>CM043703.1:101635376-102192876 GCA_023935145.1 Bretschneidera sinensis | reverse complement strand
TTCACCCATGATTCCTCACTATCAGTTGGGCTCTTCTCCTGTTAATGAGGTAGACTAGAACTTGGCCTCACGCAATGATCTTCTCAATCAGCTCAAGCTCAACTTACATGAAGCTTCCAAATGGATGAAGCAAAGCGCAGATTCAAAAAGGTGTGACATTGAATTCAATGAAGGCGACCTTGTTTTCCTTAAACTGCACCCTTATTGCCAACAAACAGTGTTCAAACGAGCATCTCAGAAACTGGTTAATAGGTTTTGTAGGTCCTTTGCAATTGAGAAACGCATCGACAAGGCAGCATATCACCTCCAACTTCCTGCATGTTTTTGCATCCATCTGGTATTCCATGTTTCTTTGTTGAAAAATAAGATTGGTGATTCCAGTGCCAGTTGTCCTAATTTGCCACCTCTCAACGATGATGGTGCCATCATCATTGAACCTGCTAAAATCATAGATACTCGTTGGATTAAAAAGGGGGGGAATTTTTTTAAGAAAGCTTGGTTAAATGGAAACGCCTTCCCATTGAAGATGCCACTTGGGAGAATGCTGCAGAGTTACAAGATAAGTTCCCTGTTTTGAACCTTGAGGACAAGGTTCTAGTGGAAGTGGAGGGTATTGATAAACCACGAAGATCTCAGTGTGTTTCTCGGCCAAATCAGAAGTATTTAGACTGAGTCCTGGGCTGCAACGTTCAAAGAAGAAGTCCATTTGTTGTTAGAGTCTTATTTTCAGTTGAAGTCATATTCTTCTGCAAGTTTGTTATTTCTACTTCCATGATTTAGTTTTTGTTTATGCATGTTAGTTGTGGTCGTAAGTTTAGGAAGAGTTGTTAGAATATATATGTATTTAAACTCTTTCAATGAATAAAAAGAGGACAAAAAAATTACCCCAAACCTTGTGGTCTGTTCTTACCCGAAGAGAGGAGTTTATCTTTATTTCTGGAGCTTTGACTGGGACCTATCATTCTTCCTCATGCTTTTTCAAAGATCATTGATCCACCTTCATGACCAAGTTTGCCAGGAAACAAATCAAATTGATACCCTCATATTCAACTTTGAGAATCAACTTTCCAACCCGTACCTTCGAAACAAGTGGTTTGTTGAGATCAACCACTTTATAAATGTGTACCTTCAAAAATTTGATTAAGTATTTTTTGAGAATTTTACTACCAACGATAACAGCATGTAAATATGTTATTAATGAAGTTTTAAAAAATTATCAATCAAGATTTCATCCAATAAAAACTCTTGATTTTGGATCCGAGGTAACTAATAATTCTTTGTCCTTTTCTATTACAATAAAAAAGTAAACATAGTTAAGTGAATATCTCTTTCTTTTTATATTTTTAGTCCAATTTCATAATTAAAGTTTGAAAAGAAAGCATGACAGATTCAGGGATGGTTTTTGACCTTTTGAAAAGTGAATATTTTGTATTCTACTTTCAGAAAAAGAAAAAAAAATAGAACAATCCATTTAAGAAAAAATTAATTAAAATAAAAAAAATATAATGCTCTTTATGTTTAATAATTTGTCACGTTTATTATTTAACTAATTAAATAAAAAATTATTATTAAATCATTAAAAAATCATTTATTTTCATATATACATAAATAGCATTTAAAAGTTTCTAAAAAATATTTTTAAAATAATATATATAATAATTAAAGTCAAATTTTAAGTAAAAAAGTAATAAATGATTAAAATTATGAGACAGATGGAGTAATATCTTACTCATAATTTTACGAGCACACTTACACTCATCATTGAAAATCACAACAATCCAGTAATTTTCTATTTGACTATACATTGTTACTCTTTTTTTTCTTCACTTAGGACAATTTCCTAAGCTTACCAAGTCCGTGATGTAAAATAAGAAGATTTTTTGGTTAGATCGGATTTAAAATCAATTTTTCAGATAAATTTAAAATTTTACTAGTAGTTTTAATTTTTTATTGATAACATTATTTTTTAAATTTCATACTTATATTGACGTTATTAATGAAATTTTTTAAAATTATCAATAAATTTTGAACTGATTTAAAATTAAATATTTAGACCTAATCTAAAGTATTTTTTATAAAAAATAAAAACAAATGTCTTGAGTCAATGTAAAATTTGACTACATTAAATTTAATTGAGCAGTTGAACTCGTAAGGTAAGTAAAATATACTGAGCACATGTGGTTTTTATTTTATTGATGTCGGCTCGGTAGTGCCGTGACTCATGGTAATGCCATCCAGACAAAACAACCTCCGTTAATCTTTACACAATTATATAATAATAATTGTCTAATATTCCATGAATTATTGTGCTCTTTGGCTTTTAAAATTAACTTTTAAACGGCTAAAACTTAATGGAAAGGGCATAATTATAAACAAATGAAAGATGGTTGGGTAGATCCTTGAAATTATGAAAATATGATGGTAATCAATATAATAGTAACCAAACTTGAAACTAGCAAGTGACATGCATCAATATGGGTCGTACAAATCTATAGCTTTTCTATTTCTAGTAGTGGTTACAAATTAATACAAATATGCAAATGCCATTTCCCATTGACGTTTGGTCATTGCATGAAATATTTTAAATTTCAATTCAAGTGTCGGTGGCTTAAAGTTGTGGCCAAAACCTTTTGCTGAAATTTGGTTTGCATTTCTTTGGAATGTGTAGCCAAATAGTTGGTAAAATTGAATATATCATTAATTAATTATGGTAAAGAAATTGTAAAGTAAATTTTACTGTATATAGCTATTACGGGAGTTTAGTGATAGGGTTTGAAATTTCATGATATGATGGCAGAATTATTTAATTAAATAAATTTATTTTTTTGGTGCGTGAAGTGTAAAGGTCATACACTTCAAATTTAGTTTGAACTTATTTTTTAATTAATAATTTTCGATATTACTCTCTCATCTCATCGTTTTTATCATATTACATTATTTATTTAATTAAATAATTAGTTTTTATTATTGTTAAATTAATAAAGCATCCAATTTTTGTAAGTAACTTTTGTAAAGTTTATAAGTTTTTAAAAATTATTTTTTAACATTAATTATTTATAGTAAAAAAATTATGAAGTAAATCTTACTGTGTATAATTATTACGAGAGTTTAGCGGTAAAGTTTGAAATTTCATGACGTGAAGTTTCTTGCAGTCATCAAAGAGTTATTTATTTAAAATCTTCTTTTTCAGTGTGTGAATTGTGAGGGTCATACGTCTCAAAGTTAGTCCGAACCGATTCTTCAATTAATAATTTTGGATATTGCTCTCCCATAATTTTCATCATGTTACACTATTTATTTAATTAAATAATTAAACTTTATTATTGTTAAATTAATAAAGCATCCAATATTTGTAAGTAACTTTTGTAAAGTTCATAAGTTTTTAAAAATTATTTTTTTTAATAATTTTAAATAGATAAAATATCTAAAAGTTATAATCAAAATTAGTTAAAAAAAATTAAAACTGATTCACAAAAATAAAAAAAATATGAGACAAAAGAATAACTATTCGGAACAGCAGATCAGCTTCTGACCAAACAGAGAACATCGGGATTGCAAGACCAGCCCTACGCCAAGGCATTTCCTTACGAAACAGATTGATATAAAAGAGGCCACCATTAAAAGTTCTCCCAAAAGCTAAAGCTAATATGTTCAGCTCATGGCGCACACAAGGAAAATTCCCCAACAGAAAAATCATCAGTTCTTCTACTAAGTGTGTGAGAGAGAGAGAGACAGAAAAAGAAATGTGTGACCTGAAAATTTGCTTTTCCTACAAATATCATCACTAGAAAATGTCTACACGTCAGAATTAGAGTTCACCGTCGCATCGAATTCCTTCGATTGAGAGAGAACGCTGGACAGGGATGGATTTGTGAGGTATGGAAGGAGATGAAGTCATTAGAGTATCAGTTTTCAATTCTTTTGGTTTATTCGTTTTTTATGTAACAGATTAGGAACAGGTAACAAGTTTTTCATATCAAACGGTTAGAATTCTATCTCTCTTCATTTAAGCAATCTAAGGGCTGAAAATAATTGAAGTCAGTGCTGACTCGAAAATATGCAAGTCTAGTATACGTTCCCTTAAGTTACTGGAAGCACAGCAGCAGCTGTAGACAAATAGCAGTAATAGTCAAGAAAGTACGCAACCAGTAGCAGCAAAACAAAAAACACAACCAACCAGCAGAATCTTAGCTGGATGCACCACTCTCTTTCACACCTACCTTTTCCCCTCCTGATTCAGTACACCTCTCCCCCTTTCTCTCTCTCTCGAAAAAGTCCCGACAAATCAACCAACCTCCATTTCTCCATCACTCTCTCTCTCTGATTAGTGCTGCAAAACACAATGCCCAGTTTTTTCTTCTTCATCATCTATTGCTTCTTGCTGTTATCCTGTGCACCCCGTCCCTTATCTTGCACCTCCATTGTCAGTCGTAGGATCCTCCATCAACCCTTCTTTCCTCAGGACTCCCTCTCTCCCTCTCAATCCCCTTCTCCCTCCCCACCTGCCCCTCCAACGACAACCACTCCTAAAATCCCATTCTCTTCCACTTCTACCCCTACTAACTCCCCGTTTTTCCCATCCTACCCAGTCTCCCCTCCCCCTCCTTCTCCCGCCACATTTGCATCTTTCCCTGCCAACATCTCCTCTCTCATCCTCCCTCAGACCCAGAAACCCAAACCCAAGTCTCAAAAGCTCCTAATCATCGCAATCTCCGCTGTGATATCCGCCACCGTCGTCGCTGGCATTCTAGTCTTTTTCTACTGCCGACGGCGTTGGCAGAATCGCAATTTCGCCGACGACAGCAAGACTTTCACTTCGGATAACAGTCATAGAGTGTACCCGCCACCAAATGCAGTGACCAGAAGCAGTAGCAATAAGCTTAGAACAACCTCCTCCACTAGCTCAGAATTTCTATACCTGGGCACTTTGGTAAATTCGCGTAGTATCAATGAAAGTTCCAATTCAGATAACAATGGCGGCAACAATGCCGGGTCAGATTCGAGGAAGCTGGAATCTCCGGAGCTCCGCCCGCTACCGCCGCTTTCAAGGCAGAGTTTCAGGCAGAATTGCGAGGTGGGTTCGGTTGGGGAGGAGGAGGAAGAAGAATTCTACTCGCCGAGAGTGTCTCTGGGCGGTCGAGAGAGCTCCAGCGGGACTGGATCCGGGTCCAGGAGAGCGTTTGCGGCAGTCGCGGGTGAGGAATTTGAAGTGAGAACCAGTGAGCCCAGTACTTGTTCCTGCTCGTCTTCGAGTTCGGGTTCACCAGCTAGGTCACTGTCGATTAGCATTTCTCCACCTGTGAGTTTGAACCCGCGAAGATCGGAGCCGAAACCAACGGAGTCATCGGTGGCTGTACAGGCCACTCCGCCACCAGCGTCATTGCCTCCACAGAGGAATTCTCCGGAGAGAGTTCTCCAGAGGAATTCAGATGCATCACCAAGGATATCGAATGTTTCCAATCGGAATACGCGGTCTCCTTCACTGTCTTTGGCTTCTATATCACCGGATAGAGGTTTGGTGATGAAGCGGTCTCCTTCACTGTCTTTGGCTTCTATATCACCGGATAGAGGTTTGGTGATGAACCCAGATGCATCTCTTAGGATATCTAATGTTTCCGATCGAAATACGCGGTCTTCTTCACTGTCTTTGGCTTCTACATCACCGGATAGAGGTTTGGTGATGAACCCAGATGCATCTCCTAGGATATCGAATGTTTCCGATCGAAAGACACGGTCTCCTTCACTGTCTTTGGCTTCTACATCACCGGATAGAGGTTTGGTGATGAACCCAGATGCATCTCCTCGGATAAATGTGAGGTCTCCGTTGCTTTCTTCAGCTTCTACTTCACCAGATAGAGGTTTGGAGAAGAACCCAGGTATTTCTCCGAGGATACTGAATGATTTGGATCGCAATGTGCAATCTACTTTGCAATCTTCTGCTTCTACTTCACCAGATAGAGGTCTGGAGAAAACCCCAGATGCATATTTTAGAATACTGAAAGATTTGGATAGAAATGTGCAGTCTCCTTTGCATTCTTCAGCTTCTACATCACCAGATGCCTCTCCAAGAATACTGAATGATTTCAATCGAAATGTGCAGTCTTCAATGCTAACTTCAGCTTCTACATCACCAGAGAGAGAGCCAGATGCATCTCCAGGGATATATTCGGATCGAAATGGTCGATCTCCTTCACTCTCTTCCTCTGCTTCTTCATCACCAAATAGAGTTCCCGACAAAAGCCCAGCTGCATCTCCAGTAGTTTGGGATCGAAATAGGCAGTCTTCTTTGTCGTCTTCGCTTTCTTCATCACTAGAGAGAGGTTTGGAGAATAGCCCAGATGCATCACTAAGAGCGTGGAATGGTTCAGATCAAAATGTGCAGTTTCCAGTGGCAACTAGCTCTGCTTTGAAGCACCCTATTTCAGTTCCACCACCACCTCCTCCACCTCCACCGCCACCATTTCCACAAGGGCTCTGGGAAAATCCAAATCCATCAACATCTATTGGTCAGCCCATCTCCAAGCCGCCTCCTCTTATACCGCCTTCAAGGCCTTTTGTTATCCAAAACCCAGCAAAGGTTTCCCCAATGGAGTTGCCACCAAGTTCGGTGGAGCCAATTGAGGAGGCACAAAAACCGAAGTTGAAGCCGTTACATTGGGATAAAGTTAGAGCCAGTTCCGATCGTGAAATGGTGTGGGATCATCTCCGATCAAGCTCTTTTAAGTGAGATACTGAACTGTCACTGCATATCTTTTTTCCCTTGTACTTATTTTCTTCTTTGTATTGGTTTGTGGTAGTCCAACTCTTTTCTTGGATATTATATGTTATACTTGAAATAAGTTTCTGGAATTGGATTGTTTGCAGATTAAATGAGGAGATGATTGAAACATTGTTTGTTGTAAACACTCCTAACTCGAAACCAAAACAAGCAACTCCACGCCCGGTTCTTCCATCATCAAACCAAGAGAATAGAGTATTGGATCCAAAAAAGGCGCAAAACATTGCAATTCTGCTAAGGGCAGTCAATGTCACGATAGAGGAAGTTTGTGAGGCCCTCCTGGAAGGTAAGATTTCAAATTAATTAATATGGTATTTTTGCTTTAATTTCTAGAAAATGATTGATTTCTTAATACAATTCTTCTGGTGCAATTTATGTTGATATGAGCTTTTTAAGCGTACTTAGAACTGGTTGGTACGGTATCTTGGTTTCTAAAGTAATGATTGATTGAATTGTCTGGCATCGGTTCTATGTGAGACATAAAATCTAGATTAAAATAGGCAGGCACTTCTGTTCAAATTATTTCTGCAAGCTTTGCGCAAAAAGAATCGTCAAAGAAAGCTACGTCTTAATGATCATGCTGTCCTTGCCTTATTTGTTCATTATCAAACATGCATTGCCATTTGCTCTCTCTCTCGCTCTCTGATTGTTTCTATTGATAGACTTGATTAGAATGCAATAGTCTTTAAAACTATTGGATGATAATTATGAGGCAATGTTAGTATATTTGGTACTGGTTGGTCTTTGAGTTGATGTTTGAGAGGGAGTTATAAGCCTGAAAGCGGTAATGGTTTAGGAGCTTATAGAATCCTTTAACGCTTTAATGTTTGGATAGCTAATTTAGTAATTTCTTTTGCTTTTCTATACCCTTTCCTTTTCTATATGATCATCTGGGTTAATCACTAATGGTACGTGCTTGTGGTAGTGCTTTTATGATGCTGTTGCATCCTTGGAGGTTGTTACTCGGTGTGCTTAGGGAATTTCACTATAGTTGGTTTGTGGCCTTGGTTAGCTACTTAGCTTTCATCAACATCTGTTCGGGGATATTTCTTGGAAACCCAGCTTTGTCTTTTTTGTTGCGTAAAACTATTATGTATTTAATAGCCTGCTACTCCGAAGAACTAGAACAGTTTCCTTAAATTCACCATCTATTGAAACATTTTGAGGCTTGCAAGTCTATCTGTGAAGATCATAGTCAACTTAGCTAATTTCTATTTTTGACTTCATGCAACTGAAGCATTTCTACTTTGATACAGGCAATGCAGATACACTTGGAACTGAACTTCTTGAACATTTATTGAAGATGGCCCCAACCAAAGAAGAAGAACGTAAGTTGAAGGAGTACAAAGATGATTCACCAATCAAGCTTGGTCCTGCTGAGAAATTCTTGAAGTCAGTGCTTGACGTACCTTTTGCATTCCAAAGGGTGGATGCAATGCTTTACATAACCAACTTTGAGTCTGAGGTTGAATACCTGAAAAGGTCTTTCGAAACTCTAGAGGTAAATCAAGTCATTTCTTCTCTCTCTCTCTCTCTTCCTTCTTGCTATGTATGGTATTCAAGTCATCCTCAAATTGATATCTGTCAGATGTATTGATTTTCAGTATGCATAGTATATAGTTTATCTGAACTGTTTCTGTGTGATCTATTGAGTTGCATGCTGTCAAGCATTCCCCACTTGATTGTCTAAACACCAGTAAATGCATTTCATCAATTTCCCATGGCCATAGATTAGCCAATACAACTGGTGAATGTTTCTTTCTTACAACTAAATGAATTCTTGTAACATCCAATTATTTATTGTTAGGTGAGGCTAGGCTCTAGTGTTGCTTGATTTGATGTATTATATCAGGCCAATGCTCATGCGTATTCCATTTTACAGGCTGCTTGTGAGGAACTAAGAAACAGTAGGATGTTTTTGAAGCTTCTCGAGGCTGTACTGAAGACTGGAAACCGCATGAATGTTGGGACAAATCGTGGTGATGCCCAAGCCTTCAAACTCGACACACTCCTCAAGCTTGTAGATGTCAAGGGTGCAGATGGGAAAACCACACTCTTGCATTTTGTTGTACAGGAGATCATAAGAGCTGAAGGTGCTCGTCTTTCAGGTACTAGCCAAGCTACAACCTCCACTTTGAGTGAAGATGCCAAATGTAGGAAGCTTGGCTTGCAAGTTGTTTCCAGTCTTAGTTCGGAGCTCACCAATGTCAAGAAAGCTGCTGCCATGGATTCTGAAGTGCTTAGCGGTGATGTCTCCAAGCTTTCTAGAGGCACTGGGAACATCAATGAGGTTGTGCGACTAAATGAAACAATGGGGTTAGATGAAAGCAGCCAGAGATTTTCAGAGTCAATGAACAGGTTTATGAAAATGGCTGAGGAGGAGATTATAAGGATTCAAGCCCAAGAAAGCGTTGCTCTGTCTTTAGTAAAAGAGATCACTGAGTACTTCCATGGGAACTCAGCAAAGGAAGAAGCTCACCCGTTCAGGATATTCCTGGTGGTGAGGGACTTTCTTACGATTCTTGATCGGGTATGCAAGGAAGTTGGCAAGATAAATGAGCGAACAATAGTTAGTTCTGCCCATAAATTTCCAGTTCCAGTGAATCCTATGATGCCACAAGGTTTCCCCGGATTTCATGGAAGGCGGCAGCATAGTTCCTCGGATGATGAGAGCACATCTCCTTAGTGTTTTATGCCTTTAGCTAGTAACTAGTAACTACCATAAATTGGTGGTTTGGACTGGTTGGAGCTCCTGTGGGATGACCTGCCACGTTAATGTAATTTATTTGTTGATTTTTTTTTTTTGTATTTGCATCTGTATAAATCCTTGTAAAAGATTTTGGGAATGGTTTTTTCCTATACATAATATACAGAGAAGGTTTTCCTTGGGAAGAATAAGGCAGTCAGCTGAATTAGTTAGATGTCTTGTAAGCCTGTCTAGAACTTCAAATATACAAATATTTTTCAGTATAGAAGGCTATAGAATTTCCAGTTATATAAGAAACTCTAGAGACTATGTTATACCTAAATTAAATAGCATGTAATTTCAATATATCTACGAATGCTTCTCCGCATATGAACCTCGGGAAAGTGCTTTTTAAAAAAAAAATTATAAGAGAAAAAGCTAAAATTTACACTGATATACTGTTCAGTGGTTTCCCACTCGATAAGATTTTTGTCAATTCCTTGGAGAAGTGTCTCCCTCTTACATTATGGAGATTTGCTGATAATTTCTTTTGCATTTATTCCTTTCTTAGAAAAGGGGAAAAATATGTGTCACAACTGAAGGCGTCGTCCATAGATGTAAAAATGCATCTTCTGTTCATAATGCAAGGTAAACCAATTTTACGTTGGTTAATAGATGTAAAAAGAGCATTCAATTCGTACAACTCTTCAGTTGGTCAATAGAATATGTAGAAGGGGAACTCCATGAGTTAATGTATATATCATCAGCTTTAACAAATATTATCAGCTCCAATGCGTATTTTCTCATATAATTAGAACATACATTTATCTGCCCGTGTCTCTGACTGATGTCACTGATTGCAGGGTCTCAGCATCCATGCGCTCTAGAATACGACGAGCTTCTTCCTCTGTTGCTGGAACTATGTTCCGAATCTTGAACACATTCCTCGTGGCCTTTGCCTCTGGGCGTACAGAGAAAGTAAAATAGAATGTATTTGATACCTGCTCCATAGATACAGAAACATATTAAACATATGCAATAAAATAAACAAACTTGGAACAAAGAAACACAGAAAAGCTAGTAGCCTTTCAAGAGTAGAACCTAGCAGGTTTTTTCTTAGAATAGTCTGCAGGAACTCACCTCACTAGACCTGATCTCAGGTCTTGTAACATGAGCAACAACCTCGATATTGATTAGAGGCTGATCAGGATTCTCTAGTTGTGTGTACAGAACACATGACGTGAAACGAAGGAAATCTCCAACATCCACCTGCTCAACCAATATACAATCTCTGAATTAGTTATGAGAAACCAAAAAAAAAAGAGGCCCAAAGATGTTTTAAAAAAAAAAAAACTACTTCTCACATGTAAGAGTTTTAGCCTAGTAACTAAAGAAACCAGTCTTTATCACAAAATGATAGCACCCAAGGGTCCTAGAGCAAGCATGCAGAAATCCAAATCACACAATTTGAAATATGGAATGCCATGAGTTCCATAGCATTATAATCTGAAATATGAAAATGTATTTGTCCTTTCCTTTCAGAAGGACAAGTTAGAAAATAGTGTTAAATCATATAACTCAATGATGTAGATAAAGTTCAATTACAAAGTACAAAAAAAAAAGTAAAATTAGAAGAGCGTTTCATGTTTTCCGTGGATATATGAGAATGAAGGCGGAAGAGGTAAGAGTAACGATTTCTTTCCTTTTCTGTGTTTTAGACCAACAGTAATGAATACAAAATAGAGGCCTTCTTTAGATCAGAGACTTCAATTGAATAGGCATTACATCTAGCAAATGCAGAGGGCGGAACAGAAAGGATGCAGATACTAACAGGTCTTAAGAAATCAACATGATCGACTTCCAGAAAGCAGGGCACCAGTCCAGCAAAGACATAAGCTGTCGAGAAAGCCAACTCAAATGCTCTGAGCATCAAAAACCCCCCAAAGATTCGGCCATGGATGTTCCTTTGCTGTGGCTGGCAAATTAAAGAATTCTCAAGGCGGGTATCCCTTAGAAGAATGCTATCTCTGTCTGCCAAGGCTGGCATGTCACAGAAGATCCGTCCCTCAGCCAAAAGTGCATCGAGTCTATTTATCTCCCCATTCTCAAATTCGCTTCTATTTCCTCCTCTCTTCCTTTTCCTCAGTTTATTTCTAGCTTCAGCTTCTTCAAAAAGAAACTTCTCGCGTTCAGTTTCTGGTGACAGTCGATTCACAGGAGCAGCTTTCCCCGTCTTAGAGTCACGGGCCACAAATATGAAGTTGGCTGTCAAAGCTACTGAATCTGAATCATCAGAGTCTTCTGCAAAACAACATTACTCAACTGAAGTGTATGGAATCATTGTTAACTTAAAGCCAATAGGTCCGTAGTTGGAGAAAGGTGGTAGTGCTAGCTTAATAATGAACTATTCTATTTTTATTAACTTGAAGAAAGTTGGCTATATAAGTGCCAAGAAAGAAAAAATAACTAGGCTATGTAGTTTCTAAGAGTCAAATTAGTAGGTTACGGGAGTTCAGTTCCATCTTCCAAGTTTTTTAAAACAATATCAGAATAATAATGGTTGCTGGCATGAATGGTAGACGTAAATTCTGACATTACAATAGCATGATAACTTCCATATTTCTATAGATTTCATTTGCTTAATTCTAGATTATAGGTACCTTTGATGTACTGAATAACTTCCAGTTGAATCTCGATTGATGACCGACCAACCCATATGACAGAACCCACTATTTTCAGATTGATGTCCACACTAATTGGCTTCTTTAGAACAATCTTGTCAACAGAAGCAGTAACCAGCAAGAGTGGCCTTGTTGTGCTATCATCGTCAGAACAGTGCTAAAATCACAAATTACAGACAGATTTATCATTTAGTTATCCAAAAAGGAGATGCTCATTTTGAAGAAATTTTCTTTTGAATTAAATAAGCTGGCAACTCATTTCAAATCGCTAAAGTCATTGGGGGAAAACTAAATTTCCGTTTTGTCATTTATGGTAGTTGTTTAATTTGACTCAATACAAAGTGAATTGCAAACCACATTACGAGAATGTGTTAACGTATTATGTATTTAAATTTAGAGACCAATTAGCAGGAAATTATAAATAATCTTGCATAAGTTTTGGAGAAAAATAGTTTCAAGCAATACACGAATTGACACATTTTTATCATAATTTGAAAACAGCACTTTGTTTTTCATCTTATTAACGTACTTTGGAAAATAATATTTTTTGTTTCTCATATTTTTTCGGGTATTATATTGAAAAGATAAAAAAAATGAAATATATTTTTTGTTTCAAATTTTGTTAAGAAAGTCAACTGAAAATAATTTCAACAACTAAACAGGCCCAAAATCTATAAGAAACACTTGTACCATGGAAATGATATTAGAAAACCACTATTCACCAACTGCATACCAAATGGGAAATAGCACCAAATGATAGCATTTGAGTAGAATTCACAGATAAATCTCTATCACCAATCACAGCCTAATTCAGATAAATAAATTTCTAGAAACACCATACCAAATGGGAAATAGCACCAAATGATAGCATTTGAGTAGAATTCACAGATAAATCTCTATCACCAATCACAGCCTAATTCAGATAAATAAATTTCTAGAAACACCCATGTAACGAAAACCATTAAATTGCTTAAAACCAAACAGAAAACGTGAACTAAAAGCGATACCTTGACAGAGATGGTTCCAGCTAAGGCATCGAGGTCTTCAAGCAACTTCCCAATCCTAACCTCATTCCATGGATCCCTATACTGCTCTCTCAATGTAAAATCAGTAGAAAAGTTGTAAAGAATGCTAGTCCTGCTTTGGGAGGGAGTTCTTGTGAGCAATTCGCTTTGGGGGGGTGCATCTTTTGGTGGGTCAAGCAATCTCTCAAAGATCTTAGACCTTGCATCCCACAAAGCATTAGTCACTGGTGAATGGTACATTCCTGGCCACAAGCTTAAGGGCTTTCGGGTCAAGAAATTCGGGTCGTTGACTGAAGATGGAGGAAGAGGACAATTCTCAAATGGAGAAGCAAACGTTGAAACAACAGAGATGGTTTTGGGAGATGAAGAATTCAAATCCATGGAATACAGATGGTTTCTGGAAATGGGTTGATGAGAAATTTAGCGAATTTTCCTTTTCTGGGTAAATTCGATTTGATGATCAAAGTGAGTAAAATTGGAGCTTTGGTGTGCCTCTCTTTGAGGTGGAAATTTGATTTTGAACTGGGTTGAATCAGTAAAAGAATATTGGCAAACTAGAAAAGAAATTACTAGTAGAAACAATGTTTTGGTTTTAGGTTTGTTGTTGGTCAATTCTCCAAGAGGAACGTGATCAAATGGAGAAGAGGGAACAGAGAAAGATGCGAAATTAAAGCGCAGCTTTTCTTGTTGAATTATTTAATGCTTCCATATCCATAAATGTGGGAGTTGTGAACTGTGTTGACAGTTGAAAAGTAGCTCTTCAGCAATGACAAGTAGAGAATAAAAGCTTATCTATTTCTATTTTATTATTTTATTAAAGACAAGAATACAAATCCGTTGTAGTCTAGTTGGTTAGGATACTCGGCTCTCACCCGAGAGACCCGGGTTCAAGTCCCGGCAACGGAATTTGTTTTCTTTTTCCTTTATTTCTTTTCATTCTTTGTTCTTTTCATTTTTATTTTAAGTGTTGTTTTTCATATGAATTCAATTCTATTTTTATCTATTTTTTATCATATAAAATCAATTCAATTTTTATTTGTTTGTAATTTGATTAACAAACTAACACAATGGTTGCTTCTCCGAAAAAAATAAAAAAAAAATAAAGCCACAAACTTTTAGAGTGTGTTTAGAACGAAAAAAAAAATTAAGAAAATAATAATTTTCCTTTGCCTTTGGCTGAGATAATGAAAAAATATGAGAAAATAAAATAGTTTTCTCCTACCCTTATTCAGTACAATGAAAAAGTGAGAAGGAAGATAGTGTAATAATGTTACGTATATCGTTATGATGTTTTGATATATTGATGTGAAAAATTATATGATAATTAATTAGTAAATTGATAATCTCATCTATTTCTCTTTTATTTTTTATTATATAATCCTCTCAATTTTAAAGAGTTATAACTTGTGCATGTGCAAAAGGAAAATATCAATCACTTTAGTTTTATTTCCTTTCATTTTCTCTCCTACTAAACAAGAGAAAAATTTATTTCACACTTTTTTTCGTCTTGGTAAAAAAGAAAAGTCCAATTTAAAGCCAATTTTAAACTGAAATTAATTTTTAAAATTTATCAAATAAAATCAAACCACCTATTAATTTATATTTTGATTGTTATTTAATAAAATTTAACAAAGTTTAATTCAATTTAAATAAGTTTTTGATAAATTTAAAAAAAAAATCCAGTATAAAGTTAACTTTAAGTTGTACCCAAACACATCAATGGCATTGTTTGGTAAAACAGTGATAAACAACACTAATATTTTTTTATTGTATGTATAAATCATAATTCTCGTGAAAAATTAAGATAAAAACTATGTATTTATAATTTTACAACTCACCCCTACGTCCTTTTTCTTGGCTATGTAGCATGATCTCTCTTACACAGTCAAACGAAAATTTATTTGATTGGATAGTATAGGAGAGTTACTCATCAGATACCCTTTCTTTCTATTTTATTTTGATAATTTCCTAAAAAATATGGGGAATTTTATTTTTTAATATTATATAAAATAATACATACTAATACAATAATAAAATTATTTGCTTAAATATTTAAATTTAAATAACTTATGTATTTTTAAATAAAATGTGGTTCAAAAAAATTATTTTAATAATTTTTAATGGTAAAAAATTCAAAATATTTTTTAAAAGAAGATACAGACAACTATGGGAAATTAAAATAAAGTCCGGCACAAGCCCAACGTGGCCCGAGGTTTAATAACCTGTTTTATGCATTACATTTGCATTTTAAGTAATTTTGAACAATAGTAATGATGTAAAAGGCATAATAGTAAAAATATATTATTTATATTTTCTTTCTTTTTACTTTTCTATCCTACCAAACAAATGCAAGAGAAAACTATTTTTTTTCTTCATAATTTTTAATCTTTTATATTAGACACGAAAAAAAAAAAACATTTTTCTTCCCACGTTTTTTTCACACATTTTTCTTTCGAAATTTTATTCTTCGAAAATAAGTTATCTAGTACTCACAACTACGCTAGAATAGGTTTATCTATGGAGAAAATCAAATCAAGATTGATAAAATCCATTATTAAGGGAAAAAGAGGACTTTTTAAGAAGTATGAAGCAAAAAACCTTTTATGGTTGTACAACTAAGAGATTATTCTTTCTTTTTCACGTTCCGGAACAGAATTTATTGATTTTCTATTTCCTCTTAATTGTTCAAAAACATATTACTGCCCATGTTTTCAAGAATAAAGCTGAGATATTGGTGCTGTGATTTGGTTGGCTTGGTGAAATTTAGAGCTTATGTTTCTTGTACAAACCATAGAAATTGTGTAAATGGCAGGCTCCGTGCCATCAATAAAGTAACTCACCAAAAGGTTGAAGTAATAAGCCATATATCCTTTAGTGTGTTTATTCGAAGGCTCTTTTACTCTTTTCTTACCACATGAACAAAAAACAAAAAGTAGAATCAAAGCCACGAGTTTCCTCTTCTCTATTGCTGAATATATCCCTCACCAAGCCCAAATTTCTTCCTCTATAGACCCCATGACTGTCCAAGAAAGTCCCACCACCGAAAGGGTCTCCCACAATGGTCTCACCCAAAGGGCATCAAAACAAAAGATGGTGGACTATTTCAGCTTCTCCCTTGCACAAGTAACATCTATTCACTAAAATCTTACCTTTGCTTTGAAGATTGTCAATGGTCAAGATTCTTCTCCAAGAGACTTCAAAACCAGAAAGAAACAATCTTGATTGGAGCCAAGTCTTACATTCTGCTTTTCGAAAGAAATTTGTTTTTTTTCCCCTTGATTACTTGAATGAAGAGCTCGATAGTATGATTTAACATTAACGTTGTTTGGTTCCCAATTAAATGCAACTTATTTCAATTCAAGCTGCATTTTGGGTCATTAAACTCCAACTTAGATTAAAATAACTTGCACTTAATTGAGAACCAAACAACGCCATTAAAACCCATCATTCTCTAACTTCCACTTCACTCTATCCTCTCTATTCACATCAAGCAAAATACTATACAACAATTTTTCTTTTTCTAAAAAAAGCTAGTGAACTCAATTTCCCAATCCTGCCCCATCACTCCTGCACACACTTCAAAGCCACACTCTTGTTCATACAAGATTTAACCAAAGCCTCCTTGTCCCTTGCCAAAGAGAAAAGGGATGAAAAAAGGAACTTGAGAGGAATGTCTCCACACCATGTGTCATTCCAAAAACTAATAGCTTCCATCGTACCCACCACAAACCAGACAATAGGCAAAAACAAATCCCAACCCTTCCCGATCCATTTTCAAACCCTCACACCATAAGGAAACCTCCCTTCCTTAGAAATTAATCCATTATGAGCGATATTGTATTTAGTAACCACAAGTCTCCTATAAAGGTGATCCCTTTCAACCATGAATCTCTAAAGCCACCGATAAGTGCTTTGTTAAATAAAACAAGTGATTTGATATCCAAGCCTCCACACTCAATGGGTTGATTTGACATCTTCCAATTTACCAAGTGAAATTTATGTTCCTCCCAGACATCACCCAAAGGAATCTATTTTTTGAACGCCCACCAATCTAATGTATAAGGCAACCAACTCCAAAATCTACTACATCAAATGTAATCAATGTCAAAAATACTGTAAATCCCAATGAATGATCTCAGATATTAACATAAAATAAAAAGAGCCAGTAAACAAAAATACACTCTGTAATAGGAAAAACATGAAACAAATGGTACATAAGAGATAGACCTAAAATAGATGCTGGAATACTATAAATTCGAGCCATTTCAGTGATGTCTAAGTATAGAAAGGTCAAACCAGTTACTGAAGTATCAAAACTATATGTAGTATTAACATTTATTTAAACACTGCCCAAAAACAAATAATTACATAGACTTATGGGGACAAACACTACTACAACACTTTCTCATACCTTTTCAATTATTTTCCTTCTCGAGCAACAATAAGTTCCTCTATGAAATCAGCATCACCAGTGTCTGAAGGCATCAAAATCTCATCTTCAGTGGTAAAATGGTATTGCTCCCCAATAGCTCTTAGAAGCTGGTATACTTCAAACATGGTAGGCCTCTCCTTGGGAGCTGACAAAATGCAGTTACATGCAACTTTAAGAACCTGGAAAAGCTCATTATCAATACCCTTCCCGACCAAAGATTTGTCAATCGCATCTTGGAGTTGCGCATTGCTTGATAGCTGTGTGATCCATTCGACCAGATTTCCCTTGAAGCTTTCAGGAGCTTTGGCCACATTGGTTGGTTTCTCACCAGTCACTAACTCAAGAAGCACAACTCCAAAGCTGTAAACATCCCCCTTTGGGGTAGCCATCAGAGTTCTGGCGTACTCCGGAGCAACATAACCCAAATCCCCAAACTCTCCGTTCACAAATGTGCTCAGATGTGTATCAATTGGGTTCATGAGCCTAGCAAGACCAAAATCAGATATTTTGGGCTCAAAATCTGCATCCAGTAAAATGCACTTGGAACTTATGTTTCGGTGAATTATTCGGGGATTGCAGTTATGATGGAGCCATGCAAATCCTTTTGCTGCCCCTATACCAATTTTAAGTCTTAGGGTCCAATCCATAGGCTTGGCAGTATCATCTGCAAGATGTAAATTGTCAAAGAGTGTACCATGTGGCATGTTCTTATAAACTAAAAGCCTCTCCTTTCTAGCCATACAGAAGCCTAAGAGTGGAACCAAATTTCGATGTTTCACGCTCCCAAGAGTAGCCATCTCGGACGTAAACTCTTTCTCAGAGCGTTGAGAATCCAGCAGCCTCTTAACCATAAGTGAAGTGCCATCTTCAAGCACTCCTTTGTACATAGTCCCAGACCTTCCCGATCCAATGATATTATTTTTGTTAAAGTTGTTAGTAGCCTTCATGAGATCGCTTAATCTCATTTTAGAAACTGATTTCTCAAACATTGAAACCTGGAAATTATAGTAACTTTTTAGTACAACACAGATAAAAATGTAATTTAAAGAAATTATAACCCCCATCACCACCCCAAAACCAACCAAAAATATTTATAAAAATAAAAACTATAAAATGAACTAATTGTACCTTTAATAATGGGGGAAAAATCTTTGCTAAATTCAAAGAGATAAGTAATTAGCTTACCTTAATGGCTTTAGTTCCCTTCAAACTCTTTGCCCATTTATTTCCTTCAGGGTCATCATCCTTCTTTTTCCTTATCATTGACATTTTACGGAAATAGAAGAACATAGCTATACCCACAACTAATGCTGCAACAGTCACCCCACCAACCGCTGCCCCAGCAATAATCCCAGTGCTAGAGCTCTTTGAAGCCGCCTGGCAGGGATCCAATGGTTTGCCACATAGTCCTGGATTATTTGCATAACTATCCGCTTGAAAGGTAGCATTGACAAAGTTTGGGACTGGACCTGTTAAAAGATTGTTCGCTACACTAAACGTTTTGATCCGGTTGAGCAGCCCCAGTCGCGGAGGAATCTGACCTGACAACCGATTGTGGTCGAGTTTAAGCACATTCAGATAGCTACAATTGGCTAGATCGTCGGGGATATCTCCAGAGAAATTATTAGATGAGAGATCCAGAGTTGTCACGTACCCAATTATCCTGGATATATTATCTGGAATTTCTCCAAAAATCTTGTTGCTTGAAAGATCTAAGCCTGTCAAACTTGAGCAATTTTGAATACCACGAGGAAACTCACCTTTAAGTCCCATATCCGAAAGCTTGATATTCAAGACCTTATTCTCATCAGGGTGCCAGCACTCAACCCCGGTGAACTTACAGATAAATCCTTCAGTATTGTTGTTAAAATTCCATGAAGAGTTCAAGTACTTGTAAGGGTCCTCAAATGCCGCTTTTATACTCTTCAAGCAATTAATATCAGCTTCACTACCAGAGCTCAAATTACAGCTAAGCAATAACCAGAGGCAATTACCAATAAGAACAGTAAGAACTTGCCCACCTGGCCTCATGGTTTCAAACCCACCAAAATCCTCAAGAAACTGTAAATCAATTAGATCGCTAATTAATGCTTAGCAGAACTTAAAATAGCAAAACGATTAAAACCATGTGATGGTCCTCGTAACATCAAACCCTGAAATAAATTCAAAACAAAAAGAAATAAAAGGATCAAATTCAGCCCTGCACAGTAAATTCAAATATATCCCATAATAATTTAAATAATAACAGAAAAAAAAAAAAGAAACAACACGCAACTAGCAACGATTCAACTGATAAACTGAAAATTCACAAGTACAGAAAAAAACTAACACAAAAAAATACCCCCATCTGAGTTGACTCGGATGCTGATCAAAATAAGCATAAAACACGGAACCCAAATAAAACAATTAAATTCTGTAGAAGAGTTCGGAGACCCACCTGAGAATTCACTAGCCCTGGCTGAAGAAGAAATAAGATCGAAGAAACGCGCAAAAGGGGCTGTTAAACAACGACGAAGCATCGGTGTTTTTTCCGCAAAAAAAAGCTCACAGTGAAAAGGCGGAGTCTTTCTCATGCTTTTGAATATTTACGACTACAGCAAAACCTAAAAAGAAAAAAATATTAAAATACTCCTATATGGGATTAGCTTGAAAGTTATGCGTTTGTGTGTGAATTGGTTACCGTGTTTTTGGGTTCCATGGGGAAAGAGAGGATCCTTAGGTCAAACAAATGTGGCCATTTTTTTCCAAAGCTAAGAGACGACTGGCCGACTGGAACGCAAAGACTTTTGAGGCTTGACTTACTATTCTAGCGGAGACTTGGAAGTTCAATTTGCTAAAATATGTTTTTTTTAAATAAAAAATAATACTAAAATTAACTGCTTGGCCATTCGCTGCCGTCCAATTTGTTTGTGCAATTTTCCATCTACAGTGTAATAAATTTGGTAAAGAATTATATGGCAGGGAAATTCTATAATGTCGAAATGATTTTTTTTTTCAATTATGAAATTTTGTAAATAAATAATCAAATTTCATAACACACATAATTGAACATTCATTTTCGTAGTTAGATAATTTTAATAAGGTAATCATATAATAAATAACATAAAATTATAAAATAATATCCAAATGATTTTCTCTCTTCAAAATTCGAATCCTCCCCTCTAAACATTTTCTCTCCCTAAACTCAATGAATTTCTTTTTTAAGACTCGAGAATCACTTTCTCTTTTTAAATTCATCAATATTTTCATTTTTAAATCAAAATCTCTACAAACTAATCATTAATTATCACTTTAGATCTCGTATATTGGAAGAATTTCATTGGTTCAATCTCTCTAAATCAAAATCCTTATAATTATGAAGTTCAAAATTTCAAGGTATGTTGATTTTTAATCAGTCTTGTTTTACTTATGACGTAGGTGTGCAAACCCTTTTAGAATATTTTGAGGGAAATTAATCTCATGCTTAATTAAATTTAAATCGTTATTTAATTTCAATTTTATGAATTTTACGTAATTTATTTCATGATAATTATTTTATTAAAATTATTTAGTTACAAAAAATTAAAAACCCAGTTACAAAATTTGATATATGAATTACGAAATTTGATTTTTTTTTAATTATGAAATTTCATAGAAGGCAATATCACACCAAAAAAAAATCTTTTCGACTTGCTAAAATTTCCCTAAGTGTAATTTGACCCATTTTTGAATAAAAATTTGTGATCCTTTTTAATTTTTTAAACTCTTTTCTTCTCATGAAGTAATTCAATGGGGGGAGTATTGAAAAGAATTGATTTCATCTCCATGGAGTAATAATAGGCAACATAGTATCTATCAGTTAGTTTCGGTGAAATCACTTGTGTATGCAAGAGATCAGTGAGTAAATTCCGCTTACACAAGATCCGAGAGTTAAAAATGGATAGAATCATGGGTGACTTGCGTCCAGTTCAAATACTTTTATTTCAGCTCGACTTAAAATTAAAATGTTCAAATTTGAATTAAGTTTAAAAATCAGCTTTGAATTTAAGTTCTATAAATTTTTGATGGTTCGAGCCGATAACAAACGAGTTTATTCGAATCTGAGCTCGAATTCGAGTTTTGAATTGTTATTCGAGTTTAAGCTTGAATCAAGACTCTAATTTTAATAAATGAAAATATTAATATAAATATTGACTTGAGCTCGATAATACCTTATTGAACTGTTCGAGAGCCTTTCGAAATGAATTTTAAGGTATTCAAGCTCGACTCGATAAGCTAATATAGCCTAATTTCAGACTCGAGCTCAGACTTGAACTTGATCGAACTGAGTTTTGACAGAGTTCAAACTCGAATAACTCGATAAAAAAACTCGGTTTGAGTCTACCCTAGATATGATATTTTTTATTGTGTATCTCATATTCTTTTTTAATAACAAAAATAGACAAAAGTATTTTTTAAGGGTTAAAATGATATTTTAATTTTAATTTTTTTTATCAAATATTCTGTTTCTCATTTTTTTTCTTACAATTATTTATTACTCTTTGTCTCCCTTCTTTTTTCTCCCATTAAAATGATACTAAGTGTCTTAATACGATGTTTTTTTGATTGATTCGGGTCTAAACCCAATGGTTTATATAAATTAGAAACTCTACTAATAATCTTAAAATTTTTACTAGTAATATTAATTTTTGGGTCTCACATTTATATTAATGTTATCAATAAAGCTCTTCAAAATTATTAATAAAATTTTCAACTGATAGGTTTAAAGCCGAACCAACCAAGAAATTTTGTTTAATAAAGCTATTTTGATTTTTATGTCAACCATGTGATTGTCTTTTCTATTTACAATCAATGAAGGATTTAAATTTTTTTTTTTTAAAAATGACGAATTTAGGGAGCGCGCAAAAAGGTTCTTGCATCATAGTTAAAAAAATATTTATAATATTTACATTGTTAACAAATCTTTTAAATTGGTTTCAATGTTAACACGGGAAAACAACTTTTATGATCCATGAAACCCAAATAATCATGGATATGTTTGAGTATTAGTTTTTTGATATTTTTTGAAAAAAAATATATTTAAATAATTATGATTCGAAAACAGTTTTAAAAAACAAAAAACAATGAAAATTTATTTAGATAATTTTATAACTATAGTTATGTGTGTTTATTTAATTTTTCTTCTCTTCTATTAAAAAATTTGGATCTTCTTTTGATTTTTTCTTCCTCATTTTATTATTCTCCTCATCTTTCGTCTCTTTCTTTTTCTCCCCCTGGTAGATTCATCACTGGTTTTGGATCGTAGCAGCACTGCCACAGCATGACCGCAACAGCACCACAACAGCGACGCCACAGCACGACCGTTGCAACACTACCACAACACGACCGCACCAGTGTTACCACAACATGTCCGTTGACGGTTCAAAAAATGATGAGATAAATAAAGCTTTTCTATTTGGGTAGAAAGAAAATGGAGAGGAAAATTTATGAGAAAAAATGAAAACTAAAACTAGGTTTGAAAACACTTAAAATGAGTTTTCTAAAACCAGTTTTTAAAAAAGATTCATTTTGAAAATAGTTTTAAAAAACTGTATCTGATAACTAATACTCAAACATGATTTATGATTTTGGAAACTGTTTTTAGTTTTTGAGAACCCAAAACTCTTTTTGAAAATTCTAACCAAACATGCCACATGTTTGGTATTTTTCTATGTTTGGGTTCTTGAAACCTAAAAATTTTGTTCATTAAAATTTAACTAGCATCTTAAACCGCATTATGTAAGTAATTTAAAATTGTTGTACATGGATTGAAGATGAAAGAGATAAAAAGAGAGGGATAGTTAAGCGTTGGTAGGATACTTAGAGAAATAAAAATATGAGAAAAAAATGTGAGTTAAAAGTAAGTTGGGTTAGATATTTAACTATATCAAGTAAAAGTTTTTCAAACATTTTGATGGATGGATACCAAAAAAAGCTAACTTACCTCACTTTATGTGTAAGTTAATAATATGCCTCAACTTTTTTAGACTCAAATACCTTTAAAACATCAATAAAGTAGTAATTTTTGGCAATTTTATGTAAAAAAAAAAAAAGAAAATCTAAAAAATCACAAATTATACACCTAGTACAATCACAACGGTTAGATTCCGTCGGACAATGTGATCTAAACTAACTTTTCCAACAATAATTCGCAGACAAATTTTGTAGGTATGTTAAAAATTCAATTTTCGATATAGTGGTGGTGTTACTTTCCGGTAAAAATCACAAGAAAGTACCATATCTAAAATAGTGTTCCTTCATTCACAACGAGGTGGCGTGTGATAGCGAACACTCAGTCTAAATCTCGACGAGCTCTTTCCAACAGTATCATATGTGCAATTTTGAGTTGATATCGTAAAAAGTATATGAATGTGAAAAAAATAAATCAATATACACATACAAGAAAATCTTGATTGAACAATTTTGAATCTCTTAAGAAAATGATTTTGGATCCGTTAATGTTTACAATTAGTCAAAAACTATATATATATATATATATATATATATGTGAATAAATTGAAGAATTGTGAGATGATCTCATCCTAGTGTTCTCTTCCTTTAGGAACCTATGGTTAGTGCTGAAGCTTCATCTTTCAACCGTTTAATTCTTAGACAAATTCTCAACACAATCAGTCTAAATCTTGATGAGCTCTTTCCAACAGTATCAGAGGTACAAATTTTCAACCACCATCAAAAAAAATTATCCGAATGTGAAAAAAATAAATCAATGGATTAAATTAATTATCCAATTGTCCTTCTATTTTTGTTAGAGAAATTTGAATTCTTGATAAAAAAAAATACAGCCTCAATATCAATATACACATACAGTGAGGTATATGAGAAAATCTTGATTGAACAATTTTGACTCTCTCAAGAAAATGATTTTGGATCCGTTAATGTTTACAATTAGTCAAAACTGTATATATATATGAATAAATTGAAGAATTGTGAGATGATCTCGTCCTAGTGTTCCCTTCCTTTAGGAACCTATGGCTAGTCCTGAAACTCATTTTTTAAGAATTCGTTCAAGACACAAGCGCACATACGAGAAGAAAATAGAAATAATTTTACATAAAATTGCTAATACGCATCAAACTCTGAAGAGATACTCAATTTTTGGAGTTATTGAATATTGTTTATATGTAATTTTTTCTAAACATTTTTCCAATGTGCAACAATGATCATCAAGGGAAAAAAAAAATAGTGTTATAGGGGTAATATGAACCCTAAAATATTGGATTATATTCTTCACCTCGAAAAAATAAAATATTTTTTTGGATAATAAATTTATTTGTTCAAGTGAAAAAAAGTACAATAAAACGAGAAAAAAAACTGCTACATAATGTTCGAGAAATTCCCGTCAAATTTGGTCGAAACATACGTTTGGATTAGATACATTACGATCGTTCATCAAAAAAAAAGAAATTTGATTAACAACTATGATATGCCCCATCCAAACGAACAGTGTGTGGATCAACTGCAGGCAAGAATTTTCTGCAAACTACAACTTTCAAAGAAACAAGACAACTAATCTTGTTTTTATTTTTACTGTCTTACATAGTTAGTATTCAATGAGCCGCCTTGCAGGGATCCAGCGGTTTGCCACATAGTCCTGTATTATTAGCATAACTCTCTGCTGGAATGTTAGCATTGACAAAGTTTGGAACCGGACCTGTTAAAATATTGTTCGCTACACTAAACGTTTTGATCCGGGTGAGCAGGCCTAGTTGTGGAGGAATCTGACCTGACAACCGATTGTGGCTGAGGTTGAGCACATTCAGATAGCTACAATTGGCTAGATCCACCGGGATTTCTCCAGAGAAATTATTAGATGAGAGATCCAGAGTTGTCACGAACCCAATTATCTTTGAAATATCAGCTGGAATTTCTCCAAAAATCTTGTTGCTTGAAAGATCTAAGCCTGTCAAACTTGTGCAATTTTGAATGCCACGAGGAAACTCACCCTTGAGTCCCATATCTGAAAGCTTGATATTCAAGACCTTATTCTCATCAGGGTGCCAGCATTCAACCCCAATGAACTTACAGATAAATCCTTCAGTACGGTTGTTAAAATTCCATGAAGAGTTCAAGTACTTGTAAGGGTCCTCAAATGCCTCTTTTATACTCTTCAAGCAATTAATATCAGATTCACTACCAGAGCTCAAATTACAGGTAAGCAATAACCAGAGGCAATTAGCAATAAGAACAGTAAGAACTTGCCTACCTAGCCTCATGGTTTCAAACGCACCAAAATCTAGAAGAAACTGGGGGTAAATAAATCCTTTAGAAGAAACCCTTAAAAAGAGGATGTTGATGTCGAAAATTTGTTGTTGAAGTGGACGTTTAGACTTTTAGGTAAATTAATCTTTTAAAGATAAAATAAACCACTAAAAAAATTTGATATAAAAAATCTGCTGTTAATAAATTAATATATCAAAGGCAATCAAGCATCGGTGTTTTTTCCGCAAAGAAATAGAGACCCCAGAAAGCGCACACAGAAAAGGCAACGTCTATCTCACGCTTTTGAATATTATGTAATTAATTAGCTTGACAGTTATGCGTTTGACCGTGAATTGGTGAGAGGGTTGTTTAGTTCCACGGAGAAAGAGATGATCCTGAGGTCAAATAAAGGCGGCAGAGATGATCCTGAGGTCAAATAAAGGCGGCAATTTTTTTTTTTTTTATATCAAAACTAATAACTAATACTCCGTAAAAGAGACGACTAGCAGGCTGGGAAGGCAGATGGGAAAATTCTTGGCTGCCCCCCTGAAGAAAAATTTCTTGACCAAGTCATGAAGACTTGAGTGGGTTGCTTTACTTGCTTTTTTTAAAGCTGAGACTTGAGAATTCATTTTTAAACAAATTTAATTAATTTGATCCCTTTTATTTTTTAAAACCTTGTTCTTCCCATGAAAGTAATTATTCTATAGCGCATGCTATGCGTTTTCCTTTTGGGCGGCATGGTTTGAGCTTATTTATTAGTATAGTTTATTAACGAATCAATTCAAACTTTAACCAATTTTTTCTTAACTTTGTTTTTTTAAGGTTTAATTATAAAAAATACTCTGTGATTAATTATATTTTAAAAAAATATCCGAAGTTTTTTTTGTTAAAAAATACTCTGTGATTAACTCTATTTTAAAAAGATATATTGAATATTTTTTTCTGACAAAAAATATTTTGTGATTGACTAGCAGAAACATAACATAAAGTAATTTTAACTAACAAAAATATATCATAATATATTTTTTACCACAAAAAAATTTCTTAGTTGTTTTTAAAAATGGAGTCAATTATAAAATATTTTTTGTCACAAAAATAAATTTTTAAATAATTTTAAAAATAAAATCAATGACGTAATACTTTTTATAATTAAACATTTTTTTTAATTCTTGCTCTTTTGTTATCTTCTAGGCGTTGCCAGCCCTTGACTAGTTTGTTGGGCTAATGGGCTCTTCCATTTATTTTGTCTCATATTTTCAAGTTATTTTCGTTATTCATAGTATTAATTATTGAAAAAGCTGATTTCATCTCCGTGGAGTCATCATATTAGACAATATTGTGAGTGTCTCTTGGTTTTGGTGAAATCACTTGCGAACTCAATTTTAAATAGACAAGCTTAATTATAAAACGTTAAATATTTGAATTTTAGCTTTTTTAAAGGTTTAAAATGATATTTTAATTTTACAACAATCTTAATGTTTTATACAAGTTATTTTGGTTTTTATGTCGACCAATTCATTGTCTTTCTCACTTACAATCAAAGATGAATTTAGGGAGAGTAAGAAAGGTCTTGTCCCATAGTTGAAAAAAAATTTACTACATAAAATTTGTTAACAAATGTTTTATTTATTATTCTCTCAATCTCAATTTATATATCACAATCAGTATTCATCTAATTAAATAATTATTTTTTAATTTTAAATTAACAAAGTAAATAAAATTTTACAAATATTCAAATTTTTTATAATTTTAAATGAATAACATATTAAAAAATAAAATAAAATTTGTTTCAAAAAATCAGTAATAACATAAAAATTAAGGCAAAAGGATTTAAAAGTATTTTCTTTGTAACTATATGTACATTTTGATAGGCACTTGAAACTATAAATGGGTTGATCCGATTCCTCTTCTAAATATTTGTTCAATTGGCATGATTTTTATCTAGGGAGGTGTCACTTTTTATAATTTTTTTCTTGTCATGAATTTATCTTTACTCACATTTAATTTCTCAATATTTTAAATGAGTTTCAAGTTTTAATTGCTTTGTTATTTTTATTATTAATGCTATTTAATTTTATATTAAAATAAATATTGGAAAACAATTCTTATGAGCTACCAAAACTAGATATTTATGTTTGGGCTTTTGACACCTAACAATTTTATACATTAAAATCAATAGATCAACAGACAAAACAAAGGTGCTGGAGGTTTGATTAGCGATAGAGTTGGTGATTGGGTGGTAGGATTTAAGCCATTTTAATCATGCCCAATCCGCATCTCGTAATCGTAAGGTTAGCTCACGGAATAGCTTCTCGGTTTCTATCCGGATTGCTGTCTAAATAAAAAAAAGATAAAATCCACAGGGGCAAACTGTAATTTCTCAAAAATGATGGGGACTTAAGAGGTAGAGAAAATGAGTTTGTTGGGCCGGATCACTCTTAGCCCATATTGAGGGATTCGCTCTGTTACTCATTCTCAGTACCTGCATGGGTCGAATTCCACGTGGATAAACTTTAAAAGCACTCCCATTCTCACAAAGCCCAGAGCGCTCCAGACAGGCAGACACCAGACTTCTGTGGTGAGTAGAAAAAATGAGGGTGCCCAACAAAAAGCAAAAGGAAAGAGAGTGCCTGTTATAAAACACTTGCTTTTAGCCTCCCTCAACTTTCCTCTTTCTCGCTCACACACTAGGGATTGCAGAGTAGCAATCACGAGCACACACCTAATCGCGACCAAGAAAATGGATTGATAATTGTATCTGGCAAATTCACCCATTTCTTCTCGCATTTCCACCTAAACAATCAGGTAAAATTCTTTCTTATTACTCAGTTACAATTCATTTGTTTTTTTTGGAGTCATACTGTTTTCTTTGGATCGGGTTTGTTTGTTTCTTGAAGCAACAGCTTCATTTTTCTGAGTAAGTTTTCAAATTTCACTCTGCACTTTTTACTAAGCGATTCTGTGTACTTCTTTGCGTAGAAGTCTGACGGGTATATTTTGTGGTTCTAGATCGCTAATTTAGTCATTATTTTATTCTTTGCTAATTGTACTTTACTGATCATTTTTTAGTTTTGTTTCTTTAGGGTTTCAGTGTTTTCCTTACTTTAATTCTCGCGATCTTTAGCTCGGACATCATATTCGTGTAACTTAAGACTTGGAAAATCACTGATACGCTCTTGTGTGTTCTAAGCTCAAACAGAAGTTACTCTTTTAAGCTTTTTTAGGGGGTTTCTTTACTGATAATTGGTTTATTGAGCTTATTGCTTGTTAAAAATCCAGCTGCTGCAATGTGTACTAATCTTCATTATACGAATTAGGAAGTAATTGGACGAGTCAAATTGAAGCTGGGTTTGAAGTTTTAAGTAGTTATCTGCTTCTGATAACTATTAACGTTTTAATTATTAATTGTAGAAAGTAATTATATTACTGCTTATTTCTTAAATAGCAATTTTGTAAAGATGTGCATTCCGATGTGTTTAGTGTGCTTGCTTTAAACTTAGCGAAGTTACAAGCACTCCATTAAAATATAAAGTAGATGTGCTTAGTGAAATGTATGCTTTTGTCAAACTTGAAAGGGTACAAGCATGAGGTAACTAGGTTATCTCTTTGCTCCATGTACTATTACTGCTGTCTAGAAGAATATTAAATATAGTACATAACTGTAGGAAGAGCTTTGCCTTGTGGGAATTATTTCCATCTTGACTCGAGAGAGTTTGAATTTTGAAATGGATTTCTTTACGTGCACATACGGGATTGATATAACATTTCTTAAGGTGGGATTGTTCTATGTTATGATGTGTGGAAGGGTGCAATGCGTTCTGATTGAAAATGAATTCAGAATTTCTTGGAAAGTGGTTATGGAGATTCATGCTGGAAAGAGATTTTAAATCGACAAAGGTAATTTCAGAAAATTAGGAAGCGATTCTCTATGGTTGGTTGGTTTAATAGGCAGCTTTTAGGAAGACAGAAAGAGTGTTTTCAGAGCTCATATTTTTCCTGTCAGTTGTTAAAGTAGTTCAAGTTAGACTCCGGTATGATGTTTTGAGTGGTGATTATGCTGTTAAAGTGGCGTTTCAAGGTGTGATACTATGTTGCTATTAATTGAGAGGCAATTTTTGGAATCTAGTCACTAATGAGAGTTCTTGTGTGCTCTCCTCATTTATGCTGTAATTTTTGAGGTTTGGAAGTGGTAGATTGGAGACTCCTTTGTCTCAGTTTTATGGTGTCACTGCAGATCTGACCTTGGACAACCAATGGAAATGGAAGATGCATAGTTCAGAAGCGTTAACCAGTATAATTTCTTTGGTATTCAGATAGTCAAGGGTGACCTTTGCACTTGGAAAAGGATTAGAGGTCCTAAAGAATTGAGGAAAGCTTGTTGTTTACCCTCTCTCTATTTTTTGGATTGTTTGGAGTGAGAGAAATAGAAGAACATTTGATGGGGTGGAATTGTAGAAAAGCCTATAGGAGTGATTAAAGATAGATGACTCCACACTTTTAATTTTTGGTTTAGCGGGCGCTTTTTTTTTTTTAAATGAGGAAGGGCTCTTATTTATTGATTTTTTGTCTTATAGATGATTTTGCTTTTTGGGTTTGCACCCCCTTAGTTCCCTTAGTGAATATACTTATCAAAAGAAAAAAAAGGGGTCTTCCTCTCCTCCTTTCCTCCGTATAAATTCTTAATTGTTAGTTGATCTATTTTCCATTGTCGCTTCTCCACAACTATTGTTGGCTAGATGTTTAGGAATATTTGCAATGTTCTTAATGGTGCCCTTCACTTTATGTGGGGTACAATGCCCTCTTACATGGGAAGCCTCTTGTTATGTGGTAATTTGATCTCATTGAGAAGAATATGAGTCTTTCTGAAGAGGTTGAACTTGTTCAGACTATATACAGTAGGATTAGCTTTCTGGTGTTCTCATATGAACACTAGCTTCTCTTATCTTTATCTTTTTCTTTTTTTTTTTCTTTTTTTTCATATTTATGATTGATTAAAATTGGTATTGCTACTTATTAGGTTTGTCTACGTGAAGGTGGTATTGATGCTTTCTTGTGAGATTTTTGTTTTAGGTAGGAATGAGGTGCACCTCTGTAGGATACCAATCACCTCCTTTCTATATTCGTGTGTGTATCTTTACTAATTCATGTTTTCATTTTGCATTATTTAATGGTCTATTGAAATTGCTTATTAGAAAATTCAGCATTAGCTTCCAACGATTGATTATTCTTGTCTGAGTTTTGTCTCTTTGAGCTGATAGTATGATTAAATTATGTTTGGTTATTTTTAATTACCCTTAGTATCATATTTGCTCTTGTTATCTAAGCATGGCAAGGGTCATGATGGTGGGTGACTATTTTGGATTCTCTACAATGCTCAGACTACCTGAGTCACTGGTTTGGCCTAGATTCTGGTTTCAAGGTCTGTATGATGTTTGCATTTAGTTCATGCTCAGTGTGATAAAGGTGAAATATTGTGCTCGTTATGAACTCGTGTCCTCAAGCTTTGTCAGCACATTGAAGAGTTTGAAAAGAAATATTAGGGTTGCTTTTGCTTGTGGTATACCATGATTGATAGTTATCTATTTCTCCAGCTGTGCTAATAAAAAAAACAAATTGCTTCTGCTGAATTTAACTCTTAGTATTTTGTTGCCTGCGGTATCACATTGATTGAATACAGTATGTAACCTAGAAAGTTTATCTGCTAAAATACGTTATATATCCTAGAAAGTCTGTCGCATCTAATGTGTATTATAGCTGTATTTCTTTTTTCCTTATCTTTTTTTTTTAATGAGTTTGATATAATTTAACAATTCCTTTCCATTACTGCTTTTCTTACCGTCTCCCTTTCAGATTTTCTGCCATGGAAGACACCCATTCGGTTGCTACGCTCATAGACTCTACAACATCTAAGATCCAACAACTTCAGAAAGCATTCACTGAACTTGAAAGTCACCGTGCCATAACGCTTAATTTGAAATGGAAAGAACTTGAAGAACATTTCCATGGGCTGGAGAAGTCCTTGAAGAGACGGTTTGATGAGTTGGAAGATCAAGAAAAGGAGTATGAGACCAAAACAATGAAAGCCCGAGAAATATTGAAAAATCGGGAAGCAGCTGTTGTGGCCAAGGAACAAGCGACATTGGAGAAGCTCCAAGAGAAGAGAGACACTGCTGTCTTTGCCATCACTAGTGCTTTAGAAAAGCACAGGAAGGTATCATCTGTGGAGCCTGTTGTTGTTATCTCTGATGGTGAATATGGGTCACCAACTGTTGAAGAGAATGAACCTGATTCTGTGGCTGCTGAAGGTACAGTTGAAGACATTAAAAACTCACCTGAGGATGGAATTTTGGAGGTGAAGTCGTATCCACAGTTAGTCAAACTGTGTGAAGAGATGGACTCAGTAGGGCTGCACAAATTTATATCAGAGAATCGTAAGAACCTTGTTGCCCTAAAGGAAGAAATTCCATTTGCATTGAAGGCTGCAGCCAACCCCGCAAGTTTAATATTGGACTCTCTGGAAGGATTTTACCACGTGGAACTGCCAAATAGTGATGGAAAAAAAGATTCAAACCTTTTGGGTCTCCGCCGAACTTGTATCATGTTGATGGAATGCCTTAGCATTTTGCTAACAAGTCTGGACCTGGCTTCTATTGCTAATGTAATCGCAGAGGATGTTAAGCAGCGGGCAAAGGCAATTGCTGAAGAATGGAAGCCGAAGTTAGAAGCTCTAGACATGGACACTAGCAATGGGAACTCCTTGGAGGCTCATGCATTTTTGCAACTGCTGGCCACTTTTGGCATTGCCTCTGATTTTAATGTGGAAGAACTATCCAGGCTAGTTCCTATGGTCTCTCGTCGTCGGCAAACAGCTGATCTGTGTCGCTCCCTTGGGCTGTCAGAAAAAATGCCAGGTTTGTTCTTCTATTTGTATGTCTTATCAATGCGGAGTAAAATCTGTGTAACTAATTCAAGCAGGGTACTAGGTTTACCAGAGAAACCATACTGACATAAAAACTATTCATGAGTTTGTTTCCATCTACTCCAGGTACTTCATTTAGTTGATCGTTAGTCATTCTCTTCCATGAAAGGTATTATAATAACTTGCCATGGAAGATGGGCTTTTGATTCAGGCATCAGATATGAGAACAATGAGGTTTCATTCCTATTTCAGAACAGAAACTCTGACTAGTGACTGCCATTGTTGACTGCAGTGTGATTGTTTCATACTTTTATACTATTTAAATGTTATATTGTGTTCTTTTATTTTTGGTAGAACAGACGCAGGAGCGATGTATGATCTTCCATTTTCACCCGCTACCAATACTGCTATAGCAATTATATTTTCCGCGTTATTGATTTGGATCATCTATATTCATTGTCACATTTGAAGTAGATCTATAGATTTTTCTATCTTGGTAACGATAAAAAAAAGATTTGTGCCTCTTGGGATTTTGCTGAATAATACTAATGGGTCTTCTTGAGCTAGTATTGATGGATTCAACATACAGAATATGGTTGTTCACAAAAGTCAACTGTTCCCTTCCCTTTCTCTCATCTTTTATCCTCGATGCTCACTGTTTTTTTCTTAGTTACTTTTTTATAATTTCTACAGGTGTAATCGAAGTTCTCGTAAATAGTGGAAGGCAAATTGATGCGGTTAACCTGGCTTTTGCATTTGAGCTTACTGAACAGTTCTCACTTGTGCCTTTGCTGAAATCCTACTTGAAGGAGGCAAGAAGAGTTTCACAAGGAAGACCTGTAAACGCCTCTCCCACTGCTCAGGTGTGTTCTTTAATCTTACCTGTATCAGAATGAATAGGAGATTCTAGTTGCCTTCTGGTAATTCCAACCACAAATGCGCCTAGTTAAGTAAGACATTGATTTTGCATGCTTGAGTTGTGAGCATGGTGATTGCTCATGGGAAAATGATGGATAGTAAATATCGCTTGCATTCATTCATGTCTGAACTCTGAACTAGATTGGATTGGTATTCTATCTGGTCATTTACCTACTTGGCCTGCTTGGTTTCTTAGTTTGACCATTTAGGACCAACTCAGAGATTCATAGTATCTAGCAATCTGGTCTTGCTCTAGTGGTTTAGCCAGTTAGTTTCTGTGTTTGCTTGCCTTGGTACAATTTAATCCTTGCTCCATCGTGGCTTGAACATAAGCATCTGGCCCTCACCCGTAATATGCTTGTTGTAACTAATCGATTACAGGGCAACACTGAAAGATTGCAGTCTATTTCACATTGAAAATTTTAATTTCTTTGTTGGTATTATATTACGTTTGATATTTACTGTAATAAAGAGTATATCTAAGAAATGGTGACTAGATTTATTTGTGGCCCTTGTATTTTCTTCCATTTTTTTTGGGGGTTGGAGTCAGTGCTTTTCTAGGAAGTAAACTCTTTTAAGTTTCTATAATGAGGGTCTTCTTTTTCACGTGAAAGATGGTCATCATATGCATTAGGCAGAAAAATGATGGTAATATACTCAGAAGAATGTTATTGTTATTGGTTCTTTTAGTTATTTTTGTGTGTATTGCTTTTATTCTATTTTCTTTGGACTGGTGTATAATGTTTTAGCTTTTTACCAATATCAGAGGTATGCTTTTAAAGTTCCAGCAGCTAATAAAATTCTCTGGACTTTTAATATTTGGGAATGTTATGCAATTCTGATGCTCTTTGGGGTTTCCCCTAGATATAGAATCTTTGTGAATACATGTGGGAAGTTTTAACACACTGTTGTGTGTTTCCAGAATGATGTCAATGAGCGAGAGCTGACTGCCCTCAAGGCTGTGATTAAGTGCATCGAAGAGCATAATCTTGAGGAGCAGTATCATGTTGATCCGCTCCAGAAAAGGGTTTTCCAGCTAGAGAAGGCCAAGGCAGACAAGAAAAGGGCAACAGAAGCTGCAAAGCCTCAACCGAAGAGACCACGTGCAAATGGTGTTGGATATGGACCCCGTGTCACCAACTTTGCTGCGGACAAGACTTTCTATCCTAGAGTCACTGATAGGTATCCTCAGTTTGTGTATGACAGACCCTTTGTTTACTCTGGACCTGCTGACAACCACGGCCCTTCCCTTTTGGGCTCTGCGACTTACAACTTCTCTCCCAGTCACGGAAACTACTTCGGAAATGGCTACCAGTACCAGGCACCATATCTCCACTAATTAGATAAGACGGCAGAAATGTGACTATGTGTTCTCATTTTAACTGTTAGCCTTAACCCTTGAGTCCGTTTGATGTTGCAGTGTATGAATGAATTTAGTATTTTAAAAAAAAGGACAAGGAAAAAATGCCATGTTAATTTTAATCTGTTGTAAAAGAAGTCGTTTGATCCTCTAGTATATGCACTCTGTTTTAGTATGTATATGCTTACCTTGTTGCGTTATTTGATTATGTTTCTCTATTTTTGTTCTTTCATTTTCTTATAAGTGGTATGTCTATGTTGTTTTTCAAAATTTTCTTTTGATTATAGTAGAACTGCATTCTTGCCCAATATAATAGAATGAGTGAAATCAATCAATGGAGTATACTGAAAGCTAGTTAAAAAAGAGTATCTAACAATTAAATTTTCCAGACATTTGCGCTTATCATCTAGTTTGGTTGAAGGTTCTAAATTGTTGTGTATGCTTAAAGAGTTACTCCATATAATTACACAATTTGAACTGGTGTTCTTTAAATATCTTCATCTTACATTCTTTATGTGTGATTAACTATGCTTTCATAATTTTTACATGTAATGAACAAAATAAAAGAAAGATAAATTTACAATTATTTGCATTTGCATGGTTATGAAAAAGTATCATTACTATATGTATGCAAACTTCACAAAAATGAATGGCTATAAATTTTAATAAATAAAAAAAACATCAAAGGAAATTTGGTGAAAAGAAATTCAATTAGAAATTTATAATTAAAAAAACTGAAAAACCTTGTTGATAATGATTAGACAGTTTGGTTAGATTTTTAATAAAGTTTTCCCTTTTAAAAAAAAATTGTTTGTAAAAGATTTTCTTCTTTAAACTTGAAACTTCAAGGTACATGCTTTCCGCACTTAATTTTTCTAGCTACGCCAAAACTTGAGTTCATTAGGGACATCCTTGCCCTTGAATGTCAATTAATGCCCGATTCAACGGTCACCGAGCCTTTTTTTTTATTTTTTTTCTTTTGGTTTGGTGTTTAATTAATCGTGTTTACTTAATTTAGACACGACACGGTAACATGACGGCACTCATAAGTTTAAAAAAAAGTGCACAAAAAAAAAAAAAAGAAGTTTAATTGTATACTGTACCCTGAGAAATTTATTGTCATTGGAACATTCTTGTCAAATTAGTCATTGTAATTAACTATTTCTATTTTATTATTTTATTGAAGAAAAAGATGCAAATCCATTATAGTTTAGTTAGTTAGGATACTCGGCTCTCACTCGAGAGACCAGGGTTCAATTTCCGGCAACAGAACCATTTTTTATATTCTTTAATCATTTCATTTTTATTTTAAGTGTTGTTTCTCATATAAATTCAATTATATTTTTATCTATTTTTTATCATATAAAATCAATTCAATTTTTATTTGTTTGTAATTTGATTAACAAACTAATACAATGGTTACTTCTCGGGGGAAAATAAAACGACAAACTTTTAGAATGTGTTTAGAATGAAAAAAAAGAAAATTAAGAAAACGATAATTTTCTTTTATGTTTTTAGTAGATATGATAAAAAAAATAAAATAAAATAATTTTCTCATTTCCTTATTTAGTACATTGGAAAAGTGAGAAGGAAGAAAGTGTAATAATGTTATGTTTATCGTTACGATGTTTTGATATAATGATGTGAAAGATTGGATAGTAATTAATTAGTAAATTGGTAATATTATTTATTTATTTCTTAATTTTTACTCTACAATTTTTTCAATTTTAAAGAATTATAATTTATGTATATGCAAAAGAAAAATATCAATCACCTTAGTTTCTTTCATTATTTTTTTTTCTCTTTTACTAAACAAGAGAAAAGTTTATTCGACGTTTTTCTTTCGTCTTAATAGGAAAGAAAAATTTAGTTTAAAGCCAATTTTAAATTGAAATTTATTTTTAAATTTTATCAAATAAAATCAAACAACCTATTAATTGATGTTTTAATTATTATTTAATAAAATTTACAGAAGTTTAATTCAATTTAAATAAGTTTTTAATAAATTTTAAAACAAAATTCCAGCTTAAAGTTAACTTTAAATTGTACACAAACACATCAATGACATTGTTTGGTAAAGCAATGACAAACGACATCAATATTTTCTTCTTGCATGTATAAATTATAATTCTTGAAATGATTAAAAAGTGAAAAATTAAGATAAAAACTATATATTTATAATTTTACAACTTTACCCCAACGTCCTTTTTCTTGGCCATGTAGCATGATGGCTCTTACATAGTCAAACGAAAATTTATTTGATTGGATAGTATAGGAGAGTTACTCATCAGATACCCTTTTTTTTCTATTTTATTTTGATAATTTCCTAAAAAATATGGAGAATTTTATTTTTTAATATTATATAAAATAATACATACTACTACAATAATAAAATAATTTAAATAATTTATGTATTTTTTTAAATAAAATGTGTCTCAAAAAAATTATTTTAATAATTTTAATGGTAAAAAAATCAAAATATTTTTTAAAAGAAGATACAGACAACCATGGGAAATTAAAATAAAGTCCGGCACAAACCCAACCTGGCCCGAGGTTTAATAACCTATTTTATGCATTACATTTGCATTTTAAGTAATTTTGAACAATAGTAATAATGTAAAAGGCATAATAGTAAGAATATATTATCTATATTTTTTTTCTTCTTATTTTTTCATCCTACCAAACAAATGCAAGAGAAAATTATTTTTTCTTCTTCATAATTTTCCATCTTTTATATTAAACACGTGAAAAAAAAAACATTTTTCTTCTCACGTTTTTTTCACACATTTTTCTTTCAAAATTTTATTCTTCCAAAAATAAGTTATCTAGTACTCACAACTACGCTAGAATAGGTTTATCCATGGAGAAAATCAAATCAAGATTGATAAAATCCATTATTAAGGGGAAAAGACGACTTTTTAAGAAGTATGAAGCAAAAAACCTTTTATGCCTTGTACAACTAAGAGATTATTCTTTCTTTTTCACGTTCCGGAACAGAATTTATTGATTTTCTATTTCGTCTTAATTGTTCAAAAACATAATAGTGCCCATGTTTTCAAGAATAAAGGTGAGATATTGGTGCTGTGATTTGGTTGGCTTGGTGAAATTTAGAGCTTATGTTTCTTGTACAAACAATAGAAATTGTGTAAATGGCAAGCTCCGTGCCATCAATAAAGTAGCTTTAATCAAACAAAAATTTCCATTGCTTTAGACACTGTTTTCCTAAATTCTAACACCATAAATAGGTTGAAATCTATTTGTTGCAGATTTTGCACCTTTTTATTGCATTCAATTTTTTTTCCTAGAAAGGGAAGGGTGAAGCCTATGAAGAGTGGCAGGGTGCCTAGTGAGCAAGGTTTGGGTTATTGAAGGAAAACAAATAAGCTAGTGACAACTGACAATATTTATCAGTTTTGATAGAAACAGAAACTGTATCAAAGGGCACGTTGTGTTGAAATTTTGGGTTTAGATATGTTATAACATTGTACATATAGACTCACTATCTATTAAAGGACCCAATTAAGTGATATAATTTTTATGGGTCTCCAAAGTATCAAGGTTCTTTAGTATATGCCACCTTATGTGTAGAAACCCGATGTGGTATGGGTCTTTGTTAATGGGCCAAAGACCCAATGCACATGTGTGAGGTAACTGTTAGGATTATGGTCCCTAAGGCACAGGGAAATAAATAGACATCACGGGAGAGTGTTTAACGTGTGTTAAATTTGATTGAAACAGACAGTTCTTCTCCCTCCCCACTAATATTCAGTTTATTGGTTTCCATACCAAAGGTGGTTCTCCCTGTAATCTTAAAAGATCAACCCAAGGAGGCTTGCTTGCAATGGATTCCAGTTTGTGTTTCTAACTAATCTTTTCAATATATATATATATATATATATATGAATTCTTGACAAGTTTAATATAAAAAGATCTTGGCTGTATCATTGATGATTTGTGTATTAGTATCAAGATTTATAACAAGTGGTATCAGAGCCTTTCATGTTAAATTGTTGAGATTCATATGAAAATTGAGTTTATTGAATTTTCTCCCATAAAGCATGTTTAGAGCAGAAATTTGTTTTGAAAAAAAAAAATTGCTATAAATCTATGTTTGTTAATGAGATTGTATGATTACTCTGTGAATTGCATCTCAAAATATGATAATTTTTTGGTATAAAAATATTCAATTTTGGTGATTTTTGCGATTGATTAAATTACCGTTTATGGAACCAGTGCTGCGGTGCTGGCTTTGGGTTTTTTGTTTTGTGGTTTAATGCGTAATGTCAAAACAACACAGTTTTTACTTTTCCAAATATTCTGTGCATATAACAAGTGGATTGGGTAGAAAAGTTAATAGTGATCGCATGTTCTGTGCATATTATTGTCATTATGTGCATCTCCACATGTTCTGTGCAAGTTCTTGATCTTCCACTTATCACCTTTCAATTATGAAATACATGGAAACTTAATAGTGGAGTGATCTCATAGCTGATGCAAACAAACTCATTTTGCTTAGCTAAAGGTCAAAAGCACAAAAGACAAAAGAATGATACAAATTGTAATTTGCAAGAAACAAATCAAAGATGCATTACTGATCTTATTGTAATTCGGTTTCTATAGTAAATCGACTGCTTGCCAATTCCAAGAATAACAATTTGGTATTTCCTCAGCGCCAGCAATCTGTCCCTCAGGTAAATTGCTGGTGTCGTGGCGTCAGTCAAGAATTTTTTTTTTGTTCCGAATTTTATGTTTAACGTTTTTGATGAATGAATTGAAGTATTATGTTGCCAAAGCAATCTCTAATATGTAAATTTATTTATTTTAAGATATGTAAACATACTATTAATATGTGAAAATAATCGGCCCAAAGGAAGGTTATTTTTGCATTGTTAATAGATTAAAATAGTTGTGAATATGTGATAAATAAAGGTTGCCATGCGAATAATGTGTTGGTCTAAAGAAAGACACATTATTTGGCAGGTTGGGTTGTCAATATTCATGAACTATATTTGAGATACCACTTACAAGTTGATATTTCTGTCCAAAGCCTAAGTATTAATGTTGTGCTAGGTATCTTGTTATGGGCCCACATGCATGTGTGTATGTATACAGTTTTGTTTTGATTCATATATACATGAGTTGTTACTAATTGTGAGCTTTTGTTATTGTTTATAGCAACATCGATTTCTGCTAACATCAACAGCATTCCCGTGCTTAACGACACGAATTTCAAGAAGTGGCAGATCATGTTATGATCGTGCTCGGGTGCATGGAATTAGACTATGCACTGAGGGTCAATCGCCCCGCACCTTTGACTAGCGATAGTACCGCTAAGAAAAAGGCTGTGTATGAAAAGTGGGAGCGAACAAACTGCATGAGCCTAATGATTATGAAGCACTCGATTCCGGATACTATCAGGGGTTCTATTCCTGATGAAAATGATGCTAAGAAATTCCTCTCCCAAATAGCAGACCGATTCGCCGCAAACGAAAAGGTCGAGACAAGCACCATCTTGACTTAATGCGGTACAAGGGGAAGGGGAATATAAGAGAGTACATCATGAAGATGTCAAACCTTGTGACAAGACTAAAGGCATTCAAGTTGGAATTGCCAGAAGACATTCTGGTGCACTTAGTCTTGATCTCTCTTCCTACACAATTCAGTCTTTTCAAAATCAGTTACAATACTCAAAGGAGAAATGGAATTTGAATGAGATGATTGCTCAATGTGTCCAAGAGGAAGAGAGACTTAATCATGAAAAGGTTGAAAGTGCTCATTTAGCATCAACTTATCAAGACCCCAATTCCAGCAAGAAAAGAAAGAGGAACATTAAAGGAAAGGAAACTGCAGGGTCTGAAAATTCACACCACAAGGGACAACAGAAACAAGATAAATGTATAACTTGTTTCTTTTGCCACAAAGCTGGTCATGTGAAGAAATAATGCACAAAATACGCCAAGTATATGACCTGTCATGAGAAGAAGGGTAAACTTCTAAACTTTATTTGTTCAGAAGTTAATTTGGCCTTAGTACCGAAGAACACTTGGTGGATAGGTACAGGTGCAACTACTCACATAAGTGTTTCTATGCAGGGGTACATAAGGAGCCGAACGCCAACTGATGCTGAAAGATTCATCTATGTAGGAAATGGCGAAAGAGCTCCTGTGGAGGCAGTTTGTTTATTTAGATTACAATTGGAATCTGGTTGTAATTTGGATTTGGATGAGAATTTTTATGTACCGTCTTTTAGATGGAATTTGGTTTCTATTTCATGTTTGGACAAATCAGGTTTTTCTTGTTTATTTGAAAATAGAAAGTTTAGTCTATTTCAGAATTCAAATTTGTTTGGTACCAGTTCTTTAATTGATAATTTATATAAACTAGATATGATTGCCTCCAAAGAAAATGAATCATTTCATACTAGTAATGTTGATATTAAGCGCAGATTAACAAACGAGAATTCATTAATGTTATGGCACAAGTGTTTAGGACATATTTCTAAACACAGGATTCAAAGACTTGTGTCAGAAGGAATTCTTGATCCTTAGGTTTGTCAGATTTTGAAGTCTGCATTGAGTACATTAAGGGAAAACAAACAAATATTAAAAATAAAGGTGCTAATAGGAGTAATAGTATCTTAGAATTGATACATACACATATTTGTGGTCCATTCCCTACAGCTTTTTGGAATAGACAACAATATTTTATCACTTTCATAGATGACTACTCCAGGTATGGCTATCTTTATTTAATTCATGAGAAGTCTCAATCTATAGACGTGTTCAAGAATTTCAAAGTCGAAGTTGAAAATCAATTAGGCAAGAAAATTAAGGCTATCAAATCTGACCGTGGAGGTGAATACTACGGTAGATATGATGGATCAGGTGAACAGCGTCCAGGACCCTTCGCCAATTTTTTTGATAGAATGTGTGATCGTTTCTCAATACACCATGCCAGGGACTCCTAGTCAAAATGGTGTAGCTGAGAGACGAAACCGAACCTTAAAGGATATGGTAAGAAATATGATTAATCATTCTTCTTTGCTAGAATCACTTTGGGGTGAAACCATCAAGACTGCAGTTTACATCCTGAACAGAGTTCCAAGTAAAGCAGTAGCTAAAACCCCATACGAGTTATGGATAGGCAAAAATCCTAGCATTAGGCATTTGCATGTTTGGGGATGTCCATCTGAGGCTCGGCCTTATAAGCCAAATGAGAAGAAGCTAGACTCAAGGACCGTTAACAGCTATTTTGTTGGATACTCTGAAAGATCAAGGGGTTTCAAATTTTATGATTCCTCTAATAGATCCTTTTTCGAAACGAGCAATCTCAAGTTCATTGAGGATGTTGAATTAAGTGGGAGAGACCAACTCAGGCAAGTCAATTTTGAAGAGGAATGTGTTTACATTCTTGTTGTTGCAACTGAAAACGTTCAGGTATCCATACCTGATGTTATTCAAAATGCAAATCCGGAGATCCAACGCATTGATGATGAACCTGAAATACCGCCTGCTCAAAATCAGGAATTGCTTGAGGTTCATCAAGAGGTATCTCAACAACTTTAAGTGGAAGTGCCATTAAGGAGATCCACTAGAGAAAGGAGAAACGCGATTTCGACTGATTATGTCGTGTTTCTCCAGGAACATGAGTTTGATATGGGTCTGAAAAATGATCCGACTTCTTTTAGTCAAGTCACACAATGTCCTAATTCTGAAAAGTGGATTGAAGCTATGAAGGATGAGATGAAATCAATGGATGACAATGGTGTTTGGGACTTAGTAGAGTTGCCCAAAGGTGAGAAACCGATTGGTTGCAAATGGATATTTAAAACCAAACGGGAATCGAAAGGAAACATTGAAAGGTATAAGGCCCACCTAATCGTTAAAGGTTTCACTCAAAAGGAAGACATTGATTATAAAGAGACTTTTTTCACCTGTTTCGACGAAAGATTCCTTTAGAATCATTATGGCACTTGTAGCTCACTATGATTTGGAGCTAAATCAAATGGATGTTAAAACAGCGTTTCTCAATGGAAACATTGAAGAAACAATATACATGGTGTAATCGGAGAACTTTCAGTCCAAAGATTCAAAACATCTTGTATGCAAGCTTAAGAAGTCCATTTATGGTGTAAAACAGGCATCCCGACAATGGTATCGAAAATTTGATCAGGTGATTATATCCTTTGGATTTAAGGAAAACACCGTTGATCAGTGCATATATCTTAAGTTCAGTGGGAGCAAATTTATTATCCTAGTGCTATATGTAGATGATATTCTACTGGCAAGCAGTGATATAGGCCTATTGCATGAAACCAAGAGATTTCTATCAAGTAAATTTGAAATAAAAGATCTTGGTGATGTGTCCTTTGTTTTGGGTATACAGATCCATAGAGATCATTCCAAAGGTATACTTGGACTGTCACAGAAGGCTTATATTGATAAAGTGCTAAGTAGATTTAGCATGAGTGGTTGTGCATCAAGAAACACACCCGTGGCAAAGGGTGATAAGTTCAGTTTGCTCCAATGTCCGAAAAATGAATTTGAAAAGAAGGAAATGGAGAAATATCCCTATGCTTCGGCTGTTGGAAGTCTCATGTATGCACAAGTATCTACGCGACCAGACATTGCATACGTTGTTGGAATGCTAGGCAGATATTTGAGTAACCTGGGCGTGGATCATTGGAAAGTAGCTAAATGGGTTATGAGATATATACAGAGAACAAAGGATTATATGCTCACATATTGGAGATCGGATCTTTTGGAGATCGTTGGGTATTCAGACTCTGATTTTGCGGGGTGTTTCGATAGCAGGAGATCCACTTCTGGCTATGTCTTTATGTTAGCTGGAGGAGCTATATCATGGAAGAGTGTGAAACAATCACTCATAGCTACTTCCACCATGGAGGCAGAGTTTATAGCTTGCTATGAGGCATCAAATCATGGAATATAGCTGCAAAATTTTATCACAAGGCTGCACATAATTGATGACATTGATAGACCATTAACGATTTATTGTGATAATAAGGCTGCTGAGTTGTATTCCAAGAACAACCGAAGCTCGTCGAGGTCAAAGCATATTGACATCAAGTTTCTGGTTGTCAAAGAGAGAGTCCAAAATTCTTAAGTGTCAATTGAGCATATCAGTACAAACTCTATGATTGCAGATCCGCTTACTAAAGGTTTGCCACCGATAGTGTTTCATGAGCATGTTGCTCGCATGGGTGTTGTTCTTTTGGACCATATGCCCGTATAGTGGGAGTTTGTATTTGGCCTTTTACTTTTGCTTAATTGACATGGTTATGTTGATTACTCTATGATGACTTTCATTGCAGTTTTGCATTTAATGTTTGAAAGTATTTCATATGATTCTTTTGAGTTATATGGAGGACCAATTGGAAATTGACATGTTTAAGATCATGTTTCATGTAATTTCTATGCTACACATCCATACTAGATCTATGTCGTTAATTGTGTTAGTGTTGTGACCATTGATGGGTCTTATTATGATAAATGTGATAAAGGCCGCTTTGATCCTACATTGATATGGTTAATAGACCAGATTGTTGTTGGATATTTTGGTTTAGATAGCACATATTAGCTCAATTAAGGTTATCTTCATGTACAACATAAAGGATAACATATGTAACCCAAGTGGGAGATTGTTGGAATTTTGGGTTCAGATATGTTATAACATTGTACATGTAGACCCGTTATCTAATAAAGGACCCAATTAATGTGTAGAAGCCCGATGTGGTATGGGTCTTTGTTAATGGGCCAAAGACCCAATGCACATGTGTGAGGTAACTGTTAGGGTTATGGTCCCTAAGGCACAGTGAAATAAATAGACATTAGGGAGGGTGTTTAATGTGTGTTAAATTTTATTGAAACAGTCAGTTCTTCTCCCTCCCCACTAACATTCAGTTTATTGGTTTCCATACCAAAGGTGGTTCTCCCTGTAGTCTTAGAAGATCAACCTAAAGAGGCTTGCTTGCAATGGATTCAGGTTTGTGTTTCTAACTCATCTTCTCAATATATATATATGAATTCTTGAAAAATTTAATATGAAAAGATCTTAGCTGTATCATTGATGATTTGTGTATTAGTATCAAGATTTATAACATGCCAACCCAAATACAAAGAAAAAACTCACCAAAAGGTTGAAGTAATAAGCCATATATCCTTTAGTGTGTCTATTCGAAGGCTCTTTTATTCTTTTCTTACCGCATGAACAAAAAACAAAAAGTGGAATCAAAGCTACGAGTTTCCTCTTCTCTATTGCTGAATGTATCCCTCACCAAGCCCAAATTTCTTCCTCTATAAACCCCATGACTTTCCAAGAAAGTCCCACCACCAAAAGGGTCTCCCACAATGGTCTCACCCAAAGGGCATCAAAACAAAAGATGGTGGACTATTTCAACTTCTCCCTTGCACAAGTAACATCTATTCACTAAAGTCTTATCTCTGCTTTGAAGATTGTCAATGGTCAAGATTCTTCTCCAGGAGAATTCCAAACCAGAAAGAAACAATCTTGATTGGAGCCAAGTCTTACATTCTGCTTTTCGAAAGAAATTTGTTTTCTTTTCCCCTTGATTACTTGAATGAAGAGCTCGATAGTATGATTTAACATTAGCGTTGTTTGGTTCTCAATTAAATGCAACTTATTTCAATTCAAGCTGCATTTTAGGTCATTAAACTCCAACTTAAATTAAAATAACTTGCACTTAATTGAGAACCAAACAACGCCATTAAAAACCCATCATTCTCTAACTTCCACTTCACTCTATCCTCTCTATTCACATCAAGCAAAGTACTCTACAACAATTTTTCTTTTTCTAAAAAAAAGCTAGAGAACTCAATTTCCCAATCTTGCCCCATCACTCCTGCACACACTCCAAAGCCACACTCTTGTTCATGCAAGATTTAACCAAAGCCTCCTTGTCCCTGGACAAAGAGAAAAGGGATGAAAAAAGGTACTTGAGAGGAATGTCTCCACACCATGTGTCATTCCAAAAACTAATAGCTTCCATCGTACCCACCAAAAACCGTAAAATAGGCAAAAACAAATCCCAAACCTTCCCGATCCATTTTCAAACCCTCACACCATAAGGAAACCTCCCTTCTTTAGAAATTAATCTATTATGAGCGATATTGTATTTAGCAACCATAAGTCTCCTATAAAGGTGATCTCTTTCAACCATGAATCTCTAAAGCCACAGTTAAGTGCTTTGTTAAATAAAATAAGTGATTTGATATCCAAGCCTCTACCCTCAATGGGCTGATTTAACATCTTCCAATGTACCAAGTGAAATTTATGCTCCTCCCAGACATCACCCAAAGGAATCTATTTTTTGAACGCCCACCAATCTAATGTGTAAGGCAACCAACTCCAAAATCTACTACATCAAATGTAATCAATGTCAAACATACTGTAAATCCCAATGAATGATCTCAGATATTAACATAAAATAAAAAGAGCCAGTAAACAAAAATACACTCTGTAATAGGAAAAACATGAAACAAATCGTACATAAGAGATAGACCTAAAATAGATGCTGGAATACTCTAAATTCGAGCCATTTCAGTGACGTCTAAGTACAGAAAGGTCAAACCAGTTACTGAAGTATCAAAACTACACGTAGTATTAACATTTATTTAAACACCGCCCAAAAACAAATAATTACATAGAATTATGGGGACAAACACTACTACAACACTTTCTCATACCTTTTCAATTATTTTCCTTCTCGAGCAACAATAAGTTCCTCTATGAAATCAGCATCACCAGTGTCTGAAGGCGTCAAAATCTCATCTTCAGTGGTAAAATGGTATTGCTTCCCAATAACTCTTAGAAGCTGGTATACTTCAAACATAGTAGGCCTCTCCTTGGGAGCTGACAAAATGCAGTTACATGCAACTTTAAGAACCTGGAAAAGCTCATTATCAATACCCTTTCCGACCAAAGATTTGTCAATTGCATCTTGGAGTTGCGCATTGCTTGATAGCTGTGTAAGCCATTCGACCAGATTTCCCTTGAAGCTTTCAGGAGCTTTGGCCACATTGGTAGGTTTCTCACCAGTCACTAACTCAAGAAGCACAACTCCAAAGCTGTAAACATCACCCTCTGGGGTAGCCATTAGAGTTCTGGCGTACTCCGGAGCAACATAACCCAAATCCCAAAACTCTCCGTTCACAAATGCTCTCAGATGTGTATCAATTGGGTTCATGAGCCTAGCAAGACCAAAATCAGATATTTTGGGACCAAAATCTGATATTTTGGGCTCAAAATCTGCATCCAGTAAAATGCACTTAGAACTTATGTTTCGGTGAATTATTCGGGGATTGCAGTTATGATGGAGCCATGCAAATCCTTTTGCTGCCCCTATACCAATTTTAAGTCTTAGGGTCCAATCCATAGGCTTGGCAGTATCATCTGCAAGATGTAAATTGTCAGAGTGTACCATGTGGCATGTTCTTATAAACTAAAAGCCTCTCCTTTCCAGCCATACAGAAGCCTAAGAATGGAACCAAGTTTCGATGTTTCACGCTCCCAAGAGTAGCCATCTCGGACGTAAACTCTTTCTCAGAGCGTTGAGAATCAGCAGCCTCTTAACCATAAGTGAAGTGCCATCTTCAAGCACTCCTTTGTACGTAGTCCCAGACCTTCCCGATCCAATGATATTATTTTTGTTAAAGTTGTTAGTAGCCTTCATGAGATCGCTTAATCTCATTTTAGAAACTGATTTCTCAAACATTGAAACCTGGAAATTATAGTAACTTTTTAGTACAACACAGATAAAAATGTAATTTAAAGAAATTAAAACCCCCATCACCACCCCAAAACCAACCAAAAATATTTTTAAAAGTAAAAACTATAAAATGAACTAATTGTACCTTTAATAATGGGGAAAAAATCTTTGTTAAATTAAAAAAGATAAGTGATTAGCTTACCTTAATGGTTTTAGTTCCCTTCAAACTCTTTGCCCATTTGTTTCCTTCAGGGTCATCATCCTTCTTTTTCCTCATCATTGACATTTTACGGAAATAGAAGAACATAGCTGTACCCACACCTAGTGCTGCCCCACCAACCGCTGCCCCCGCCCAAAGAATAAGTCCAGTGCTAGAGCTCTTTGAAGCCTCCTGGCAGGGATCCAATGGTTTGCCAAATAGTCCTGGATTATTTGCATAACTCTCCGCTTGAAAGGTAGTGTTGATGCCAAAAATGTGTTTTGCTGAGCTGGAGGCTAGGACTCAGACGTATCTGCACAGGGAGAGGAAAGTGAGCTATGGGGTCGCCGGAGGGGGTGCCTCCGGGGATGCTCCGAAGCTTTAGTTAGAGTCAGAGCAAAAATATATAGGGGACGAGCGCTCCCTTTTTCAGTTGAGCAAAAAGTGGGCCCTTTGGAGTGCATACCTGACCCTTTTTATAGGGCTTCGAAGGTGGCATTTGATCTAGGGCGGCAGTGAGATGTTGCCCCAACTGGGTTGGGTAATGATGCCTAGGAGGCCCAGCTAGGTGGCTGGGGGCTGTCCGTTAGGGCTTTGCCTTGCTATCTTGATCGGGAGTCATCTATGCGTTAAGACAGTTTGACGACCTGACGTCCCAACTTGGTTGGGTAATGATGGCCTGGAGGGCGGTGGTGACGTGGAGGCCCAGCTGGGGGGCAATGATGCCCTGAAGGGCGGTCATGACCTGGAGGTAATGATGGCCTGGAGGGCGGTGGTGACGTGGAGGCCCAGCTGGGGGGCAATGATGCCCTGAAAGGCGGTCATGTCCTGGAGGCCCAACTGTCCGAGCCTGGGTCTTCCGCGTGTCTCCTTGCGGCCTGAGGTCAAGATGATCCACGTGTCGTCTTCTTATTGGAAAGGTATATTTTGGCAGTATCAGAGGCCCCCCACTTCGTTGAGTACATTAATGTGCTTAAGGAAGTATTTCAGGGTTCGGTCTTCAATGAAAAGGATAGTATACCATGTTTTGACAGAGTCGAGCCGAGCAAGTGTGGAGCGATCCATCTGCTCGGTCGTGGAGAGAGGGGACATGAGTCCGAGCACGTGTGGGGCAAGTCCATCTGCTCAGACCTTGGAGCCAGTTGGCCGAGAACACGAGGAGCAATTCAAGTGTTCGGCCTTGGACATATGAGTCCGAACACCAGTGGAGAAATCCATCTGCTCGAACCTTGGAGCCAGTTGGCCGAGAACACGAGGAGCAATCCAAGTGTTCGGCCTTGGACAAATGAGTCCGAGAACAAGAGGAGCAATCCATCTGCTCGGACCTTGGGTGTGCACAACTTAGCTTGGTTGTGCGCACTGATGCACACTAATGCTTGGCCATGGAGCCAGTTGGCCGAGAACACGAGGAGCAATCCAAGTGTTCGATCTTGGACACATAAGTCCGAGCACCAGTGGAGAAATCCATCTGCTCGGACCTTGGATCCAGTTGGCCAGGAACACGAGGAGCAATTCAAGTGTTCGGCCTTGGACATATGAGTCCGAGCACCAGTGGTGAAATCCATCTGCTCGGACCTTGGAGCCAGTTGGCCGAGAACACGAGGAGCAATCCAAGTGTTCTGCCTTGGACAAATGAGTCCGGGAACAAGTGGAACAATCTATCTGCTCGGACCTTGGGTGTGTGCAACTTAGCTTGGTTGTGCGCACTGATGCACACTAATGCTTGGCCATGGAGCCAGTTGGCCGAGAACACGAGGAGCAATCCAAGTGTTTGGTCTTGGACACATGAGTCTGAGCACTAGTGGAGAAATCCATCTTCTCAGACCTTAGAGCCAGTTGGCCGAGAACACGAGGAGCAATTTAAGTGTTCGGCCTTGGACAAATGAGTCCGAGAACAAGTGGAGCAATCCATCTGCTTGGACCTTGGGTGTACGCAACTTAGCTTGGTCATGCGCACTAATGCAAAATAATACTTGGCCAGTCTGTAATAGTGTGGACTACTGCTTGGCCCCATCCGAGGAAATGCGCACATATGCCTTTGCTCGGCCATAGGTGTGCGCAGCTTCGATTGGCCGTGCGCACTGATGCGCATTGGACCTTAAATAGTGTGCACTACTGCTCGGTCCTGTCTGAGGAGGTGCGCACATATGCCTCCGCTCGGACATGGGTGTGCGCAGCCTCGGTTGGCCGTGCGCACTGATGTGCACTGGACCTTAGGCAGTGTGCAATAGTGTGCACTACTGCTCAGCCCCGCCAGAGGAGGTGTGCACATGTGCCTCTGCTCGGCCATGGGTGTGTGCAGCTTCGGTTGGCCGGGCGCACTGATGCGCACTAGACCTTAGACAGTGTGCACTAGTGTGCACTACTGCTCGGCCCCCTTCCGAGGAGGTGCACACATGTGCCTTTGCTCGGCCATGGGTGTGCGCAGCCTCGATTAGCCATGCGCACTGATGCGCACTAGACCTTAGACAGTGTGCACTAGTGTGCACTACTGTTCGGCCCAGTCCAAGGAGGTGCGCACATGTGCCTCTGCTCGGCCATGGGTGTGTGCAGCTTCGGTTGGCCGTGCGCACTGATGCGCACTAGACCTTAGACAGTGTGCACTAGTGTGCACTACTGCTCGGTCCAGTCCGAGGAGGTGCGCACATGTGCCTCTGCTCGGCCATGGGTGTGCGCAGCCTCGATTGGCTGTGCGCACTAGATCTTAGACAGTGTGCAATAGTGTGCACTACTGCTCAGCCCCTCCCGAGGAGGTGCGCACATGTGCCTCTGCTCGGCCATGGGTGTGTGCAACTTTGGTTGGCCGTGCGCACTAATGCACACTAAACCTTAGATAGTGTGCACTAGTGTGCACTACTGCTCGGCCCCTTCCGAGGAGGTGCACACATGTGCCTCTGCTCGGCCATGGGTGTGCGCAGCCTCGATTAGCAGTGCGCACTGATGTGCACTAGACCTTAGACAGTGTGCACAAGTGTGCACTACTGTTCGGCTCAGTCCGAGGAGGTGCGCAGATGTGCCTCTAATCGGCCATGGGTGTGCGCACGGCCAATCGAGTCTGCGCACACCCATGACCGAGCAGAGGCACATGTATGCATGACCTCGGAAGGGGCCGAGCAGTAGTGCACACTAGTGCACACTGTCTAAGGTTTAGTGTGCATTAGTGCGCACGGCCAACCGAAGCTGCACACACCCATGGCCGAGCAGAGGCACATGTGCGCACCTCCTCGGGCGGGGCTGAGCAGTAGTGCACACTATTGCACACTGTCTAAGGTCCAGTGCGCATCAGTGCGCACAGCTAATCGAGGCTGCGCACACCCATGGCCGAGCAGAGGCACATGTGCGCACCTCCTCGGACTGGACCGAGCAGTAGTGCACACTAGTGCACACTGTCTAAGGTCTAGTGAGCATCAGTGCGCATTGCCAACCGAAGCTGCACACATCCATGGCCGAGCAGAGGCACATGTGCGCACCTCCTCGGGCGGGACTAAGCAGTAGTGCACACTATTGCACACTGTCTAAGGTCCAATGCATATTAGTGCGCACGGCCAATCGAGTCTGTGCACACCCATGGCCGAGCAGAGGCACATGTGCGCACCTCCTCGGACAGGGCCGAGCAGTAGTGCACACTATTGCACACTATCTAAGGTCCAGTGCACATCAGTGCGCACGGCCAATAGAGGCTGCACACACCCATGGCCGAGCAGAGGCATATGTGTGCACCTCCTCGGACGGGGCCAGACAGTAGTGCACACTATTGCACACTGTCTAAGGTCCAGTGCGCATCAGTGCGCACGGCCAATCGAGGCTGCGCACACCCATGGTAGAGCAAAGGCACATGTGCGCACCTCCTCGGACGGGACCGAGCAGTAGTGCACACTATTGCACACTAAGGTCCAGTGTGCATCAGTGCGCACGGCCAATCGAGGCTATGCACACCCATGGCCGAGCAGAGGCACATGTGCACACTTTCTCGGACTGGGGCCGAGCAGTAGTGCACACTAGTGCATACTGTCTAAGGTCTAGTGCGCATCGGTGTGCACAGCCGATTGAGGCTGCGCACACCCATGGCCGAGCAGAGGCACATGTGCGCACCTTCTCGGGAGGGGCCGACCAGTAGTGCACACTATTGCACACTGTCTAAGGTCCAGTGCGTATCAGTGCGCATGGCCAATCGAGGCTGCGCACACCCATGGTCGAGCAGAGGCACAAGTGCGCACCTCCTCGGATGGGGGCCGAGCAGTAGTGCACACTATTGCACACTGCCTAAGGTGCAGTGCACATCAGTGCGCACGGCCAACCGAGGCTGCGCACACCCATGGCCGAGCAGAGGCATATGTGCGCACCTCCTCGGACAGGGCCGAGCAGTAGTGCACACTATTGCACACTGTCTAAGGTCCAGTGCGCATTAGTGCGCACGGCCAATCGAGGCTGCGCACACCCATGGCCGAGCAGAGGCACATGTGCGAACCTCCTCGGACTGGGCCGAGAAGTAGTGCACACTGTCTAAGGTCCAGTGCGCATCTGTGCGCACAGTCAATTGAGGCTGTGCACACCTATGGCCGAGCAAAGGCACATGTGCGCACCTCCTCGGATGGGGCCGAGCAGTAGTGCACACTATTGCACATTGTCTAAGGTCTAGTGCGCATTAGTGCGCACAGCTAATCGAGGTTGCGCACACCCATGGCCGAGCAGAGGCACAAGTGCGCACCTCCTCGGACGGGGTCGAGCAGTAGTGCACACTATTGCACACTGTCTAAAGTCCAGTGCGCATCAGTGCGCACGGCCAACCGAGGCTGCACACACCCATGGCCGAGCAGAGGCATATGTGCGCACCTCCTCGGATAGGGCCGAGCAGTAGTGCACACTATTGCACACTAAGGTCCAGTGTGCATCAGTTCGCACGGCCAATCGAAGCTGCGCACACCAATGGCCTTGCAAAGGCATATGTGCGCACCTCCTTGGACGGGGCCGAGCAGTAATCCACACCCAAGGTCCAAGCAGATGGATTGCTCCGCTTGTTCTCGGACTCATTTGTCCAAGGTTGAACACTTAGATTGCTCCTTGTGTTCTCGGCCAACTGGCTCCAAGGTCCGCGCAGATGGATTTCTCCACTGGTGCTCAGACTCATATGTCCACGGCCGAACACTTGAATTGCTCCTCGTGTTCTCGGCCAACTGGCTCCAAGGTCCGAGCAGATGGATTTCTCCACTGGTGCTTGGACTCATGTGTCCAAGACCGAACACTTAGATTGCTCCTCGTGTTCTCGGCCAACTGGCTCCATGGCCAAGCATTAGTGTGCATCAGTGCGCACAACCAAGCTAAGTTGCGCACACCCAAGGTCCGAGCAGATGGATTGCTCCACTTGTTCTCGGACTCATTTGTCCAAGGCTGAACACTTGGATTGCTCCTTGTGTTCTCGGCCAACTGGCTCCAAGGTCCGAGCAGATGGATTTCTCCGCTGGTGCTCAGACTCATATGTCCACGGCCAAACACTTGAATTGCTCCTCGTGTTCTCGGCCAACTGGCTCCAAGGTCCGAGCAGATGGATTTCTCCACTGATGTTCGGACTCATATGTCCAAGGCCGAACACTTGAATTGCTCATCGTGTTCTCGGCCAACTGGCTCCAAGGTCTGAGTAGATGGACTTGCTCCACATGTGCTCGGACTCATGTTCCCTCTCTCCACGACCGAGCAGATGGATCGCTCCACACTTGCTCGGCTCGACTCTGTCAAAACATGGTATACTATCCTTTTCATTGAAGACCGAACCCTGCAATACTTCTTTAAGCACATTAATGTACTCAAGGAAGTGGGGGGCCTCTGATACTGCCAAAATATACCTTTCCAATAAGAAGACGACACGTGGATCATCTTGACCCCAGGCCGCAAGGAGACACGCGGAAGACCCAAGCTCGGACAGTTGGGCCTCCAGGACATGACCGCCCTTCAGGGCATCATTGCCCCCCAGCTGGGCCTCCACGTCACCACCGCCCTCCAGGCCATCATTACCCAACCAAGTTGGGACGTCAGGTCGTCAAATCGTCTTAACGCATAGACGACTCCCGATCTAGACAGCAAGGCAAATCCCTAACGGACAGCCCCCAGCCACCTAGCTGGGCCTCCTAGGCATCATTACCCAACCTAGTTGGGGCAACATCTCACTGCCGCCCTAGGTCAAATGCCGCCTCTGAAGCCCTATAAAAAGGGTCAGGTATGCATTCCAAAGGGCCCACTTTTTGCTCAACTGAAAAAGGAAGCGCTCGTCCCCTACATATTTTTGCTCTGACTCTAACTAAAGCTTCGGAGCATCCCCGGAGGCACCCCCTCTGGCGACCCCTTAGCTCACCTTCCTCTCCTTGTGCAGATACGTCTGAGTCCTAGCCTCCAGCTCAGCAAAACACATTTTTGGCATCAACACAAACTTATAAAGAGACACTGGCAATATATGAAGAAATAATTCACATTCATAACAAGAGAGCAAAAAAATTAGGACCTCAAATTATGCACGTGTATTGTTTTTACCATAATCAACGGTCAAAAAAATTATTACAAAAAGGCACAACTAAGATTAAAAGGTTCGGAGGAAATAAACAACCTTAATTATCATGAGGGAAGCCGAATTCCTTCAAAGAAATTACCAACTTCCCACAACGTGCATCACAGTAATTTTTCATCATCGATCAGATCTTATTTGTGTACCAGAAGACACCTTTGTTCTGGTCACCTTCATCTGGCTCGACATAAATACACTCTTTTGCCTCCCTCCACACTGCCTTGTAGACTGAAGTCCCATCAAACTGATAATATTCTCCCAATATAGGCTTTATTGCTTTTGTGGCCTCCATGGCATGATAATGTGGCATTGTTGAAAATAAATGGTGAGCCACGTGAGTATCTGTTATATTGTGGAAGACCTTGTTCAAATCCCATAGTCCCTATCAACGGTTGCAAAAGCTCCTATGAACCAGTCCCACTCTGAGGAATCATAATGTGGCAGCGAAGGGTGAGTGTGCTGCAACGATGTGATCAAGACAAGAAATGCATTCATCACCATCAACGGTCCTCCATAAACGCAAAAAACCCAAGCAAACCCTTTTGCTGCTACAATACAGAACAGACCATAAGAGACAGCAAGAACACCAGCATCAGAAATGTATATTTGGAGGCGTTCGCGATCAGAGTAGATAGGGCCATAAGGGTCATAGTGACAAGCAAACCTATCGTATGGCCAGCCTGAAACATTAATTTCCCTAATTGTAATTTGACCCATTTTTGGATAAAAAAATTTGATCCTTTTTAATTTTTGAAATTCTTTTCTTCTCATGAAAGTAATTCTATGGGGGAGGGCAGGAGGCTACGCATTTCCTTTTGGGGGAATAGTTTGAGTTGAGCTCATTTATTGAACAATACTTTATTACGAATCGATTCAAGACTTGGGCCAATTCTTTCTTAATTTTATAATCCGAGAAATAAAAAATGAGAAAAGATTTCATTTATCTTTCATCGTCCATTTTCAAGTTATTTGTGTTATTATATCTAAACTGTGAAGGGAGTATTGAAAAGAGTTGATTTCTTCTCCATGGAGTAATAATAGGCAACATAGTATCTATCAGTTAGTTTCGGTGAAATCACTTGTGATATGCAAGAGATCAGTGAGTAAATTCCGCTTACACAAAAGATCCGACAGTTAAAAGATTGATAGAATCAGTGGTGACTCGAGTCGAGTTCAAATACAAAGGTATTTGAGTTCAACTCGACTAAAAATTAAAAGATTCGAATTCGAATCAAGTTTAAAATTCGGGTTTGAGTTTAAGTTTGATAAATTTTTGATGGCTCGAACTCGATAACAAACGAGCTTATTCGAATCCGAGCTCTTGCTCGAGTTTTGAATTGTTCATTCGAGTTTAAGCTTGAACATAGACTATAATTTTAATAAATGAAAATATTAATATAAATATTGATTCGAGCTCGATAATACCTTATCGAACTATTCGAAAACATTTCGAGCTGAGCTTTAAGGTATTCGAGCTCGATTCGATAAGGTAATATAACCTAATTTTCAAGCTCGAGCTCGGACTCGAATAACTCAATAAAAGCTCGATTTGAGTCTACCCCTAGATATGATATTTTTTTTATTGTGCTTCTCATATTCTTTTTTAATAACAAAAATAGACAAAAACATTTTTTTAAGGGTTAAAATGATATTTTAATTTTTTTATCAAATATTCTGTTGCTCATTTTTTTTTCTTACAATTTTTTATTATTCTTTGTCTCCCTTCTTTTTTCTCCCATTAAAGTGAGATTAAGTGTTTTAATACAATAATTTTTTGGTTGGCTTAGGTCTAAACCTAATGGTTTAAATAAATTAGAAACTCTACTAATAATCTTAAAAATTTTACTGGTAATATTAATTTCTGGATCTCACACTTATATTGACGTTATGAATAAAGCTCTTCAAAATTATTAAAGAAGTTTTAAACTAGTAAGTTTACACCTGAACCAACCAATTTTTTTTTACTTAATACAAACTATTTTGATTTTTATGTCAACCATTTGATTGTCTTTTCTATTTACAATCAATGATGGATTTAATTTTTTTAAAAAAAAAACAATGACGAATTTAGGGAGCGCAAAAAGGTTTATGCATCATAGTTAAAAAAATATTTATAATCTACATTGTTAACAAATCTTTTAAATTGGTTTCAATGTTAACACTGGAAAACAACTTTTATGATCCACGAAACCCAAATAATCATGGACATGTTTGGGTACTAATTTTTTGATGTTTTCTGAAGAAAACATATTTGAATAATTGTAATTCAAAGACAGTTTTCAAAAACAGAAAACAATGAAAATTTGTTTGGATAATTTTATAGCTACAATTATGTGTGTTTATTGATTTTTTCTTCATCTTCTTCTAAAAAATTCATATCTTCCATTGATTTTTTCTTCCTCTTCTTCTCTTCCTCATTTTATTATTCTCCTCATCTTTTGTCTCTTTTTTCTTCTTCCCCTGATAGATTCATTACCGGTTCACGATCGTAGCAGCACCGTCACAACATGACCGCAACAACACCACAACAGTGAGGCCACAGCACAACCATTGCAGCACGACCACACCAGTACTGCCAAAACACTACCACAGTAACTCCGAATTTTGGATAATGAATTTTTTTGTTCAAGTGAAAAAAAAGTACAACAAGACGAAAATAAAAACTACTACATAATGTTTGAGAAATTCTCACTCACATTTGGTCGAAACTCTAAACGCTACGTTTGGATTGGATGTATCACAATCATTCATCAAAAGAAAATATTTGATTAACAACTATGATATACCCCATCCAAACGAACAGTGTTTAGATCAACTGCAGGCAAGATTTTTTTGCAAACTACAACTTTTAAAGAAACAAGACAACTAATCTTGTTTTTATTTACTCTATCTTACATATTTAGTATTCAATGAGCCACCTTACAGGGATCCAACGGTTTGCCACATAGTCCTGTATTATTAGCATAACTCTCTGCTGGAATGTTAGCATTGATAAAGTTTGGAACCGGACCTGTTAAAAGATTGTTCGCTACACTAAACGTTTTGATCTGGGTGAGCAGGCCTAGTTGTGGAGGAATCTGACCTGACAACCGATTGTTGCTGAGGTTAAGCAAATTCAGATAGCTACAATTGGCTAGATCCACGGGGATTTTTCCAGAGAAATTATTGGATGAGAGATCCAGAGTTGTCACGTACCCAATTATCTTTGATATGTCAGCTGGAATTCCTCCAAAAATCTTGTTGCTTGAAAGATCTAAGCCTGTCAAACTTGTGCAATTTTGAATGCCACGAGGAAACTCACCCTTGAGTCCCATATCTGAAAGCTTGATATGTAATAAATTCAAGCATTAATTGTGGAAATTAAGTGGAGGTAGATGTAATAAATTTAAGCATTAATTGTGGCAATTAAATGGAGGTAGATGTGCTCCACTAAGCATTAATTGTGGCCAAATTAATTCAATTATTCTTAGTGCATTTTTCCTATAAATAGGATAACCATAGAGCATATTAAGAGTTAGAAAGTTAGAGTGTTAGAGAAAAAACACAAGGTGTATGCTTAAGGAATGTTGGTTCATATTCTCAATGGTTGTATTGAGAGTATAAGGTATATGTAACCAACCTATATATGGTCAATGTTTAACCCTTTGGCTATCCATTGATTGTGGTAACAAGCGTATGGAATATGGACAGATGTTCTTGATGGAAGAACATGTAGAAATACAGGTTTGGTCCCTAGACTCGGTACTTCTCATTTTCTTTCATACACCATCAAATTGAAGAGAGTTCTGAGAGTCTAGAAGAACAAATATCGAGAGAATAATGGATTGTGTAAGTGAAAAGCTTTAATGGCTGGAGGTATGTTTACGGTCTTTATAATTCTGCATTTAATCTATATGCTATTTAAGTTGTTTAGCATGTTTAGATCTTATTTAAGTTCTAACATTTAAAGCAATTGCTGGTGCAGTCAAATCATGTTTGTCTAGGAGGGAATAAGAGTGTCTGGCTGAAGATGTAAAACTTAACGCTCATGGGAGGCACCCCATAGCATATCCTTTTATTTTTATTGTTTTTCATAATTCTTTTTCTTGTTTATTATTAGTATTTTGCTGTTTTCCAGTTTTACTTTCGTATTTCTTTTTCAGGGATAATTATACGAAGTAGTTCAAATGGTGGTGCACAATTTTCAGCTTCTGTGCACTTTTGGCTACAAAAGGAGTTTTCTTATCTTTTGCTTTCACATTAAGGACAATGCCTACTTTAAGTTGGGGGTGGAGGAAACATATTCCTGTTTTTTATGTTTTTCATTGAACTGCTTGGTGTCATTTTACCTTTTTGTTTGTTTTTAGCATGCTTTGTGTTAGCCTTGAAGTTAATTCACATGTCAGTGATATAAGTTTAATCGAGATTGCATATAGCATTTAGAAGAAGTTAAATCTTGCTTCGCTTTTGAGAATAAATTAAGTGTCAATTTTTTTTTGGTTTGAGACTCTGGTTTGTGGTAAGATTGCATGATTAGTCTAAAGCATTTGGAGAAGTTTTTTTGCGCGGTTGTTTTGTGAATACTTTTGCGGTCTCTACAAGCTCTAGAACTTATTTGATAATCATTTGAGGCGAAAATCATAGAATGCACACTACTTATGATATGATGTAGGCCATTTTTGGACCATTTGAGCCTTTTTAAACTTACCCTTGTCATATTTATCGCTAGTCACCTATTTGAGCCTTTTTCTTGAAATGAAAAATTGAGCCTTGTTTCTTTCGATAAACCATTTACTTACCTTTATGAGCCTAAAAATATTTTATCCTTACCTCTCTTTTAAAAGAACTTAGTTATACACATGTTGTGAGAAGCACTTAAAAGGAGTAAGGGTGGAAATATGAGAAAACATTACTACCATAACCCAAGTACATTAAAAGAGATAAGTTGGGGGTTGTTGAAAAGAAAAGAAAAGAATGAAAGAGGAGGTGAATGGTCTTATGCCAAAATAAAAAATAAAAAAAGAGAAAAAATGAATTATGGCAAAGAAAGAAGAAAAGAAAAAAAAAGTGGTGATTTATTGCGAGAAATGCTCGAAAAATGGTTGAAAGAGGTGGGTGTTGAAGTAAGGTTATCTTGTGCTTAAAGTGGTTGTGTTTAAATTAAGAGAATTAGTTCTTTTATTTGTTTAAACTTTCCTGTTCTTTCTTGACCTTTACCCCAGCCTAACGTTGTAAGCTTATTAAAGACCTATTGATCCGATGAAGTGTGATTTTTCTACATAGTGGAGAGTGATTTGAAAAGTGAGCATAGGAGCTTGATTTGTGATTGATGTCACGCAAATTAATATGTTTTTAGAGGCCAAGACATGTATTCATGTGATGTTGTTCATAAAATTATCCGGGTGTTCGGACTAATGTATTGTGGTAAGATGGATGGTAAGAGTCGATAACGATTTTAAGGTTGACATTTGGATTATTCTTGGACCTGAGTGATATTTAATGATTCCATGTGCTGTATATTATGCATGATTTTTTAGACAGATTTTTGAATCACTCTTGGTTAACACCAGCGTTGTTGTATTTTGCTTTGATTTCTAAATAAAGAATTCATTTCATGCCTTTCGCTTGAATTGTTAGGGACTAGCAATAAGCTAGTTGCAGGTTGTGATGAGAGTCATAAAATGCATCTAAACAATACTTAATTGTTAACATTTTAGGGTTGATCTCGGTCGTAATCGCACTTTTACATGTTGATAACTCTAAAGTGATATTTATAAATCATTGACTTAATTCGATGCATTTTCAGGTGCTTTGAGTACAAAAGAGATAATAAAGCGATCCATGTTTAAAGCACCAAAAGATCTTGGGTGTCAGTGCTCATTTTTGTCCAAGGTTTAGACATGTCCAAACATGATTCAAAGATGGTTAAAGTCTAAACCAAGGCTGGATTAATAAATTAAATTAAGTTAAAAGACTGCACACAAGTGTGTGCATCACTTTGGAGCAAGTTAAGGGTAAGCACACTAGTGTGTGCACTTCTGCATACAAGCTGAAGGAGTTTCACTGAATTGCCAGAATTTCCCATACAGATCAATCGTCTTTGTAGATTAAACTGTACTGATGTAGGAAGAACCAGGAGATGAGCCATATATGCTTAGAAAGATCCAGAAGTCTGGAGAATTTTATGGTTCGTAAAAAGGATTTTTCTAGAGAAAGTTATAGCAGTTTTAGTGGAAACAGTTCAGGCCAGCACAGCAGGCCCAGGCGCACAGCACGGCCCACTCGCCTCTTGACCGGATTAGGGCGAGCAAATAACATTCTCCAAGACCAAAACACCCCCTCATGCTCTATAAATATATCTTTATGGAGTGTGCAGCTGGGCATTGAACAGAGAAAGCAAGGAAGAGAGAAAAAAGAGAGGATCCAAGGGATCCAAATCCAGCATTCTTCCATTTTCTTTCCAAGTTTTCTTTGGCTGCAAATCAAGGGGAGAACATCCATATTGTTCATCCACCTTGAACTTCATGGCCAAATCAAGGGGAGAGCATCCTTATTGTTCTTCCACCTTGATTTGCATTGCCAACTAGTCTTCATACAAGGGAAAAGGATGAATCCTTAGGGATTTATTGTTCCTTATTCCTATTCTTGATTCGGTTGTATGGATTTATTGTTGAATATTGTTTGTAAATTATTCATTGATTAAGTAAGAAGGATTTGAGTTCATGTGATAGATGTACTTTTTATTCTTATTCTTTTAGACTCTCTTAATCAGGTGATTGCATCATTCTCTTCCTTTGAGGTTGTTTGGATGTGATTGATTCCGGTAGATTTATTTTATTAATTGTCCATTACTGCGATATTGTCTTTTAAGATATATTATCGTTTCTTGATAATCTTTAAGATCGGTCATGTGTGCTTGAACCAAAATCAATGAGTAATTTGTAGCAATTATATTAGAGTTATAAATGTGCTTGATTGAATATATTCCGATTGCTTGTTTGGGATGTGAAACTTGCAATCGAGATAAAATCAATTGAATCAAGAGTGGAAATAGGGAACGAACCTAAGGAGGATTCTCGGAACCTTGTTATTTCTTATTTATATTTCCTTTATATTTACGCAATTTTTCTTACATTATTTCACCATCAAAACCCAAAAATCTTTCGTTTGACTTTTATCGTTCGTTTTAAGGTTTACACATTTTCCTTTGTACTTAACTTGTTTCCCTGTGGAATCGACACCCCAAAGTTGTACTACAACTACCGTGTTATACTTTGGGCGTAATCAGGCAACATTGAGAGATACAAAGCGAGACTCGTTGCTAAGGGATTTACTCAAAAAGAAGGAATTGATTACACGGAGACTTTCTCTCCTGTATCTAAGAAAGATTCTCTTCGTATTATTTTGGCATTAGTTGCTCATTTTGACCTTGAGCTACAACAAATGGATGTGAAAACCGCATTTCTTAGTGGAGATCTAGAGGAGGAGGTTTATATGAAACAATCTGAAGGTTTCTCCTCTAATGATGGTGAACATTTGGTTTGTAAGCTTAGGAAATCCATATACGATTTAAAACAAGCCTCCCGTCAATGGTATTTTAAATTCCATGAAGTAATTTCTTCAATCGGTTTTGCTGAAAATCCCATGGATCAATGTATATATCAGAAGGTCAGTGGGAGTAAAATTTGTTTTCTTGTTTTATATGTGGATGATATTTTACTTGCAACCAATGATAAGGCCTTGTTGCATGAGGTGAAACAATTTCTCTCTAAAAATTTTGATATGAAAGATATGGGTAAGGCATCTTATGTCATTGGCATTAAGATCCATAGAGATAGACCTCGAGGTGTTTTAGGTCTGTCACAAGAAACCTATATCAACAAAGTTTTAGAGAAATTTCGGATGATAGATTGTTCACCAAGTGTAGCTCCCATTGTGAAGGGTGATAGGTTCAATTTGAACCAATGCCCGAAGAACGATTTTGAGAGGGAATCCATGAAGAACATTCATATACTTCTGCAGTCGGAAGCCTTATGTATGCTCAGGTCTGCACTAGACCTGATATTGCATTTGTTGTAGGGATGTTAGGGCGATATCAGAGTAACCCAGGTATAGACCACTGGAGAGCTGCAAAGAAAGTAATGAGGTATCTTTAAAGAACTAAAGACTACAAGCTTATATATAGACAGACGGACAATCTTGATGTGATTAGCTACTCTGATTCAGACTTTGCTGGCTGTGTTGATTCACGTAAATCAACATCAGGGTACATTTTTCTAATTGCCGGTGGAGCTGTTTCTTGGAGAAGTGTCAAGCAGACATTGACTGCTACTTCTACTATGGAAACCGAGTTCGTCTCCTGTTTTGAGGCCACTTCATATGGTGTATGCCTTAGGAGTTTCATTTCTGGGCTTAGAGTCATGGATTCTATATCTAGGCCATTGAGAATTTTCTGTGACAATTCAGCTGCTGTCTTTATGGCTAAAAACAATAAAAGTGAAAATCGAAGTAAACACATCGACATTAAGTATTTAGCCATAAGAGAAGGTGTAAAAAAAAAGAAAGTGGTCATTAAACACATTAGCACTGAATTGATGATCGCTAATCCTTTGACTAAACGTATGCCACCTTTGAAATTCAAGGATCATGTAGAGAAAATGGGACTTGGTTCCACTTTGTAAGTGTATACATACGGTTTATTAATGAAACTCTTATATATTTTGATGTTTTCTCATATTCATGTGCACCTTAATTTCTTTGAGAAAATTCATATGTATAAGACCAAGAATAAACATAGAGTTTATTCATTAAGGAATGTTACCACATGAAGAATAATACTTGAGGAACTAAATGCATCGTAATACATAGAAGGTAATACTCACTCTTAGAGGACTTATCGCCATGATTCATGTATTTACTTCTTAAAATATATCAATGGGATTAAGTTAGGTTAAACATATGGACCAAGTGGGAGAATGTAATAAATTCAAGCATTAATTGTGGCAATTAATAAGTGGAGGTAGATGTAATAAATTCAAGCATTAATTATGGCAATTAAGTGGAAGTAGATGTAATAAATTCAAGCATTAATTGTGATAATTAAATGGAGGTAGATGTGCTCCACTAAACATTAATTTTGGCCAAATTAATTCAATTATTCTTAGTGCATTTCTCCTATAAATAGGATAACCATAGAGCATATTAAGAGTTAGCAAGTTAGAGTGTTAGAGAAAAAACACAAGGTGTATGCTTAAGGAATGTTGGTTCATATTCTCAATGGTTGTATTGAGAGTATAAGGTATATGTAACCAACCTATATATGGTCCATGTTTAACCCTTTGGCTATCCATTGATTGTGGTAACAAGCGTATGGAATACGGACATATGTTTTTGATGGAAGAACATGTATAAATACAGGTTTAGTCCCTAGACTCGGTACTTCTCATTTTCTTTCATATACCATCAAATTGAAGAGAGTTCTGAGAGTCTAGAAGAACCAATATCGAGAGAATAACGGATTGTGTAAGTGAAAAGCTTCAATGGCTGGAGGTATGTTTACAGTCTCTATAATTCCGCATTTAATCTATATGCTATTTAAGTTGTTTAGCATGTTTAGATCTTATTTAAGTTCTAACATGATATTCAAGACCTTATTCCCATCAGGGTGCCAACACTCAACCCCGGTGAACTTACAGATAAATCCTTCAGTGCTATTTTTAAAATTCCATGAAGAGTTCAAGTAATTGTAAGGGTCCCCAAATGACTTTTTTATACTCTTCAAGCAATTAATATTGGCTTCACTACCAGAGCTCAAATTGCAGCTAAGCAATAGCCAGAGGCAATTAACGATAAGAACAGTAAGAGCTTGCCTACTTAGCCTTATGGTTTCAAACACACCAAAATCTTGAAGAAACTGGGGGTAAATAAATCCCTTAGAAGAAAGAAGATAGAAGAAACCCTTAAAAAGGGGTTGTTGATGTTAAAAATCTGCTGCTGAGCCAGACGCTTGGGACTTCCACAGTCTGCGCAAAGAAAGAGGAATAAACTAAAGAGTCACCGGATAAAGAAGGTTGTGCCTCTAAGAACTCTCTGATATCTTAGTCAGTTCGAAGTTTTGAAAAAGTGGAGAGGATAATGGTATTAGTATTTCAGTGTTGAACTTGAATTAAGATTAGATTTACATATATTTTGGGCTTTTTATTGTGGTCCAAGGGGAAGTTGACCAGAATGTAAACCTCTAAAAACTTTTGTTATCACATTAAAATTATATGGGATATACTTTTATTAGGAGAAAATTAACGTGTTAGATATGGGTTTACCCAGTGATAAAATGGGTCGGGTTTGGATATGGAAAAAATGAACCCGTTGGGAAGCAAACATTTTGGATCTGTACCTGTTAGCTTTCAACTTGCTATGGGTCATCTGCACCTGGTCGAACCCACCCATTAAACCACTTTAAACTGGGTAGGGAAAGAATGTGGGGGTGAGGGAAAGGAGAAACTCCACCCTGGGGTTGGAGATAGAGAGGAGCAAGGAGAACTTATCATGTTAAGTCATTAAGGGTGATTTTGGTGGACACATTCTACGACTTAAACCTGCCATGTCAATATAATTGTAGAATAATACTGATGAATGATGACTTATTTACAGTTGTTATTACTTTATCTGTTAAAATAATTGTAGAATAATACAAATGAATGATGATATATTTAGGGTTGCTAATACTTTATTCGTTTGTCGTATTGTTTCAAGTATATTCAAGTTGGAAATGTTGTTGCAATGCCTGCCGCTCGAGCTTTGTTTTGGGGTATGAATTAGTTTGACTTACTAAGGCTCACCAGGTGATAAGCCATTGTTCACATTGCCTGCAAGATTTCCAAGTAGTTTGGAACGACTTTCTTCTGAATCATCTCAAGATATGCTTGATTGTTGTAGAGACTGCATGGTTACTTAGGTTTCTTTTAGGATTGTTGATTACATAATGGCAATTGTACCTTATGTTGCATTCTTTATTCTCATGCGTTTCATAATTGGGCTACTTTTTGACAGGGCTACTTGTCATGTCTTAGCAAAGCAGCATTAGGTACAATTTTCATGAATGAATGACCATTACCATGATTAATCATGTTGTCTATTTTATGTGCTAGCTTTCTCATCTAGCAAATTCTTTCATGTTTGTAAAACAATTTTCCTTCTCTGTTCAAAATTATCAGTTTATGCTATTATTATTAATATGATGAACTTCTCCCTACTTGTGTTTCATGGAAAGAAATAGGACCCTGTAGGTTTATTTTAGCATTGCTTTCTCTTGCAACTTTGCATAGTGATTTATTTAACCAACTTGAAAGAGTTCATGACAATTTTGAGCTCTAGCACTAGTAGCTATAAAGCGATCTAGTAATCTAAAATTTTTAATCAAATTTTCGTAATGTATAAAGTGAGTGTTTAATGAGGTGTCTCAATAACATGGTCCGGTGAAAATGGTACTAGATTTTTCTAAAGCTTTCCAGTGAAGATAAACAAAAAGCCTCTGAATAAGAACTTTTTTTTAGCATTTCCAGGAAATGTTTCCAGTCATTTCCTGTCAAAACTCATACTAAGCGTAGCCCAAAGTCGGCCCAATTAATTGGGAGATCAAAAAATGTTATTAAGCCGAAAAGAAAATAAAGAATATTCATGGGCTTCGTCCAACCATTTAAGGGTGGAAATAGGCCGTGTCGGTGTGCCGAAACAAATTTGGCACTGCCTAACACGTGCTATTCCTCTTGTTGTGTTGGGCTTAATTTTTGAGACCCATGGCACGACATGAGGCCCAACACGACCCGATCAGGCACGATATGAGGCATGATCATAACATTTAATAAATTCAAAATTATATACAATTTAATACCACTGGAATAATAAGTCAAGAAGAATTAAATGATGATAAATTTGATATTTTAAGATAATTGAGAAAAATGAAAATTATTACTTAATTCTTAACATAATGTCATGTGATTTATTAATTCATAAATGAAACAAATTTACCTAAAATCATACATTAATATAAATTAAATCAAGCATAAAAAAGTGTTATTTGTAAATTTTTAATTTAAATATTGAAGTCATAATTGATTGATTTTAACGTAATAACATTTGATATAATAAACTAAAACACTAAGAGGAAATCATATAACATTCTTTTTATTAATCCACCGAATCAAACTTAGGTGCATAGTTTGGTTAGGCAGCTCATCATTTAAATTTTAAAGTCATTTGTCTATGACTCGAATAAATTTGTTTTTTTATTTAAAGGTAAAAAATGTTATAAAATTTACTTTTTTTAATTATTAATAATGTTTTATATCTTTATAATTTTTTAAATTTCTAAGTTGTTTTTTTATAATTCACTTATTTGTAGGTCATTTTATTTTATTTATTTATTTTATATATTGTTTTTGTAAATTATTTATTTAGAAGATTTTTGGAAGTTACAATTTTTAAGTTATTTGTTTATGTTGTTTTTGCCCAATCATTTGTAATATTTAATATTTTTTTATATAATTATAAACATTCAACTCAATATTTATATTTTTTATTATCTTTAAAAATAAAAAAAATTATTATATTTATAAGATTCATAAACTAACACGGTACGACACAACACGATATATTTAATAACTATGTCTTGAGTAACGTCGAATTAAAGTTTTTAAAAATACAACCATCCATAAACTAGCACAGTGAGCCGCGAGACGGGCTACGGCCCACTGCCGCACCTGCAACCATCCCAAATGCCGTCCAAATAGCCGAACCTTCGGCGGAACTGTGCGTTTCATTCCAAAATCCTTTCCCAATTCACATTTCCTTCAAATTCAAAATTCAAAATTCAAAATTCCAAATTCCAAATCCCCAACTCTCTCTGCGCAACAGACTCGCGCCAAAAAAAAGGCGACATTAATGAGAATCGCAGAGATTTCAACGCCGGACCTCCGGCAACCCAACCAAGATCCCGAATCTGATCATCTCCACCGCATCCTCTCTCAGCTTGATTCCTCAATCAAACAAACCGAAACCCTCTCCTCAGACCACCCGATACCCGAGACACTCACCTCCGATCTCCGCGAAACCCTGACTCGGCTGAGTCAACTCGCTCCCCTCCCCACCAATTCCTTCAAGCTCCACATATGGAAGCTAAGCTTCCGCCTCTGGAACGCCTGCGTCGACCTCTCCAATACCGCCTCTATCCGGACTTCCTCCTCCGTCGAGAAGATCGCCAGCATCCGCCACATGGCCGCAGACATGCTTTTCCTCGCCGGAGAAGTTCACGGTGTGCCCTCTCCAGCGGTCAAGTCGGCTCTCTTTTACCACAAGACCGGCCTCGTCTGGCACGACCTCAAGAAGTTCGATCTCGCTTCCACTTGTTTCGAGAGAGCCACCGATCTCGTGTCCAAGCTCGATATCGGCAAAATATCAGATGCGGGAGAGAGAAAGCTCTTCTTGGATCTGAATCTCGCAAGATCTCGGACCGCTTGGGAAGTTTCAGACCGAAATCTCGCGATAACGTTGCTGAACCGGGCCAAAACCTTGCTTTTCGGGTCACTAGAGCACTACAAGTTGCTTGCGAACCAATTTCTGGTGTTTGGCAAGAGCATATTATCGGAAAATGACAGTAACAGCTTCAACGACGCGTTGAGGCTCATGAACGAGGCACTGGACCTGTGCGATAAGGGATTCAGTGCAGCGGGATCACGGGAAGATTCGGTGGAGCTCAAGAGGTTGAGATCCAAAACGTTGCGTTTCATCTCCGCTGTCCACTTGCAAAGGCAAGAGTACGAGAGTGTGATTAAGTGCGTAAAGGTCTTGAGAGATGTCGGTGGTGGTGGTGGGGACTACCACGCTTCGTTGCCTGTGTTGGCGATGAAAGCGTGGTTGGGGCTGGGGAGGTACACCGAGGCGGAGAGGGAGCTGAGGAGCATGGTCGGAAATAAGGATATCCCGGAGGCCGTTTGGGTATCGGCCGTGGAGGCCTATTTTGATGCGGTGGGAACAGCGGGGGCGGAGACGACAAAGGGCGTATTCTTGGGGCTGTTGGGGAGATGCCACGTCAGCGCCAAGGCAGCGGTCAGGGTGGCCCACAGAGTCCTTGGGGACAGCGGTGGCGAAGGATCTATAATTAGGGCCAAGGTGGTGGCTGAGCTGGCGTCCGATGAGAGGGTTGTGGCGCTCTTTGCCGGCGAGGGGGAGGCTAAGGTGAGGAAGGCAATGCATGCTGTTCTATGGAATTGGTAAGTATTTATTTCCCGCCAACTAGATAAACTGAAACTCTTTTCTTTTTCTTTTTTTTTCCTCTTCTTTTTTACTACGAAATTGTGCTTAATAGAGGTGTAAACTACTCCTATTATTCATGGTGATAGGGGCAATACAAATTATACAATAGTGTTTTATTGAAGTGTGAATTCAATGGTCTGACTTTGCTAATAAACAGGGTAGTTGGGATTCTTTTTAATTTTGATTGCTTAAAGGACTAATGGCACATTAGTTTTGATTGCTTCCCTGGCCATTTAAGCTGGCCCGTTGGATATTTTACACTTGCAAGACCTCTATGCGGTAGAGATTTGAATTTTCCAGGTAGATAAGCTGTTGTGATTTGTAGACAAGTATCAAGGGTTGGTTTTGAATCTAGCGACATTTGAATTTTCTGAGATGATAATATTGAATGATCTGATTCTAGTGTGACAGACTAACAGTGCTCTGAATGGCTCGTGAGGCTTTGAATGTTGAAAATACTTCGCTTCTTTATCCAAGTTGAGCATGTTGAGTTCTACTGTCACATAAACAACATGAGATGTTAAAGTCTTATGCTGGCGCTACAGATCATGGATATCACCGTTTGTAGCCCAAAGTTCTTTTTTCTTATATTTACTTCTATTAGTGTGTTGACTCATACCTTTGCTCACTATATAAGTTTATCCATGACTCAACAGCCCTAACTGTTTCTTGTTCAAATGTATATGAGCTTGATATAAATTGTTGGCCCATTTTTTATCAGCTTAAGCTTTTGGGATCAATGGTAGTTAACATGGTATTAGAGCCAAAGGTCTTGTATTCGAATCTTGATAACTCCTGCTTGTCTTTGTTTATGATAAGTACTTGGTTTGGTCTCTGTATCTGTTTCGGGCTATACATGAACATTGAAATTAAATGTAAAGGAAAAATGATCTCGATGCTTTAGCTCCTTAATGGTGTCTTTCGAGATGAAGCAAGAAGCAAATAAACTCTCTTGACGGATGAGCTGACCTAAAGTTTATAGATAATATTTATTGGAATTGCTCCTTGGCGATCTTTCAATTATTCTCTATTTTTTGTTTACAGTGCTTCGGATCATTTTCGTTCTAAAGATTATGAGACAAGTGCAGAGATGTTTGAGAAGTCTATGCTTTATATACCATATGACATAGAGAACAGAATCCTGAGAGCCAAGGGCTTTAGAGTTCTGTGTCTCTGCTACCTTGGTCTCTCTCAGCTTGATCGAGCTGAAGAATACATCAATGAGGCTGAAAAGGTATCTTGAATAACTAAAAGCTGGACTTTTGGCTCCTAGACAATTAAAATATTTACTGATCTTTAAACCTTGAGAACCTGAGCAATGTTTTAGTTTTAGTTCTTTTCCATTTTTGCAGCTCGAGCCCAACATTGCGTGTGCTTTCCTTAAGGTGCTTTCTCTCTCTCTCTCTCCCTGTCTCTTGCATGAACCTTGTAATATATGGGACTGTGAAACATTGTTACTGATAAACTGATTGCTAAGCTCATTTACAAGCCACTTGCTACTCAGATCTTGAGATTATTAGGCTGATAGTTATATGCAACTTCAAATTTTCTTTGATTTCTGCAGTTCAAGATCTATTTGCAAAAGAACGACCATAATGGTGCTGTTAATCAGATAGAAGCAATGACAACTTGCCTGGATTTCACTCCAGACTTTCTGTCCCTGTCAGCTCATGAAGCTGTTGCTTGCCATGCTCTTCCTGTTGCGGTTGCCTCTCTTTCCAGCCTTCTTAACTTCTACACTTCAGGAAAAACCATGCCAACAACAGAAGTTGTAGTGCTACGCACCTTAGTCACAATTCTCAGTAAAGATCCTGGCAATGAGCCTGAGGTCCTGAAATTCGTGAAACGAGCTCATACCCAGGCATCTAAGTTTGGACCTGATTGCTTTTTCGGAGGAGGGGAGGTTGGAAGACGAGAACTGATTTGGTTTGCAGTGTCTTTGTGGAATTTTGGGACGAAATGCGGGAAGGAGAAGAGCTATGAATTATGTGCTGAGTTTTTTAGATTGGCTGCAGAATTTTACGGTTTTATAGCTGATGGGCAAGTGGGAGAAAACAGTGTCATGGTTTGCAAATCATTGATACTGAGTGTGTCTGCTATGATAGCTTTAGAGAATCAAAAGAAAACTGCATTGATAGACACTGAAGTGAAACAGGCTGTTGTGTTGCTTGACAGAGCAGGGAAGGTATGTGTTATTAATTGTTCGCTTTAAATGGCATATGTTGGCTTCATTACTTTTGCATCTCATTTATTGTAATGTCTGATAAATAATAAACTTAACCTTGGATTGCCTTTTGGAATTGCTAGAAGCCACAATTTATGCTTAGATTATCTCCTTTTGTTGGAACTCTATTCACTTCCATATATTGCTTTGGTGCATGAATACAGATGCTGACTATGATCTCAACGGGGACTGGACTTGTTGATGATAAAGTTACCACCATTGAGCCTGACCTGTTTTTCATGTACACCTTCATTGCCTATGATATACAGGGAAGACTCAACAATTCAGGATCTCAACAACTCCTAGTTAGGAGCTTTGCCAGCTCAAGGGCTTGTAATCCCAAATATCTTCTTCAAATTGGCCTCACTGCATCACAAGGTCCAGGGTCCAACCCTGAAGTGGCCACCTTTGCTCTAAATGAGTGCCTCTTGACCTTCCTTTCTTCCTCCTCACCGGACTATCAAAGTGTGGCTGTCATCATCCGAAAGCTGATTGCAGTAGCGAGCATTCACAAGGGTGATACAAATGACAATGCTGTTCATAGTATGTATAAGCAAGCATACCGAATAATGGTTGGATTGAAGGAAGGCGAATATCCTACCGAGGAGGGAAAATGGCTTGCAATGACAGCGTGGAATCGAGCAGCATTACCTGTGAGGCTGGGACAGATTGATATGGCAAAAAAATGGATGAATGTTGGTTTGGAACTTGCTAGGAAGGTTGGTGGGATGGATACTTATAGAGCATTCATGGAGGATTATGTTGCTGGATTTGGAAAAAAATTTCTTATGCAGAATGGGGTTGAAAGAAGTCCTCAGTTAGTAGCATGATCAGCACATCTTATACAATGGTACATCTTCTGTGTACAGAAGCCATTTTGTCCATAATACTCTCCCAATGCTCCATTAAGGCTTAGTTCTGTCATGTATTATAACTCAGGAAATTTTGTTAGTGTTCATGTGGATAAGGACGAGTTGTGATATGATTTTCAGAAATTGAAGACATAATACGGAAAGGACAAGATCCTAAATCCCAATCCTAAACTAAATATAGAGGGATTATCCCAGTGTTCATTGTAAACTTTATAGGTTCTCTTTTACCATGCATTAACTAAATGTTGCAATATCTTTCCCTGTATCAAATTTATTCGTACCACATACAAAAAGAAAAAAAGTACTCTATATAGGCCAGGTTTGTGAAGAAAAGTTGGTTTTAAATCCACTTAAAATGGTTCCCAAACATCCACGTAGAAGAAGGAAGAACATGATCTGGATTTTCTACGAGCGCAACAAAGAGATCGAACGTAGGTTAAGTCCAACCCATAAAGTTCACATCCAACGGTTTGGATGATTATTCTTGAGCCAAAATCAGCCCAGCCCAACCTACTGACCCCCAAAACTTTAGCCTCTTAAAGCCCAACCACTTTTCCACTTCTACTCTTATCTTCTTTCTCCGTCTCGCCAATTCATAATCGTAATGGGGTCTCTTGCTTTACTCATCTCATCTTCTCCACCCCTCCAAAACCTCTCCAGAACCCCCAAATGCATTTCCCAATTTCCCACTTCTCCGCAAACCCACTCTACCTCCACCAAAGTAACTCCCCTCCCATCACTCACCTACAAATTAACCCATCCTCAAAACTATGTTTCACTCCTCAAAATCTCTCCTTTTCAAACCATAACAAAACCTCATCTGTCTCTTATTATAGCTGAACTCTTTACCTCTCTCCCTTGCTTTGCATCAGAAACTATTGTGTTCTCAACTGAGCCAGTTTCAGAAAAAATAAACCTGGAATCAATCTTGGTCTCCATTGATGATTTTTTCAACAGAAACCCCTTTTTTGTTGCTGGGTGTACTTTCATTTGGCTGGTTGTCATACCTGTAACCCGATACTACTTTGGCAAATGCAAGCCTATCTCTGCCATTGATGCATTTCGAAAACTCCGCAGTGAAGCCAATGCGCAGCTTTTGGATATTAGGGATGAGAAGACTTTGGTGTCATTGGGGTCTCCAAATCTGAAGATTCTGAATAAGAGTGCGGTTCAGATTCAGTTCAGTGTAGGATATGAAGATAGGTTTATGAAGAAGGTAAAGGAAAGCTTTGCAGAGCCGGCAAATACCGTCGTTTGTATTTTGGACAAGTAAGTATGAGAATTGGCTTTCACCTCTCTTTTTTAAGCTTAAATTTCTATTTTAAGTAATATAAGTTTCTTTCAAAAGTTTCCGTTTGAGGGGAAAATTTTCTTTCCAGGAAATTGAAGGAATCATTTTCTATTTGCGTTTTGGTATTAGATTCACTCTTGGATCCACATAAGCGAATTTAGTTTCAGTCTTCCAGAAAATCCAGGCTTAACCTTGGTAATGGATATTGGGACTTAATATAATTACAGGGAATAAGTAGAATGATAGAGAAATAGATAATGGAAGAAGTGAAGCTACTAATGCTTAATATATCGGCTACATGTGGCTAGTGCTTCTTCTTGGATTTTCTGCAAACTGCAATATGAATGTAGTGGAGAGCTCCAAATTAACTGTAGAATATATCTAGGTTTTTCCTGAATAAATGAGTTGCAGTATTGCTTAAGTTCTAGAGTTGCTGATTCATTTATTATTCTTGTTATTTTCTTATTTTTGTGGGTAAGGTAGTTTTGATGGTAATTCCTTGAAAGTGGCTGAATTATTGTTCAAGAATGGTTTCAAAGAGGCTTATGCAATCAGGGATGGAGTCAGAGGCAAAAACGGGTGGTTGGTATGCTTCTATTTCTTCTCAACAGTTCCATTGTTTTATTGCTGAATGCTGAACTTAGGTCTTTGTTTTTGTTTACTGAGATTCGATTTCATCTATACTTTTTGTATTTCTGTAGCACATTCAGATGTTTGAAGTGTCTAGAGTCTAGACCTGTTTGTTGTTTAGTCAGTTTTAAAATGTCTCTCATGAGAGGTTAGTTAACTGTTTGTGAAGCATTAACAGGTTAGTTGGCAATTGAATCATTTTTTTCTCTTTTGATAGTAAATATTGCATACAAGGTCATATACTGGAAACAGAAGCGTGACCCAAAGTTCGGTCCCTTAAATAGATTTTTCTAGGTATAAAATGATTCAATAATCAGTTGATCAATCACTGATTTTTGAATCATTCTATACCCAGAAAAATCTATTAAGGGACCCAATTACTTTAGGTCACACTTCTGTTTGTGGCATATGACTACATGTAATGACATCTAAGCCTCTAATGTATATGGCACTGATCTGGTTATAGTTCATTGGTGTTCAATCATTATTTCCAAGTTTCAGAGTGAGAAGTTCTCTTTATTTATTTTCAAGTGGCTGCTAAGCTGATTAAGACCTTTAACAACTGTGTTTTAAACTTCTCTTGTTACAAAGATGCAATATTTGACTCTGGTATTGATGGAAATCCATTGATATTTGTTCTTTTATGTAAAGACATAGTTCATGCTTGTTGAATTTAATTGTTCCAAGTCCCTGCTCACAATGGATAGCACACTTAGCGTGAAACTATTGATCTTGGAAATCCCTTCAAGTTGGTGTACAACTAAGTTCATCCAATGATTATGTGAATGAATCGATCTAGAAAAGCTTAAGTTCCAACTTTTGGGTCTAGAAAGTTTGGAAATTAATTTAAATATTTGTATATGAAGTATGCAATCGAGATTAGCATCTTAAATCTTAATCCATTTTTGCACTAGGGAGTTGGCTAGAACAATTCTTCAGCTTGGCAGGTAAGAAAGTGCATTGAATAACCCCAAAAAGAAAGGGTATTAAATAACCAACTACACTAGGCCAGCTTTGTTGATTGATTGAGGTGATTGCATTACCAAATGTGTCCCCTTTTTTTGCTTTCATATTGATAATAATAATTTGTGAACATTATCAATAGTGATACAGAAACATGCTCCTAATTAATGTATCCCATGCTAGAATTAATGTACAGGCCTTAACTATTACTTGATGAAATCTGAAGTAGAAACACAGTCATGTTGGAGTTTCTTTTTTTTTTTTTTTTTTTGGGGGGGGGGGGGGGGGAAGGAGAGGAAGAAACAAGGATGCGTATAGGCACTCATCTTTTATCTGTTTCTGTGGTATAGATATTGAGCACTGCACATTAGCTTAGGTTCTTAGTAAGTTAGTATCACATGATGAAGTATATGATATGGATATCATCTTCAGTTGACTGTACTATGGGACACAGTACATGTGCTGCTTAGTACCCTGTACACATCTCTCACGTGCCCTGTGGACTTGTGGTTATTTATCTGATTAAACTTCATTTTAACTTCAGCTCTCTCTCTCTAACTCTCACTCTCTCACGTACACACATACTCAAGAACCTGCTCCTGACATTTGGCATTAAATTCAATTTATTGAATTCACGTTTCTTGCAGGCAATACAGGAAAACCTTTTGCCACCTTCTGTACATGTTTACCCCAAGAAGAAGAAGGTTAAGATTTCACAGCAGTTAGGTGTGAATGAAGGAGTTAATCAACAAACCAAAGACAACAATGATGGTTCCTCTCCTACAAGTGTCTCTACGGTAGAAAGCCAAGGGATGGATCATGAAAATGTAGACAATTGCAAGAAATCCATGCCAGATGACAAAATCAATTCCAGAGCTTCCTCTCCCTACCCTAATGTATGACCATTCTCTCTCTGTTTCTCTTACCCCCTCCCACCCTCCATTTAGAGAGATATAATCATTGTCATATGTTTGAAGTCAGTAAGCATCATCTCCTTGAAGCCTATTTTCTTGAAGTCATGTTTGTAGGGGCTTCTGGCTTTTAAGTTTAGCTGAAAATTCATGTGCTAGCTCAATTCTTATACTGATGGGATGCCGTGATATAAACTTTTGTTTGTGTAGGGTCATACTATTAATTTGGGCATAATTATTTCTGCAGATAGATTTGCGCCCTCAAATATGATTGATAATTCAATGTGAAATGCTTGTAGCATTTCCAGTTTAATTAAATCTCTGTACAATTAATTTCGTGATGAAGCTGCAAATTGTATATAAGAAGTTCTAACTTGTGCTTATAAGAAGCTTGATATGCAGTCAATGATAAGTCTTCTGTGTAAAAGAATACTGACATCTGTTCTTTTGTTTTCCCCTTTTCGCTGGATGGATGTAGTACCCAGATATGAAACCACCGTCTTCTCCAACACCGTCAAAGCCATGAAGGTTTTGCTCTCAAGTGGCTCCTCCAGTTGGCTTAGAATGACTGTTTTTCATTTTGACAATCATTTGTTCTGTATCTTATGTTAGATTACAGAGAATTTTTGGATTTTTTCTTTTTCTTTTTTCTTTCCTTTTTTTTTTTTTTCCCCGGAGGTAGCTATTGAGACTCTTGGAGAATCACGCGTGGATTTTGGTATCAGTTGTAGAAAATGCATGTGTAAGAAGGGGCTATAGCCTATACATACAAAAAAATCATTCCAAATGTATTTGAGCGCAGCAGTTGATAAATCAAAAATGAGTTATTATTTTCTTTTCTCTCTGTGTAGATGAGAGTTGAGATCAAACTTTATTACCATGTACCCACAAGAAGGGAGATGTAAAGGCCAAAAGTCCACAATCATTACTAGTAGCGGTATTAAGACCGAGGGTACGTTAGTGATATTTTTTTCACAGGTCGAACGAAATGTTTGATATACAAGTTTAGTAGTAATAAGTTTCATAAATTTAAAGGAAAATTAAATTTTTTCCTTTAAACTTTAATTATGTGTCAATTTAATCCTTGACATCTTAATTAAATCAATGCCATTCTCGAACGAACATTGTTGTGCCAATGTTATCTTTTTGGACTACTTAAGTTAAGTTGTAGAGTTCATTAAAATTAACCGAGTGATTGCTATTAATATTATTGGAGCTCTAATTGAACTTTTAATTGAATTATTATGTTTTACTGGTCATTTTAAAAGAAGAAAATCAAAAGATATTGAACACGTGACAACATATGACAACTTAGTTTAAGATATGGTTTGAAAACTTTTGTAAAAAAAAATTAAAACAATTTTTTTTATATATTAATTCATTTTTAAAAAAATTCTAAAAAAACCCAATTGCTACTTCGATTATGACATCGTTTCAATTAAAACCTTGCAAACTAAAATACACATAATAAAATTTAAGGACTAAATATGTGATTCAATTGGAGAATAATTTTCAAAAAATTGATAGTGAAATATCTTGATGCTGGCATTTGCATAGGCATAACCCAATGCTGATTTGTCAGGTCAAAATACCAACAAAAAAAAAACTCTAATTTACCCATTTTATTTTTCTATCGAGTTGTTAGAGCAAAACCATTGACAATCAACATAATATTTCTCTCTAATTCTCGAAGGTTAGTTTTTTTTTATGCTGTAAATGTATGGTTATTGCTGTCTTGGTGATGAGTGATCTGCAAATTTGTTATTCATCGGCACTTTTGGCATAAAAAAAGTAAAAGAATTATAGGGCTTGGTGTATTTACAGGTAGCATAGATTAATTTACTCCTGAATTAGAGTGGTTGGGTACTTGAAATTCATTTTTCAACTGACTAATGAATACGAATTTCTAATTATGATTACGGTTCTTCTCTAGCTAATGAGTTAAAACTTAAAATGATGCCCTATTTAGCTTCCTCTAGATCGGTGATCACAAAATTACACGTGAGTTTTAGGGTTTTTCTATTTCTAGTGTTTTTTTTTTGCTTCGCTGTTTAGGCTTTAATGGCTTCAAATCAAGCGATCATTGATGTTTTATCTTGGGATGGAACCCTTTCGGCGAATGATTTTTTTGTTGCTGCTCGTGCTTTTGCTGACAAATGGAAAAGGTTTAACCCCGGGTATCCTCCATGGTCTTGGGTTCCTTGCCCAAAACAACCTTGGGTCGCTTCTCATAAAGTTAGTGTTACGCACTATTTTTGTTGCTCTTTTCAACAATCAGTTTATAGTTGATCCTCTTGGACTTTTTGAGACTTTTTTTTTGTTGGTCTCTCAGGTGGAGGGATATCTGTCACTCGAGAAGATTTGTTTTCTCAGGTCAAGTAAGGTCCGGCTTTGATGTTATAATGATGCACAGTCTAACACTTCTACAGTTTATATGATGTATCATTAATGTTTTATGCAGGAGGATAATGAAAATTATGTTGGGGAAGAAGGGACTAAGTGCTCCGAGGAAGAAGAGTTTATTGATAATGCCATGTTGGTATGTATCTTAACTGTTGAACTTGTTTCGGGATATATCATATGCATAAGTCTATACTGTACCCAAGCAAGCATGATTCGCTAGTAAACGTTTGGGATTATGATTTGTACTGCTAACACCCACCTGTTAATTCTTTTCTCCTTCACTACATTGATCATGTTCTCATTCGTTTTGCAAGGTTCAAAGCCATCATCATGAAGCACATTACTATGATTTCCATGTAGTTTACAGTGCTTCGTATAGGGTTCCGGTTCTATATTTCCGAGCGTACTGTGGTGGTATGTTCATAACTGTCAATCAGATCATAATCAGAATGTAGAGTCTGATAATCTTACAGTTTGATATCTTCCGGTATCCTTGTAATACTCTTCTGGAGTTTGGAAGAAAAATTCATGTCTTTTACAGCATTAGCAAACATAATTTTTCTCTTCCCAGATTGTCACCATGCTAAAAATTCTCTCAGTTATTTCATATGGGAATATCACGTAGCAATCCAAAATCTCTAATTCTCCTGGGAAAATGAATATCCAGGCTTGCATGTATGTAGTGTTACATGAAAATGTATATTAGTGCTTTTACTCATGTACTCGTTCAAATGAATGAATCTTCATGCATTTTTCTTAGAATACAAAATTCTGCTTCTGTGTGTCGTCCTGTCGTTGGGTTTTGGAAACAATGATTCCTTAAGGCTCGCATTTGGTTTGCAATCTATGTAATGGGAATTGGTTACCTGTTCTCATTCCCATTCCAAAATATTCGTTCCATTCCTATGTTTGGATACATTAATGCCAAGTAAAGTACGAGAATGAAATTTGCAATAATTTTTTCCCTCATTCTCCCATCCACTTCATGGATGGTGGTAAGTGGTGTTACATAGAAGTCGATGTAGATTTAAATAACTAAATTTAGGATTGATATGGTTTGTTGATGGATTATAATTGGTGTTAAAATATAATAGGGAAACATGACAATGTGAGGTAAGAAAGGAAGAAAGAGTACTAAAAATAGAGAAACTTTTTTGTTTAATTTTTTAGTTCCTATGGGAATGAAAAGAAGATGCACCCCCTCCCATGGGAATGTGATTAACTTGATTGAGGGTAGTGTGCCCTAGTCAATGGGAATGCTAGCCTGATATAAGCACGATGCATTCTTAACGCAATACGCTGAATAGAAATGTCATTCTCATCGTTCATTCCCATCAATGTCAAACAAATATAGCCTAATTCTCTTAGGGAGGCCATTGATGATGAGAATGTTCGCATCAATTGAACATGAAGCTTGTTGAGTTCAATCACTTTACAGCACTATAGTTATTAAACCACTTACTTTTATCATATTGTTGAGAAAGTTTGCAGCATATAATTTCATATCCTGAGTAGATGCTATATCGGCGTTTTTTGGGAGGTGATCTAAGTGCAACTTAAATCACCAAAACTTAAACTTTAACACTAACTTAAATCACTTCCCAAACAACGCCATCGTATTAAAGACATGCCAATAGAATACAAAATCCTGCTCTTAGAGAGGGAGAGGCAGAGGTTGGGATTGGGGGGAGGAGGGTGGGACTTGGGAGAGATTCAAACATAGATGAAATTTGAATCTTAAGTTGTTCTGTTTTGTTTGTACAAAATGAAATGTGAAAAGAATATTAAGTTTGAATATTCTGTTTTGACTACAAAATATGACCATTATCTATGTTATTGTCATAGATGGACAACCCCTTTTGTTGGATGAAATTGAAAAAGACCTTCCTACCTGCTCTGCGAGGGTGTTGTTGGAGTCTAAATGGACATTTATAACTCAGGAGGTACTATTCCTATCTTTTTGTTATAGACTTTTAGTTTTGATGCATTGATGGAAGTGATCAGAATAGGTATGCTTGTTATACTGTGGATATAGGCAACGGATTTCTGCCATATTCTGCTTTTCTATCTGGGTCATAAGATTTTGAACCGTAAATTATGTTGTTTGCACCTGATGCTAGAAGATGGAGAATCATAAACCTATTTACATGAAATATATATTATATAAGATATATGGAGTATTTTCATTCCAGAGGTGTGCATGTTGGTTTTTAATACAATGATGTACCTGGTGCTGCAGTAGTAAAAGAATAAATAAACATGAAACAGAACCTGGCAATAGAATGCGACATGCCTGTACAATCTAACTCTTGAATACTGACATATGATTAGAACTATTGGTGTGTCTATGACGTTACAAGTTACATAGCATACATGTCAAGTTTATGAAGTTGAGCAACTCAAGTGGCTGAACTATTGGAGAGAGAATAAGGGAAATTTCACTTTTGTTTCAAAAAAGACTATTAAGTTGATGTTTTTTTTAGATCCATTGTCTTAGAGATTAGATATGATTCTTAAGAACTATAGTATGCTTTTCTGGTCATCACATGTATCATTTATCCTTTTTAGTGTTTCTTTTGTCCCCCCACCCTCCCCAATACTTTAACTGACTTATTTGGAGATATTGTTTCATGTAGTTTTTGAAAATCAGTAGCAAGGCCAACTTAGTCACACATTTCTTCTTGAGACATGCTGTGATCCTTTTTTTTACTTGCTTAGATGGGTCACTGGACCATTTAACACCTTGTGGAAAACCTCATTTATCTGTTCTTAATTTGTGTTTGTGAATGATTTTTGTTAAACAGACATGCCAATTCCATTTTTAGATCTTATGATATTAACGCCAATATTTGGAAATTATTGATTACAGGAGCATCCATACTTGTACAGGCCTTGGTACAAATTGCATCCATGTGGGACCAGTGAGTGGATCAAGTTGCTTTTCATGGGTGATGCTGCTTTGGCTAAACATGGAGTGGCGATCGAATTATATTTGGTGTCATGGCTCTCGGTTGTTGGGCAGGTGGTTGATCTTAAAATTCCTTTTGAAATGCTGAATGATCATTTTGGGTTGTAGTTGATGATTATCTTACTAGAAGCATTTGTAATAAAATTTAAAAAGTGTCAACCAGATTATTCTGGTGCTTTTAAGGAAGAAGATGATTAAGCTACCTTGTAGATTGGATTTGATTTTATTAAAGGAACTATAAAATCCTGATGTTCTGAAAATGCAACGCTTAACTACTCTTTTTACGCTGCCTTAATTACCTAATTAGTTAATGAAAATCACCACCACTGCCCAGCAAAGAACCTCAATATCTATTATTGCCACATGATCTTGTACCGGGTGACTAACATGTCAATCATGCATTCGTAGTCTACAATGGTTTTGCAAATAACACAATTTGTCCACATGAAAAGTGACTAAGCATACAGATTGTGGACCCTGCAAAAGTTAGTAAAATAGATATCATTTTCTGTCATAACATGGGAGAATATCGTGTGCATAAAATCTTTCACTTCAGCATTCCCCATACTGAAGGGCTGATGTCAGGCACAATCCACAAGTTCTCTCATTTCTCGTGCGAGATCCATTATTTTTCACTTTTCTCAGCTGCCAGAGTAAAGCAAACTAGAAATTCTGTATAACCCTCAGCACCCTTTAGAGGAGATTCAATCCACCCTTTGCTGATGAATCCTTTAGAGGAGATTCAATCCACCCTTTGCTGATGAATCCAAAATTTTCTACACCATTTATAATCTTCTCAAGCACCTACACAATGAAACGCAAGCAATAGCACATCAATAATTACTTCTTTCAAGTTATTGCCAAACATGTATTTTGTCACCGAGACAGTAAAAGTTTTGCTGAAGTTGTTGGTTTGTTGCTTCTGGCAAAAAGTTGCTCCAAATAATTTCTGTAATTGGTTCTTTGATGGAATGCTAGACTTTACTGATATGGTGACAAGGTTACTCTTTCTAACCATTTAAGTTGATTATGAACTAGAAAGGTGGCGGGAAAACCAATTCAACATTTGGGTTGGAAGTAAACTAATTAACGAAAGAGTTGAAAGTGAATGCATACCTCCTGATGGACTTGGGGATCTCTTACAATCCCACCGCTTCCTACCTGCAAGGAAAATGAATCTTGAACTAATAAATCCTAAAAATACTAATGAAATTCGTTCCACACATACAGATAAAGTAGGGACTCTGTCACTGTCTCCCAAGAATTATCAAAAGTTAAATTGCAATTTACACAGAGAGAGCACGCAAGTCACATATATTTAATCATAGAAAAAAAAAATAGATAAAATAACATGGGAAGGTGAAGTGTTATTTCAAAAAGGTGGACAATGTTATCATGGACAATGAACAGTGTTCTAATTGGGCATGTAAGGTTCCCCTTGCTCAACACCCTGACCCACTCAAGCGAGCTTGTTACATCATGAAGCTATCCCTGGTGGACCACTTATAAAGGGAGAAAAAAGGTCAGATTTTCACTGTAGTGTCTTTATACTCTTGTGCACTGGGTTGAAAAGGTTGAGAATTAAAAAAATTCCTTCACTTCATCTTGATAGGAAATCTTGCATAAAGAGAAATGAGTGTTCATCAAATTTGATACAGCTTCCTTTATTGATATGCTTAACTGGCCCAAAAGGCAGAAAAAATCCAGTTTTTTGGATACACTGATTGCCAAAAGCAACTTATTAGGTAAGTTTCTGGAGGAAAAAACAAAATGACAAGCTTGTAAAATACGAATGGTAGCTCGACCTTTAAGAGTGAGAATGTGTTTTCTCTTTCCTATAGCAATATAGCTCGACTGAAACAAACATTAATAATGAAAACACAAATATATTACCTGTGACCTACGAGCTTTGAATTGAGGTTTAACCAAGCTAACCAAACTTGCATCTTCCTTCATTACATTGACCACAGCGGGTATAACCTGCTTATGAAAAATAAAGAAATAGTTGTTGCTCTGTTACAGAAAATAATTGTAGTGATATCTATGTAATACCCGGAATTCCCACATTAAAGGCCTTTTGGTCATTTTTATATGGTGCACAGTGGGTGCACGGAACTACGTAACGGCACACGGTTTATGTGTGCATTTCATTAAGAACACGGGTAGCATATAGTGGTGTATGGAGTGCACGCGCTAACATATAGTGATGCTCAGAGTGTGCACGCTACCATATAATGGTGTGGGGAGTGTGCGTGCATAGTATTCTAGACAATTGGCATCATGTAATGGGAAGTTGTGAGTGTACGCATAGCATTCTAAGTACTTGGCATCAAATAGTAGTGTATCATGTATGCGTGCATGCTCGAATGTTGAAAAACTAAGTGTTATGTGTATCTAGGTGTAACAGATATAACACTAAGGGCAAGGAGGTCGCTCAAGGATAGATATTGGTTGCACAATAAGGTGAGTTCACATTACTTCTAATACGTGAAAAGGAAACTAAAAGCTCTAAAAAAAACTAGAATAAATTAATAGATATTGAAAGTTGTGGAAATGTTGACGTGATAAGGATATTTTCTATCACTAGATTTTGTTTAACGAATAAGTTGATAAGAGATGTAAATACTTTTATATATGTTTACATAGTGGTGTGTGTTTATGGAATGGTAATTAAAATCAGATATAAAATTAAGGCTCAATAACCAAAGCTTAAAAAAAAGTGGGTACTCTTAGTAAGTGAATAGGTTTTTTGGAGCAAGCTATAGTGAAGAGTTTGTGAGTTGACATCTCGATGGGTCCACGCAGAAGGCATCTTCAGTATATAATTTTTGGAGTTGAGTCCACAATAGATATTTTAGGAATAATTGTAAATCATGGTCATGTGGATGTGATTTTTCCATATGTTTTGTAAAGTTATAGGTAATTGTCACGAGCTTTGATGAATTTATTGATATGTGTACTCGGTTGTGTAAGCATACATAATAGAGATAGGAAATAAGAGATAAAGAGATGGAACCTAGGCTACCTTGGGGATTTGAAGAGAAGTTAGGTTAAACTTAGAGGTTGAGAAAAAATTGATACTCAATATCAATAATTTTTATTCATTCAAAGCTACTAAAAATTAACATAGAGATCTCTTAAACAAAGATCTTTAGGAATCTTAGTCTTACTCCAATACTTTAACTAGAAAAATTCAATAATGATAAAATATTATGTTCTAATTCTATCCCAAGAAATTAAATCCTAATCAAATATTATGTCCTAAGATCCTACTAAAATATAATTATTTCATGATTATAAAATTACAAATTTGTCCCATACCCTTCTATATCCCATCATTCTTCACCACTTGAAAAAAAACTCGACCTCGAGTTTTGAAGTGATAGCAATATCTATGATGCTTGTAAAAATAAAATATAATCATTAAATTTGTGAAGAACGAGCTCTCTACCAAAAGAAATTTTTTGGGCTGAGAATGGCTGTGGTGGAGGTGCTTCAAACTAAATCAACAGGATAAAATCAAAAGTAAGAGGAAGCATATCATCCATTGCCTCAATCATGTCTTCAATTTTTTTCTCTTGGCTTAGAGGTTTGTTCCTCCGTACTTTCTACATTGACCATCTCTTCAATATTTAGACTACCAAGTTCAACATTGCTCAGCTTAATATAAGGATTATCACACACACATGTCATGTCCTCATTCTTGTCTTGGGCGTGCTCGCAATCCGTGGTCCCTACTTGCACTTCCGAAGTCAATGATCTTGGAGCTTTATCTTTTTGGTTCTCATGTTGGAGTTTAGCATCATTAACTTGTTTTGATGGATTTGGAATGGAACCATTGTTGTTAGAAAAATTGACGACGAAGCTTTCTATTCTCATGTTGGAGTTGAGCATCATTAACTTGCTTTAATGGATTTGGAATGGAACTACTGTTGTGAGAAAAATTGATGACGAAGCTTTCTATTCTCTTAAATATCCTATTAAGTACTTGTTCAAGCTCGATTAACTCCTCTTTAAGCAGAGTTGGTTTCCTTGGCGAGTAATATTTAATCTTCATCTCACAACAGTAGTCATAAATATAACGACCATTTAAATTTGTTTTAACACAAAAAGCATCTTAGTACCCAGTAAATTGCACAAAGGCTTGAAAATTAACATCAGTTAATAATTTTCTCAACAAACTCATATGGATCAAAAGCCCAATGCAACATATCCCTTGTGATAAGATAGAATACATCATAATGGTCACACAAAGAATATTGGTTGGCTCAACTGAACTCATTACTCATAACAAGTGGCTATACTCTTTTTTTGCTTTTCTTTTTCTTCTTTTTTTTTTTCTTCAAAAAGAAAAGAGATTAAATAAAGCAAACAAACTGAAAGATAAATACAAAATCTTAGAAATCTGCATAGGCAGATCTGTAGCAACTGGTCAAAGACAAGCCGACCTTGACCAAAAAACAGATCAACCACATTAGCGACGATGGCGAAGGTGGTGGGTTATACTCGCCGAAAACTTCCACATGTCGTGTTGGTGACAACATGTTTTGAGGAGCAGTGGAGGTGACTGAATCTGACTCTCCCTCTCTGCACTTTGTCTTCTAAAACACATGATCTATTATTGTTCATGATCTAATTTTTTTATATAAATGTAGGACCTTTTGCTCTGATACCAAACTAATGTAGAATAGAATAGAGATAGGAAAGAAGAGATAAAGAAATAAAAACCAAGCTACCTTGGAGATTGGAAGAGAAGCCAGGCTACTTTGGAGATTGGAAGAGAAGCCACGCTACCCTGAGGATTGGAAAAGAAGCCAAGTTACCTTGAAGGTTGAGAAGAAATTGATACTCAATATGAATAATTTTTATTCTTTCAAAACTACTGAAAATTAACATAGAGATCTCTTAAATAGAGATCTTTAAGAATCTTAGTCTTACTCCAACACTTTAACTAAAGAAATTCAATAATGATAAAATACTATGCTCTAATCCTATCCCAAGAAATTAAATCCTAATCAAATATTATGTCCTAAGATCCCTATTAAAATATAATTATTTCATGATTACAAAATTACAAATTTGTCACGATACCCTTCTATACCCCATAATTAAGTCTTGATGCATTGAAAAGTTGTAACGGTGTGGGTTATGTCTTAGTATCATGTGGCATGACATTACAGATTAGGGTTCGGTGCTTAAATGTAATGATTTCGTTCCAAGTAAAGCTTGCTTGGGCTAGGTCGTTACAATCTATTTCAATTCTTTCCCTCTTCTTTAGCAGTAGATAATAGTATACTCAACAAAAGTGTCAGAAAGGGTAGTGCAACAGGTGTACACAATGCTATGATAAAAGAATCTAAAAGGAGGCTGGAAAAGGTAGGAGAGAAAGAAGAAATAGGATTAACAACCACATAATCTCTCAGGTTTCCTGTGGAAGAAAACAAATGAGAGGTTTATAGCAAACAGTCAAGTTATATAAACATTGTAATGAAACATTTTACCGATGTTGGAAAGTTTACCAATAGAATAGATATGAATGACAGGTCCAGAGTCGCCAAATCGACTTTCCGGGGGAGCCCTGAGAGGTATCTTAAATTTGTCCGCTCTATAACACAAACTCGCTCATCTCGACGAACTTTGTCCGCTACCTATTTTAATAAGTCATCATATACAACTGATCAGGAACCACTAAAAAAATCCAACGGTTCACAGCAGCGGAAAATCAGGAAATTGGCATGCAGAATAATTTTATACATTGTTCTGTCTGTAAACATACCTACACTATTAAAAAGAAAAACATGTGGCCTAAAGAAAAAAGTAAGAAAGAACCAGCTCTAATATCAAATAAGGTAAAATTTTCTCTAGATGAATAACGCTTCTCAGAGTTGAAAAGAGAAATTCTTCCACTTTTTTTTTCCAGAATTTGAAAAAAAAAATTTGTTTGTCTCCATGTGACAATTTTCAGAAGTATCTCTGCCTTGAACTTCCTGGTTTCTCAAACTGACAAATGAGCAGCCAGATTGACATTACAACATTGTCATTCACACAACAATTGACAAATATCCAGGGCTATGACCAATATAAAATTCCAGAGTAAAACATCTTATCACATATTCAGCTAGAAGCACCCTTAGAAGAACATTCTTCCACATAACCACTAGAAAAGAACAAATAGGTTTGTTAGGAGCACATGATATCTAGTACATAGTCTCCAAGCAAAAAGTATTTTAATGATAAAGGTTATCCCATACCTGTCCGTAACCTACATCAACTCCATAAACAAATGATGCACCATACTGAAAGCAAGCAATCTGTAAATCCTCCTGTCGACAGCCCTGAATCAAGAGCTACTTTGCCAGCCACATCAACACCCAGCTGCTCTATAGCAGCTTCCAACTTATGTCCTGCTCTGGATCAAAAAACAAGAGAGTCAAATCAACAATATAGGTCTTACCAATGTCACTGCAGAAATGAAATTTCATGTATTGAATGTACAAGATAGGTTGAATCACGAAATTATCACCTACATAAATATTTTGGAATTTCGGCCACAATTTCTACAAGAGCCTTATCAGAAACAGGTGTCCCAGCTTTATTTACCATCTTTCCATCCACAAACACTTTGCCTGCGCCATGGATGTTCATAGAGACTCAAAAAGTGATCAAAATATTCCACTTCATTCATTATAATATCATAATATTGTTGAACTCCTTATGAATCAATCAGTCTTCTGAACTAAAAATACTGATCTCAAGAGGCTAGACTATCAAAATGTTGCAAATGTAATAGGTTCATAATTCAAAATATTGTCTCCACCATTTGTAATGACCATCCCAGTTAAAATGAAGCGTCTGAAAACATAGCCAAAGCGTGAATTTTTCTTCTATTTTTTACTTTAAAAAACAAAAAAAAAAAATAGCCAAACCATGAAGGCTTATAATGTTAACTAAGATGCATGCTGAACTGCTGATTATAAATTGACAAACGTGAATCAATATCAAACATAAAAAAATTACATGGAATTCCAGAATACATATTACCTTGTAAGATCCATGACTGTGTGTATGATCGGCTGTATTGCTGAAATCTTTCAAGACAAATCTCATCCAGCCTCCTTTTCCTAAAAATGTCAATGCTAGAGTAAATTATGGCAAGTATATGAATGCATGATTCAGAAAACTTCAGGGATTCGCTTATATTGTCCAGAGTTAATGTCAAAGAGTTGAGATTATTCAAGTTTTTGTCAACTAAGTCAAATTTAAAATCTCTGGAAGAGCATTTTCAAATTATTTATTTATCTTTAAATGATTACTACAAGCAAAAGTGCCAAACTACCATATTATCAATGCCATCAACACCACAACTATAACAGCACCATCACCACATATGACTGATGAGACCACCAGCACCCTGACTGCACCCTGACTACAGATGTCAGCCGTCTATCCCAGAAGCATCAACTTTACCTTCACTACCATCACTGGAGATGTGACCAACTGATCACCACCACCATCATTACACCCACTATCTGGATATTAACATGAACCAATACAGTTCATCCTCCTGCAATTGCTCTATTTCCGTCATATGAATTTCTGCAAAGATCATCAATTTGATAAGTTCCAATACTTCTTCAGTCTTGACCAATACAATCCACGATGATGCCATTTCCCCAAGCTGCCATCTTTCACTCTACCACTACTGAAGACATCATCAAAATTACAGCTACTATCTTTATGAGCAGTCTTCCCCATCAACACCTCACCAGTAAGTTCATTCTCGTACTACACCCCTTTTTTATGTAACTGTCTACCGCACAGCTTCTGACTTGAAAAGCGTGTTGCTTTGCTTCCATCCCGGTGGATCTTTCCCAAAGTCAAAAGGAAACAGTATTCAAACCTAAACTAAACAGAAATCCTGTAATGATTTATTTTCCATATGCCACTTCTGTCCGCCATTCGTTTGAAATTGTAGAAGTTATCAAAGTAAAGTCAAATGCATACTTTCAAGCTCAGGGTCCAATTATTGTCACTTAAGATTTCTCATATATTACTACTTTTGGTATCAATGAACCATAAAGCTATTTGACTCCAAAATTCTTCGATTCTATTTGCTAACCTATTCATTTCAGTTAATACTTATAACGTGATAGCTATGCTTCTAACATATATTTATAACACAAAGATATTAACAAAAATCATCAATTAAGCATTGAAATATATAAATTTTTACAACTTCAACATAATGGTTGGAGCTAGAAGGGCTTACTTCTTCAGTAACTGAATCTTTCCCGGCTTTGCAACAGCAAGGCATCTGAAGGGACTCTGCATGTGGGCTTTGACCCATCTCGCTGAAAATAACAAAAACTAAATCATTAAAGCGCAAATGTACATAACACCAAAATCAATTGAAGCTAAAAAAACACAACCACACTGGTATCCGGAAAAAAAAAATGTTTTACACTGATAAAGATAAAATTAATTTTTTATTTTATTTTATTTTGGAATTGGTGATAATAAAACTAGTAACAGCGTCAGTCAAATTAATTTTAAATAATTAAAAGTCAATGAACTCAATTGTAGAAAGCTAAAGCCTGACGCAAGGGCCCAACTTTGTTATTCTATTGCCATGCACAACACAATGAAACAATTCCGATCTCAAATTCAGGAAAGGACCTCCAATATTGGCAGGCTTACAATGCGTTCGTGAAAATTACTGAACAGAAACAATAACCAATTTAACGTGCAAATTCAAAATTTGAAGCAAAATTTGAGTCCAACAACAAATTAGAACTTTAAATACGATTATTATACGAAGTATATGTAGAGAGAGAGAGACCAGGAAGAGTAGAAGTATGGGATTTGGATAAGAAAAAGAAGCCTGAATTACTACTTGCCCAACAGCGCGAGATCATGACAAGCTTGAGAACATGTAACGCCATTTTTGTCTTTTTTTGTTTGGAGTATAAAATCAAGTGTAGCATAAATGAAGATGAAAAATAGGATTTATAATTTGGCAAAGGATTCTTTCAAAAAAGAAAAAAAAAATTGGTAGGTGAGAGCCATTCGAGGGTATGCCTTCCGCCATAGCAATTTGGCGCGTTACAAGGTTAAGCGTTTTAAAGCGATACCGTTTGTCTACGAGCGTATAAATTTTAGGAATTTCTTTCCCTTTTTAGACTTCATGAAAGCCTGCTTGAGCAGTGAGCCCAAAAGGAAATATGCTATATGGGCCTCATAAATGACAAAAAAGGAGATTTTAGAAATATGCAAAATGACTTCCGCAGCCAGGATTCGAACCTGGAACTTCTTTTAATCAAGAGTTTAACCATAGTGCTACAGCGGAGTTATTTATCTGATCGTGCTGACATTACATATATAAACATTTATTTTAAATAGATACCACATCAAATTTCCATATTTTCAAATGATTATAGTAGAAATAACATTAATTGTAATTATCCAACTGTGGTATGGCCAAGTCAACGATCTACCTATATGGTTTGAAATGGAACAAATAAGTATTTCGAGTTTAGTCTGTTATCACACTTGAGTTAAATATAAGAACTTTAAATGACGTGAGTATGTGACACAATAAAAAATATTTACGTTATGTCATTGAAAATTCTCAATTGCTTTGTTTAATTTTTATATTAAGAAAAAATTACATAGCATATTTGGTCATAACTAAATTTTTATACTTCTTGATTTTTTTGGTTATATATTTGGTTTATAATTTTTTTTTTCAGATATAATTTATTGATCTCCTACTTTAGCTATGAGAAATTATGATTTGACACCTCGCCCTATGGCATTAATCCTTGATTTTTCTCTATATTTGGTTTTGTTCTTATTGCAAAATTGTAAGGCACATTAATCTCTTTGTCTTTATTTATTAATTTTTGAAGATTTGGGTTGTGTTTATTTGTTTTTTTAGAAAAGAGTTGTATTATTTTTCAAATTATATTAAGAATATATAAATTATTAAATAAAAATAAAAACATTTTTTTAACTAAAGAATAAACTCGAATAAAAATCTTTTTTTAACAACTAAAAACACTCTTAAATTATCTAATATTTCTTTCTCCTCACCCTTTATGCTTACTTTTTATTTCAATAACTAATTTAAGTAACCGTATTTAATTTGTCACAGAAGAAAAATACAAAATTGATTTCCACTGCCTTCAAATTCGTCACAGAAAAAAAATACAAAATTGATTTCTGCTGCCTTCAAATTCGACACATCTTCAAATGTTATAGGAAGATTGAGCAAAACTTACATAGTGCGTAGATATATGCCTTCAAATTGAATTGATTGTATCGTCTAGGATATAATAAATTGGTAATTATATTTTTTTAAACGATAAGTTTCTTCGATATAATGAATTAATAATCACACCTCTCTTCTAAACAAGAAGTTTTAAGTTCAAATCTACTCGACAATTAGAAGAAAAAAAACACTTTGCACTAAAATTTATATTTAGATCTCAATTTGATCAAGAAGGTTACACACTCACTTGGTCAAATAGAAGCTTCAATGACAAAAATTACATCAACATCAATTCTAGCAGAACTAAATCATTGAGTTTTTATTTTATTTTATCGTTAACATTAGAAATTTTTTTAATTTTATTTTTTATAATAATTTGAGGACATGTGATATATATTGGTGTAAGAGAATAATATAAAAATATATAGTTTTGGTAAATATATTATTTGCATTAAATTTTTAATTTTGTATAAATCAACAACCATCTTCCTTAATTGATTCTCTATTACAGTTACTCGCCTTGACATCTTTTATCTTGTCTATATTGTCAGTTAATTTCTCTCTGCTCCTCACACCCCCCCCAATTATGCTGTAGTTCTTCGTATTCTCGGGTACATCAATGGGACCTTATTTAATGGTCTCCATTTCTTAGCTCACTCTTCACTTGAGCTTCGTGCCTACTCAGATGCAGATTGGGTAGGTTATCCCACTTATCATAGATCCACCACTGGTTATTGCTTCTTTCTTGGCGATTCTCTTATTTCTTAGCAAAGCAAGAAGCAAACAATAGTCCCTCGATATAGCACAGAAGCTGAGTATCGAGCCATTGCTGATACAACTCAGGAATTTCTTTGGCTTTGTTGGTCACTATATCAGCTGTGATAATCAAAGTGCTATCCATATTGCTCACAATGATGTATTCCATGAACGCACAAAACACATTGAAATTGATTGTCACTTTGTGGGTCATCATCTCACCTGTGGGACTATTGGACAATTATCAGTTTCTTCCGTCGATCAAATTGCTGATATCTTCACTAAAACACATCCTCCTAGACGCCTTCAGGATTTAATTTCCAAACTCAAGTTGGTCTCCATTTTACCACCTTGAGTTTGAGAGGAGCTATTAATGTGCGTGTATATATATATATATATATATATATATATATATATATATATATATATATATATATATATATATATATACAATGTATATGTTAGTCTCACATTGGTTAAAATGGAAAACATTCCCCTTAGGTTAGGCTATAAATAGGATACCTCCCTTGTAAGTAAATCACACCATTCAATACAATTTTTTTCTCTTTGTATTGTTGTACTTCCTCTCTTAAATTCAACTTGGTATCAGAGCTAGGTTCTTAGTGGTTCTCGGTATATCAATAGTTGAGTATGCTCTATGATTGCCACTATTAATGGATCCTTCACATCATAAAGACTTCTTATATATCCTCTTCATGCCTGTCGGGTCATCACTATAGTTAAAGTCTTATTCTCCATCAATGCCACTATAATCAGAGTCTTATTCTCCATTGATGTTACCTCAGCCGCCACTCCATCAGTCGTTGACCCCAGTCAGCTTTGTCAATTAGACGACTTAGTTCCATCCTGTTCAAACCCAGTCAGTCATTTCCTGACCAGTTCATTTCTTGCACACCTATGGAGCATCTTGAGGCTTCACTACCTATTGCCATAGTTATGGAATGACTTAACTACACTATATGGGCTCAGGCTATGTCAAGCTTTCTTAAGGGTAGAAAGCTTTGGCGATATCATCGAACCAGAGAAAATCATTGGAGAAGACAACACCAAATACATAGACCGTCTTAAGGAGTGGGATAGCAAAAACCACTAGATCATCACTTGGATTTGCAACACGTGTGTACGCTCCATCAGTCTCCAGTTTGGTAGATTCAAAGCTGCCAAGTCATTTTGGGATTTTTTAGAGAAACACTACACCACCGCTGATCTGTCTCATCAATACCAACTTTTGGGCACTCTACATCACATGCAACAACAACCTGGACAATCCATCAATAATTTCTTATATGATATGCACTATGTTTGGGATCAACTTGCCTCCTAAGAACCAAAGTTTACAGATGCCACCAATGTTGAAAAATGTTCTAACTATTAGGATCAGCAATACTTGGTTCTCTTTCTCATAGCCCTCACTAATAAGTTCAAGCATGTTCATGCATTTCTCCTTCACCGCAGTCCCTTACCTACTTTGGATCAAGCTGTCACTGAACTTCTCTCAGAGGAAACTCGTTTTGCCCCTCGCAAGACAACCCCTACAAATGCTGTCTTTGCCATTCCCAGGGGACCTCAACTCAACAATAAAGAGCATCTATTTGGATCTTTTCAATCTAACAACAAAGGGCATCAATCTGAATCCTTAAAATTTTGCAATTACTGTAAGAAACCAGGGCACATTCTCTTGGAATGCCCTGTTTGAGTTTGTCAATTCTATAAGAAGCAAGCCCCTGGTCATATTTAGCATTATTGTTTCCAAAACCCCAACAGACACTCCTAGTAATACATGTCTCGCGGTACTCCTTCTAGATCTGCTGCCACTACCGCTGAAATTTCATCATCCACTGTTTCCATTGCAATGTTTTTTGCCTCTGACATAGAGGAAATTGTCAAACAAGTCCTTGCTCATTCTGGTAATCTACCTTCTATTGCTATGTCAGTCACCTCAAGTAATTGCCCTTTGTTGTTGAGTTGAGGTCCCTTAGGAGTGGCGAAGACAACATCTATAGGGGTTGTCTTGCGAGGGGCAAGACAAGTTCCATCCGAGAGAAGTTCAATGACAACTTGATCTAAAGTAGGTAAGGAACTAAGGTGAAGGAGAGATGCACGAACATGCTCGAATGCATTAGTGAGGGCTATGATAAAGAAAACCAAGTGTTGCTGATCCCGATAGTTAGAAAATTTTTCAGCATTGGTGGCATCTGTAAACTCTGGTTCTAAGGAAGCAAGTTGATCCCAAACATATACATGTAATTATAAAATAAGGATAAAGAACTAATTTAATAAATATAATATGAAAAAAAAAGATATTTATGCAACGGATTTAGTATTGAATAAAATAATTCTTTTGAAAAAAAACTGGACGCGTGGGGGCGTAGTTACAAAGAAAAAAAAAAGAAAATGAAAAAAGTCAAAATTCGTGGCAGTAGGTGGCAACCTGCTGCCATGCATGTAAGCCACGTTAAAAAATTCATGGCAGTGAAATGAAGGGAGGGTGCTGCTCAAGCAAATCAAAAAGGTATTGTATATATAAATATATGAGTTAGTTATGTATTTCGTTTAGTTTTTCCTTCAATCACTCGTTTTCTTTAAACACTTGGGGACCGAAAGAAAAGTTGAAAGAGCAAAATTTTGAAGAAGTTACTGTGAAATTTCATTAAGAATCACGAGAATCTATCAGAAAAACAGAAGGTAATAACATAGTGTTTATTTTTGAATTTTTAGCATTCATGAAATTTCTCTGAATTCAAAGTGGGAATTTTCAAAGGGTGTGGTTTATAATTGTAGGTCCAAAATATACTATGGCAATACCCAAGAGGGGGGTGAATTGGGTATTAAAAAAATTAAGTACTTTTTGCAATCTCAAATAACGAAATATATGCGGAATTAAATCTTTCTAAATTACTAGCACAAAGATGAGAGAGTTTATTGCTTAATATAGAAATGATAATTGAATTATAAAATAATTAAGCAATCAATCTCATTTACTTGAATAATAAATAATTATAAGCAAGTAATTATGAAAGTAATTAAAAAGATAGAGTTAGAGAGATGCAAACTCGATTTATAGTGGTTCGGCAATATCGGAATCCTTCCGACCCTACGTCCACTCTCTTCAAGGATCCTCCTTGAAGTCTTTCACTAAACCAAGCAACTTACGGGTGTTGCTCAAACCGAAACACAAGCAACTTACGGGTGTTGCTCAAACCGTACAATCCCCTTCCTCTCGGAAGTAATCCCCTTCCTCTCGGAAGTATCCACTTCCTCTCGGAAGTAATCCCTTTACAATAAAAGCTGTAAAGTAAATGGTAGAGAGACAACAAATGAAAGCTTATACAACTGAATAATGTCTCTCTTTCAAAGAAAAGCTTGAAGAATAGCTCAACATGAGTATTTCAAAGCTTTTTTGAGTTTCAAAGAATGAATGACTTGATTGTGTGTGTTCTTCTTTTTTTGAATGTCTTCTCCTCCTTGTTGAATGCTGAATTGAGTGAGTTTATATAGCCATCAATTAATATGGCCGTTAGACTTCAATTTGAATTGATTGTGCCTTTAAAAACTCAGATTTCGAGTCCCAACGGTCATATTTTTGAACTACCAGTCGACTGGGTCGTGATACCAGTCGACTGGGTCCTCTTAAAAATTCACATTTTTGCTGCTATAGTGTTACCAGTCGACTGGTAAGTCATACCAGTCGACTGGGAACCTTCTGCCAGATTTACCAGTCGACTGCACTATTCACCCAGTCGACTGGGTCACTATTTGAGCACTGCTACAGTGATTTCTGGATGAACAGTGTTTTCAGCATAATTTTCTTCATATCTCTTTATTCTTTTTGGATTTTTGAGTTCCAAAAAATCTCTTAATTCAATCAAACTTTCTTGCACATTAAACACACGAGTTAAACACTTCAAAAGTGTTTTGTTATCATCAAAACTAATCTAATCAATTTCTTGATTGAGGCATTTTTGATGATAGACAAAACATATTACAAATTCAAGCATAATGTGTGTGCTAGATATATGAAGAATGATATATTACAAATGCTCAAGTAATTTTCTATGTCAACATAAATTCTTCTTAAATTCAATTAGAGAATGTTAAGAATTGAGCCCAAAGAATTTATTTGCATTTAATAAAATCACTTGGAGATTTTATATCTTCAATTAATTAAGACTATATAATAAAATGCAATGCAAATATAATTAGCTCCTAACAATTGAAATGACATCAACATTGATTCACCAATTTCTACAATCTTGGTCTCCTTTGATGTATAAGCACTATTAACAATCTGTATTACTTAAGTAATATTCATTAGTGCTTAATTAAGATTTTTGTTACTATCAAAATCATTCAGGGTCAACAATCTCCCCCTTTTTGATGGTGACAAAAATCTTAAGAATAAGGTCTAACAAAATCTCTAATATTCTTATTTTTCTCCCCCTTTTTGTCATAATAAAAAAGGGTGTATTTCAAAGAAGAGCTCCCCCTCAAAATATGCTATTGAAAATATTTTGATGAAACATTTTGAGAAAAGAATCATTTTACAAGATATCAAGAAATATAAAGCTTTTGAAAAAATTCTTTTAGAACATAGAGATAAAATTCTCAAGATATAATAACCAAATTTAAAACAAATCCAAAAGAGTTTATCAAGTATTTAAAACTCATTTGAGTAAAACGATTTTACCAAATGTTTTCTCTTTTATCAATAAATCAGATTTACTCCCCCTTTCAAAAAGTCTAAAGTAATTATTTTCAACTCTTAAGAGAAATAAAATTGGATTAAAACTTAACAAACCTTATTGGTAGTTGATTAATTGAATAATCAAGACAAAGAGCTCATCAACTACTCAAAAAGATGTTCAGATTGGAAATATCTATAAGTACTTGAAAAAAAGGGTACTTCCCTTGCATATATGCACGGAAACATAATTTTCAATTATCAATCAAATATCATTTTCAAGGCAAGTTAGATTCAATAATTAGATGATTATCAATTCAATGCAAAGATAATCATTAATTTCAAACTCAAGCTTATATAATAGAAAGTTTCATATTCAGCTCATGCTTGATAGATAAATAACTCAAAAGTGATTCTCAAATCTAAATTCAAGCTCATCACTTGATTTATCCAATGCCAAATCAAAGAGAATTTATCAAAGAACAATTAATATTTGAGTATTAAATGGCTCCAAACAAAGTCTAGATGTACCAGTCGACGGGGGTAACACTTACCAGTCGACTGGAAGATTTGGCAGTGACTTACCAGTCGACTGGGTCATATTTACCAGTCGACTGGATAAAAGGGCAGTGACCTATCAGTCGACTGGGATAGAGTTACCAGTCGACTGGACCTTTAAGAAAATTTTCAGTCTTGAATTTGCAGTATGAAATTTGTTTATCTATGACATCTTGAGTGAGGGAGATATTTAAACAAGGATTAATACTCTTTCACTCAATGTCAATCATGCATATGATGAATTGTAGACGCAATCAAACATTCAGTTTATCAAAATCAAACAATCCCATCAACATTCTAATCTTACAAAAACTAGCTTCACTTAGGGGTTTTGTAAGAATATCAGCTATTTGATCTTATGAGGGTATGAATTCTAATCTTATATCACCTTTTTGAGCATGGTCTCTTAAGAAATGATGTCTTATTTCTATGTGCTTGGTTCTAGAGTGCTGAATAGGGTTCTTGGTTAGGTTGATAGCACTAGTATTATCACAAAATATAGGAATATTTTTTAGGTTCATGCCATAGTCTTCTAGTTGTTGTTTCATCCATAACAATTGGGTACAACAACTTCCAGCTGCTACATATTCCGCCTCAGCGGCAACGAAATTCTGTTTCTTAGAAAACCAAGACGTTAACATAGCACCTAAGAATTGGCATGTTCCACTTGTGTTTTTTCTATCTAACCTACATCCAGCAAAATCAGCATCCGAATATCCTACTAGCTCAAAAGATGATTCTCTAGAGTACCATAATCCTATGGTCTGGGTCTCTTGTAGATATCTAAGGATTCTTTTTACTGCAACTACATGTGATTCCTTAGGATTAGACTGAAATCTAGCACACATGCATACACTGAACATTATATCAGGTCTACTTGCAGTCAAATAAAGTAAAGCACCCATCATGCTTCTATAATATTTAGAATCTACAGTTTTACCTCTTTCATCAAGATCAAGTTTAGTAGTTGTGCTCATAGGTGTTCCAAGTGGCTTTGAGCTTTCCATCCCAAACCTCTTTAGTAGGTCCTTAGTATACTTCGATTGATTGATGAAGATACCTTCTTTAAGTTGTTTGATTTGAAGACCAAGGAAGTAGGTAAGTTCTCCCATCATACTCATTTCAAATTCACCTTGCATACACTTTGCAAACTCTTGACACATAGATTCATTAGTAGCACCAAATATAATATCATCAACATATATTTGAACTATCAAAGTGTCATTTTTGTGAGTTTTTGTGAAGAGAGTTGTGTCTATTCTACCTCTTACAAAATCATTGTCAATCAAAAATTTACTTAGTCTTTCATACCATGCCCTTGGAGCTTGCTTCAACCCATATAGAGCCTTAGAAAGCTTGTAGACATGATTTGGAAGACTAAGATTTTCAAATCCAAGAGGTTGCTCAACATAAACCTCTTCTTCTATAAATCCATTTAAGAAAGCACTTTTTACATCCATTTGAAATAACTTGAACTTATTAAAGCATGCAAAGGCTAACAACATTCGAATAGCTTCTAATCTAGCTACGGGAGCATAGGTCTCATCAAAGTCTATTCCTTCTTCTTTATTATATCCCTTAGCAACTAGTCTAGCCTTGTTTCTAGTTACTATACCATTTTCATCCATCTTATTTCTATACACCCATTTAGTTCCAATTATAGAATGATCCTTAGGTCTTGGAACTAGTTTCCAAACATTGTTTCTCTCAAATTGATTTATTTCTTCTTACATGGCAATAATCCAATCATTATCATTTTCTGCTTCTATAAAAGTCTTAGGTTCTACTTGAGACAGATAAGCTATATAATTGCAAATATTTCTAATAGAAGAGCGAGTTCTTACCCCTTGTGAAGGATCACCAATTACTTGATCAATTGGGTGATGATTTACATACCTCCAATCCTTGGGTAGATTTTCCTCTTGTTGACTTGAGGATGGTTGGTCCAAATTATGAGCTTCCAGCTCTTCATTTGCTTGAGTTGGATTCTTCTTCGGGTCAACAATGAGAGTAGGTGTTTCCGTTCTTGGAATAAAATCTGCATCATTATTAATGGAAACTTCTCTACTACTAATAGGGTTAGACTCATCAAGAGTTACATGCACAGATTCTTCTACCACTAGAGTTCTCTTATTGAAAACTCTATAAGCCTTACTCGATGTAGAATATCCTAAAAATATCCCTTCATCAGTCTTAGAATCAAATTTACCCAAATTAGTTTTATTGTTATTCAAGATGAAGCATTTGCAACCAAATGTACGAAAATAGGAAATATTAGGCTTTCTACCTTTCCATAGTTCGTATGGAGTTTTATCAAGTATAACTCTAATTAAAATTCTATTTAAAATATAGCAAGAAGTGTTCACGGCTTCAGCCCAAAAATATTTTGGTAAACTATTTTCACAAAGTATTGTTCTTGAAAATTCTTCTAGAACTCTGTTTTTCCTCTCAACAACTCCATTTTGCTGAGGAGTTCTAGGAGCTGAAAAATTGTGATTGATTCCATTCTCATCACAAAAATTTGAAAAGCTTTGGTTTCAAATTCTTTTCCATGATCACTTCTTATGCTTGAAATACAAATTCCTTTTTTTTTCATTTTGAACCTTTTTGCAAAACTTTTCAAAACCTTTGAAAGCTTCATCCTTGTAAGCAATAAAAAGAACAAAGGTATATCTTGAATAGTCATCAACAATAACAAGAGCATATTGATGGCCACCTAGACTAATGGTACTTATTGGACCAAAACAAGTCCATATGCAAAAGTTCCAAAGATCTTGTAGTTGAAACTACATTTTTTGCTTTAAAAGAAATCCTGGTTTGTTTTCCCATTTGACAAGCATCACATTCTTTGTCTTTTTCAAAATTGATTTTAAGAAGACCAATGACTAAATCTTTTCTTGAAACAATTTTCAGCAAGTTCATGTTTACATGACCAAGCCTTCTATGCCATAGCCATGGATTTTCACTAAAAGCAGGAAAACATTTTTCATTTTCAGAATGCAAAGATTTCAAATCAACTATATAGATATTTTCATGTCTATGGCCAATAAATTTGATCTTGTTGCTCTTGATGTCTATAACTAGACAATGAGAGGTTTCAAATGTGACTTTATATCCTTTGTCACATAATTGACTAATGCTAAGTAAATTTGGCTTTAAGCCTTGTACTAGCAATACATTATCTAAAGTTGAGAAATCATTACCGACTTTTCCATGCCCGATGATCTTTATTTTGGTGTTGTCTCCAATGGTGACATATCCACTATCTCTTAGAGATAGCTCTTGAATACACTTTTATCATCGGTTATGTGCTTTGAACATCTACTAACAAGGTACCAACAGTTACCTTTCTCCTTGGTGTGGAGACATATCTACATCACACAAGGATATACAATTGCACTTTTGGGTACCCAAAATTTCTTGAGTCCTTTGGGGTTAGTCCTTGAAAATATGGTTCGTTTTGGGACCCATACTTTCTTAACAACATATGGAGTTCTATAGACATGATGATGATGCACAATCCTAGGATAGTGGTTATTGAAATTTCTAGGATCCCTTAGATGTGCATGCCTATTATGCTTAGGATATGAGTTCCTAAGATACATGTTTCTATGGTAAGGAGTATGAAAATGCATGTCATTTCCAGAAAATGAATGATGATGCATTCTAGGATACATGCTAGCATTATTTTGTGTATGCATATTGTTTCTAGGATAACCATGATGGTAATTCCTAGGATGAGCATGAGCAGAATGCATTATTTGATTATACACATTGTTCCTAGAATGAGCATGATAATTATTTCTAGGATGTGTATAAGCATTTCTAGAATTAGCATACATATAAGCATGAGTATTTCTAGGATGCTTCAATTTAGTATGAACATTTAAATTTCTAGACTTCCTAGCATTCATCGAGGGAGTGCTCTTAACCATGCTAGGAGATTTTGAAGTAAAGGCTCCATCTACACAAGAGGCTTTCATGAATAAGCTCTCTTTTGATTTTTGCTTTCCCAATGGAGAATATCCTAAACCAGATTTTCCTCCACTTGATCTTTGGGAAGATAACACTTCATCTAGCTTTTCTTTTCCAAGCATAAGTCTAGATATAGTATCATTTAATTCTATTATCTTCTTCTTTAAGTTTTCATTTTCATCTTTAAGAAGATCTTGAGAAGAATCATAAAGTAATGAAGATAGTTTATCTTTTTCTTCTCTTAAACCTACCATCTCTTTAGAAAGAGATGACACCTCTTTTTTAAGAATGGTGTTCCTAGAATCGAATTTCTTCAATTCTTCATACATTTCATTTATGACTTCTATCAATTCTTCACTACTGCTAACAATGTTATTTTTTGAAGAGGAAGAAGTTGATACCTCATTTTCGTCGTCGATTGCTATAAGACATAGGTTGGCAATTTCCTCGCATTCGATCTCTTTATTCGAGGAGTCTTCTTCTTCTTCATCACCATCATAATTAACATCTTTAATTTCCATAAGAGGTAAGGATGTAGTGGAACCATCGATTTTGTAATCCAAGTAGCTTTCATGCTTCTTGAGGGATTCCATAAGCTCTTCTAAACTTTCACTTATAGAATGCTTTGTCAAAATAATTTTCCATTGATTTGACAAAGACCTAAGAAATATTCTCACAAGTTCAAGGTTAGAATAAATTTTACCCATGAAAGATAAAGTTTTAACAAGTATGGTAAAACGAGTTTGCGAATCAAAAATTGATTCATTTTCATTCATTTTAAAATGCTCTAAGTCATGAACAAAGTTTTTTAATTTGAAATTCTTTTCTTGCTCATTTCCTCCATGTATGACTTCCAATAAATCCCAAATTTCTTTTGCGGTCTTACATGAGGAAATTCGATCAACTTCGTTTTGATCAAGAGAACTATAAAACATGTTCATAACTGTAGCATTTAGTTGAATGAATTTATAATCATTTACATCAAAATCATTTTCATTTTCAAAAATGAAATACCAAGCATAATAATCATGAGCTTGAATAAAAATCTTCATTTGAGCTTTCCAATGGGTGAAATTTGTTACATGGAGAGGAGGTGGACTAGAAAGATCTCTTCCTTCTAAAAATATAGTTGCCATAGGATCAACTCAAGGATATTAAGCCTAAAAATGAGAATGAGGCTCTGATACCAATTGTAGGTCCAAAATATACTATGGCAATACCCAAGAGGGGGGTGAATTGGGTATTAAAAAAATTAAGTACTTTTTGCAATCTCAAATAACGAAATATATGCGGAATTAAATCTTTCTAAATTACTAGCACAAAGATGAGAGAGTTTATTGCTTAATATAGAAATGATAATTGAATTATAAAATAATTAAGCAATCAATCTCATTTACTTGAATAATAAATAATTATAAGCAAGTAATTATGAAAGTAATTAAAAAGATAGAGTTAGAGAGATGCAAACTCGATTTATAGTGGTTCGGCAATATCGGAATCCTTCCGACCCTACGTCCACTCTCTTCAAGGATCCTCCTTGAAGTCTTTCACTAAACCAAGCAACTTACGGGTGTTGCTCAAACCGAAACACAAGCAACTTACGGGTGTTGCTCAAACCGTACAATCCCCTTCCTCTCGGAAGTAATCCCCTTCCTCTCGGAAGTATCCACTTCCTCTCGGAAGTATCCACTTCCTCTCGGAAGTAATCCCTTTACAATAAAAGCTGTAAAGTAAATGGTAGAGAGACAACAAATGAAAGCTTATACAACTGAATAATGTCTCTCTTTCAAAGAAAAGCTTGAAGAATAGCTCAACATGAGTATTTCAAAGCTTTTTTGAGTTTCAAAGAATGAATGACTTGATTGTGTGTGTTCTTCTTTTTTTGAATGTCTTCTCCTCCTTGTTGAATGCTGAATTGAGTGAGTTTATATAGCCATCAATTAATATGGCCGTTAGACTTCAATTTGAATTGATTGTGCCTTTAAAAACTCAGATTTCGAGTCCCAACGGTCATATTTTTGAACTACCAGTCGACTGGGTCGTGATACCAGTCGACTGGGTCCTCTTAAAAATTCACATTTTTGCTGCTATAGTGTTACCAGTCGACTGGTAAGTCATACCAGTCGACTGGGAACCTTCTGCCAGATTTACCAGTCGACTGCACTATTCACCCAGTCGACTGGGTCACTATTTGAGCGCTGCTACAGTGATTTCTGGATGAACAGTGTTTTCAGCATAATTTTCTTCATATCTCTTTATTCTTTTTGGATTTTTGAGTTCCAAAAAATCTCTTAATTCAATCAAACTTTCTTGCACATTAAACACACGAGTTAAACACTTCAAAAGTGTTTTGTTATCATCAAAACTAATCTAATCAATTTCTTGATTGAGGCATTTTTGATGATAGACAAAACATATTACAAATTCAAGCATAATGTGTGTGCTAGATATATGAAGAATGATATATTACAAATGCTCAAGTAATTTTCTATGTCAACATAAATTCTTCTTAAATTCAATTAGAGAATGTTAAGAATTGAGCCCAAAGAATTTATTTGCATTTAATAAAATCACTTGGAGATTTTATATCTTCAATTAATTAAGACTATATAATAAAATGCAATGCAAATATAATTAGCTCCTAACAATTGAAATGACATCAACATTGATTCACCAATTTCTACAATCTTGGTCTCCTTTGATGTATAAGCACTATTAACAATCTGTATTACTTAAGTAATATTCATTAGTGCTTAATTAAGATTTTTGTTACTATCAAAATCATTCAGGGTCAACAATAATGAATTGAAGAATAAATTAGAAATTTAAGATAAATATGATGTCAAGTGTTGACAATCAACAATTGGGGGAAATTTTTGAAGGAACGGGAAAGGCAAGAAAGTGATCCACATGTAGCTTTAAGGGCTACGTGATGAGTTGGATTTACTTTAAGTAATCTAAATAAAAATGAAAAATCTAGTAATAATATTAAAATAAATTATTAGCTTATGTTTTGGTAATAGATAAAGATTTGGTTGATAGATATGATATGAATTTTGGATATGTAGAAAATTATTAGGAGAGAAATAATATTTTTGGAATAATAAGTTGATTTAATAATAAAAGTGATAAGTGAAATTTTTGATGAGCTATAGTTGATGTTTTGATACGAATTATGAGGATATGAAAATTGGTAGATCTTGACAAGCTTTGATGGATGCTTTGTTGTGATTTGTGATGAAATTTAGTGGATCTTTACCAACTTTGATGGATAATGTGATGTGATTTATGATGAGAGGAATTTAGTGGAAATTTTTATATAATTTGAGAAAAATCAGGATAGTCAATTTAAATATTTAAATTCAAGTTTGTTTTTTTATGTTACTGTTCAGATGCATATTTCATATCATTGTTCATATGCGTATGCATTAAATAAAAGAAAAGAACCAAGAAGAGGCCGGTCTAATTGAAAAACCGTGACAGCCGATATGTGTTAGAAATAAAAGGGACATTGTGACAGTCGGTATATGCTGAAAATAAATCTGTGACAGCCGGGATAAGCTGTAAAGAAAAGAACCGATAGGGGACCAGTCTAAGATAATAAAAACATGTCGACATGTGGGAAGACGTTCCCATAATAATAATTCATGCATTGCATCCGTTTTAATTATTGCTTGCATTATTGAAATGCTGATGTGTGGTGTGTTATTGCAAATTTATTTATAGATGGATGAATCTCACAGAGAGACAGTTATGGTGATAAGAACCATCTAAATGGTGGATTTTATGATGTGAACCTCATAATGAGGTAATTATGAGATAATTAATGGTCTTAAGGTGAACCAATAAATACGAGAAAGAGATTGATAAAGAATGGATCTTATGACATGTGTTGTGATAGTAGAATGCTAGTATCAAGTTGTATGAGATATAAATGATTTAATATTGAAAGAACATTTATACAAATTGAGTACTTATAGTAAATTTAATTCACTGGGCATGTAAAGCTGATCCTTCACTGTACAATGATTTCAGGTAGCAGACATGATAAATAGTCTGGTGCATTGAGAGTCAGACGAAATCATTTTTGTAAGCCACGTACATGTCAACATCTTTAGACTAATGAGAAAATAAAATAAAATTTTATTTGTAAATATTCATGCATTTTATGTTGTGAGGATTGATGTAAAAATCTCTTTTGGTGTTATTTATTTTCATTGTTGCATATATGTGTCATGTTGAGATTTTTAAAATGTAATGACACCGTCTCTGGGGTGGCCAATCCGGGATTGGTCATTACAAGCACCCTATAGAATGACACCAGCTGAATTGAGAGAGTTGAACGTACCATTTTAAGAATTTTTGGATAAACAATTTATCAGACCTAATGTATTTGGGGAAACCCTGTGTTGTTCGTGAAGAATGAAAATGGAACGATAAGAGTGTGTATAGACTACAGATAGTTGAATGAGAACAAATACCTTTTTCCCAGGATAAATAAATTGTTTGAGCAGTGCAAGGAGTGAGAGTGTTTACTAAGATAAACTTGAGATCAAGTTATCACCAATTGAGGATGGAGAATAAAGACGTGCCTAAGACTACTTTTAGGACATGTTATGGCTATAAGCTTTTTGTGATGTCATTTAGATTAACTAATGTTCCAGAAAAATTCATGGACTTGATGAATAGAGTGTTTAAACTGTATCTTAACAAGTTTATGGTTGTATTTGACTTTCTGATATAATCTAAGAAGGAAGAATAATATGTGAAACATAAAACAGTGTGTTAGAGATTTTGAGGAGAGAGAAATTATATGCAAAGTTCTCTAAATGTGAGTGTTGGCTGAATGAAATAACTTTCTTGGAACATGTAATATCAGGAAATGGCATAACAGTTGATCCACAAAAGGTAGAGGCAATGTTAAGTAGTGAGAGACCAACTAATGTGACTAAGATTAGAATCTTCTTGAGGTTAGCTAGTTATTATAGAAGATTCTTTCAGAATTTTTCTATTATTGTAATACTGTTGAATAGTCTGACCAAGAAAGATGTAAGATTTGTATGGTGAGGGAAGTGTGAGAAAAATTTCCAATTACTAAAGGAGAAATTGACTACAGCTCTAGTATTGGTGTTTTCTTCTGGGGATGAAAGATTTGTGATGTATAGTGATTCATCACATCAGTGACTAGGATATGTGTAACAGAGGAAAGTTGTGGCCCATTCTTCTAGGAAATTGAAGAATTCATTATGGAAATTACCCTAATCATGACTTAGAGTTGGTTGCTTTAGTGTTTACTTTAAAGATTGGAGACATCAGCTGTATGAAGCCACTTATGAGATATTCATAGGTTACATGAGTTTAACATACTTACCTACCCAGAGAGAATTGAATTTGAGGCAAAGATGGTGGATGGAGTTGATTAGTAACTACGATTGTACAATTCACTATCATCTAGAAAAAATGCGAAGGTGATAGCTGATGCATTGAGTAGAAAGTCTACAAGAAGGTTAACTACTATTGGAAGTCTTGATGTGAAATTGATAATAGATTTAAAAAAGATAAGAATGAAGTTGAATATCAGTGATAGAGGATCATGGTTAACGAATATGGTTGTACAGTTATCCATAGTAAAATGCTTTAGAGATACAAGGTAGAGATGAAGAGATAGAAAAGATTAAGCATTGAGTGTTTACTAGAAAGCATTTTGAGTTCAAAAAAAAATTGAAATGAAGGTGTTTTGGTATTGGAACATATAAATTGTGTTCCTAATAATACAAAGTTGAGAAATGAGATAATGAGAGAGGCACGTGATGATGTAGATTTGATGCAACCAAGTAACAATAAGATGTACAAATGATTGACACAGAATTTCTGGTGGTCAGGATTGAAAAGGGATGTAGCTGAGATTGTGAGGTTGTATGGAGCACCATTAAGCATAGTGTCAAATAAAGATACTAGATTTACATCTTAGTTTTGGAGAGGCTTTCAGAAAGCCACGGGTACACAGTTACAATTTAATATAATTTTTCATACTCAGACGGAAAGGATTATTATAGTACTAGAAGAGATGTTAAGAGCAAATGTGAGGATTTTCTCAGTAAGTTGGGATGTTTACATATCGTCGATTGAAGTTGCTTATAATAATTAGTATCAAACTAGTATTGGGATGGCATCGATTGAGACATTATATGATAGGAGGTGTAGAACTCCTATATGTTGGGAAGAAATGGGAGAGAGAAATATATCTGGTCCATCAATTATTGAGTTAACAGCTGAGAGGATCAAATTGATTAGAGAGAACTGTAAAGCAGCACAGAGTAGACCGAATAGCTATGCTAATAATAAAAGAAAACCTCTTGAGTTTCAAGTAGGTGATTGGGTGTATTGAAAAATATCTCAATGAAAAAGTGTATTGAGATTTAAACAAGAAAGGAAAGCTGAGTCTGAGGTATGTGGGACCCTATGAGGTTGTTGAGAAAGTTGGGTTAGTTGTGAATAGCTAGATTTGCCTCTAGAGTTGAAGCATTGACATAACGTATTCCACGTTTCAGTGTTGAGAAAACACTTACTTGATAAATCTCAAAATATTTCAAGCAAAGCTATAGAAATTCAGAAAGATTCGACTTTTATATAAGTACCAGTGAGAATTTTAGACAAAAAGAACAAATCTTGTATAATAAAATAATTTCATCAGTTCAAGTTCTGTGGCAGAATAAGGATGTTAAAGAGATTACGTGAAAGTGTGAAACAATTATGAAGAAATATTATTCTCGTTTGTTTCTGGAGTAAAGTAAGGAAATTTTGGGGACAAAATTTTTATTAGGTGGGTAGATTTGTAATACTTGTAATCGTAAAGTAAGGGTAAAGAAGTAATTTAATAAATATGATATGAAATTAAAATAATATATTTACGCGAAGGATTTAGTATTGAATAAAATAATTCTTTTGAAGAAAAAAAAGTCAAACAACGTGGCAGCAAGTGTTACACTTGTTGCCAATTTAAGAAGGCAATTGTGAATGTCTTACACGTCTCCACAACGTGGAGGCTTTGGGGGCATGAACTATTGAGTATGTTTTTGTCTTTTTGACTGCCGAAAATTTTTACAAAGGTTCACTCTTATATATATAAGAGTTAAGTTACTTATTGCGTTTAGTTTTTTCCTTCGATTACTAGTTTTCTTTAAACACTTAGGGACCCAAAGAAAATTTAAAAGAGCATAATTTTGAAGAGGTTTGCAGCAGAATTTCATAGAGAATCATGAGAAGCTATCAAAAAAATATAAGGTAATAATGTAATGTTTATTTTTGAATTTTTTAGCATACATGAAATTTTTTCGAATTCAAAGTGGGAATTTTCAAAGGGTGTGGTTTATGAAGAATTAAAAAAATAATTAGAAATTTAATACAAATATTATGTTAGGTATTGACGATCAGCAATCAGGAGAAATTTTTTAGAGGAATGGGAAAGGCAAAGAGGTGATCCACGGGTAGCTTTAAGTGCTACATGGTCAGTTAGATTTACTTTAAGTAATCTAAATTAAAAAAATGAAATATCTAGTGATAATATTAAATAAATTATTAGCTTATGTTTTGGTAGTAGATAAAAATCTGATTGATAGGTATGATATGAATTTTGGACATGTAGAAAATTATTAGGTAAGAAATAATATTTTTCGCATAATAAGATGGTTTAATAATAAAAGTGATAAGTGAAATTCTTGATGAACAATGGTGGATAATTTGATGTGAATTATGATGAGAGGAGTTTAGTGAAATTTTCTTATAATAATTTGAGAATAGTCAAGATAGCTAGTTCAAATGTTTGAATACATGCTTGTTTTTAATTTATTATTTGTATGCATATTAATATCATTTTTCATATGCATATGTATTAAATAAAAGAAAAAAACCGGGAGGGTAGTCGGTCTAATGAAAATGAAAGAATCGGAAAGGTAGCCTGTCTAAATGAGAATAAAAGAACTGCGAAGGCAGCCGGTCTAAATGAGAATAAAAGAACCAGGAAGGCAGTTGGTCTGAATGAGAACAAAAGAACCAGGAAGGCAACCGATCTAAGATAAAAACATGTTGACATGTGGGAAGATGTTCCCATAATAATAATTCATGCATGGCATTTGTTTTAATTATTGCTTGCATTATTGAGATGTTGATGTGTGGTGTGTTATTGTAAAATTATAGATGGAAGAGTCTCACAGAGATATAGGTATGGTGATAAGAACCATCTAAATTGTAGATTTTATGATGTGAACCTCTATTACGAGGAAATTTTGAGATAATTAATGGGTTTAAGAGGAACCAATAAATAAGAAGAAGAGAATAATAGAGAATGGATATTATGATATGTGTAGTGATAGTGGAATGCTAGTATCAAGTTGTATGAAATATAAATGATAAAATATTGAAAGACTATTTATATAGATTGAGTACTTCTAGTAAATTTAATTCACTGAGCTTGTGAAGCTCATCCCTTATTGTACAATGATTTCAGTAGCAGGCAGGACAATTAGTCTGGTGGGTTGAGAGTCAGACGAAATCATTTCTGTAAGCCACATATGTGTCAACATCCTCAGACAAAAGAAAAAATACAATAAAAAATTTATTTGTAAATATTCATGCATTTTACGTTGTATGTTATGTTTAAATTAATATCAGATTGATGTACCTCCTCTGTTGAGGGTTGAGGATTAAAATAAAAATTTTCTGTTAGTATTACTTTTATTGTTGCATATATGTGTCAGGATTCTCAAAATTTGATGACACCGTCTCAAGGGTGGCCAACCCGGGATGGGTCGTTACACATAGCGCCAAAGCTTTATGCCCTTAAGAAAGCTTGACATAGCATGAGCCCATATAATGTAGTTGAGTCATTCCATAACAATTGCAATGGGTAGTGAAGCTTCAAGATGCTCTATAGTGTGCAAAAAATGAACTGATCAGGAAATGACTGATTGGGTCTGAACAGGATGGAACTGAGCTATCTAATTGGCAAAGTTGACTGGGGTCAATGACTGATGGAGTGGCAGCTGAGGTGATGTCGATGGAGAATAAGACTTCGATTATAGTGATGTCGATGGAGCGGCGGCTGAGATGACATTGATGGAGAATAAGATTTCGACTATAGTGATGACCCGACAGGTATGAAGAGGATATACAAGAAGTCTTTTTGATGTGAAGAATCTACTAATAGTGGCAATCATAGAGCATACTCAACTCTTGATATACCGAGAACTACTAAGAACCTGGCTCTAATACCAAGTTGAATTTAAGAGAGGAAGCGATACAATACAAAGAGATGAGAATTGTATTGAATGGTGTAATTTGCTTATAAGGGATGTATCATATTTATAGCCTAACGACTCATATTTGACTAGAAAGTAAATGATTGAAAAGTAAAGGAAATGAAATGCTGAACGTAAATGTTGATAGATAGATAATGATTGTTGGATGATTATCTGTGTGTCCTTTATGATTTATTTTACTGCTATTTATAATGTTTCAGGCATTGACAGTTGTATTGATGTTTCCAAAAAGTCTCTCACGTTTTCATTTCTTCACGATCTTTGGATTAATTGCATCGAGTATGCCACGTGTTCAAATCTTTTACTCCACTACGTGATTTGTGTGTAATCGTGGCCACTTTTACCTTAACCAAATTAAATACACAACTTTTGGTTTATCCTCGATCGCCAAAGAGTTGGATTAGCAGTTATGCATGCTCGAGGTTGAAGTAATATTATCTCGAGCTTATCAGCCTCGAGTCCTCGAGTTTTCTGTCTTGATGTTGTCCTCTAGTTTTCTGTCTCGATGTTGTCTTGCTAATGAATTTTCATGTGGCCCAATCATGGTATAACACCCCATTAATTTGTTTTTGGTATAAACAGACAACTCTCTTTCTCTCTGCTTTTTTCTTTCTCACACAAACATAGACCAAACAAAGTATTACACTCTTTTTTTCTCGATCGCACTACACATCATTCACTCATAAACATGAACGTATCTATAGTATGTTGATTGTGGGAAATTGCCCCTACTCAATTTCCCAAAAAAAAATACTATTTATTCTTTTAGATGATTTAAAATATATATTAAGAATTATACTCACTCAAATAAAAAAAAATGTGGGGTTAATTTAAAATAAAAAGAAAATACTTGACCTTTGAAAACAATCAGTAACTTGTGTATTTAAAAATATGTTCTACCTCCAACCATATTTGTATTTTTAATTTTTTTGGGTTACAATGTTAATTTTATGCTACCAACAATTTGATCTTGTGGAAAAAATAATATTCATGTTGAGGGTATAACTATTGAATAATGATGGTAATAAACAAATAATCATATAGATGCCAGAGTTGGGATTTTCGTTCTCTCACTATTGAATAATGATGGTGTTTGTGTCTCTGAGATTTCAAGTGTTGAACGTGACACATTTTTATTAGTGAGTTATGGATGGCACAAAAGCTCATCTACATTCCACCTCTGGTCATGACCCAATGCAAAACGCTTCATCAAAAAATCATTCCCAATCTCTGATAGATTATCAGGTATCTTTGATGATTCATTGAAAAAAACAAGCTGATCGAACAGCTCCACAATGTGTTGATGTGGCCGTGGTGACTTGCCAGTAATCATCACAACGATGATGCAGCCTAGTGACCATATGTCTAATGGTGTCCTAATGTTGCCATACCGGATAGACTCAAGTGACATATAAAATGGAGTTCCTCGAAACTTAAAGTTCCAAAAACTATTCTCAGTGTTGCCTTCTTCTCTAGGCTCCCTGGCTAACCTAAAATATGCAATCTTAAGGCCGGCTAGTGAAGATTTTATGGAAGGAAAAACAAGTAAATTGCCCGGCTTGAGATCACAATGAACAAAACTTTTCTTGTGAATTGAAGAAAAACCTTCAAGAATCATCCCTGTGAACTTCCTGACATGCCCCTCCAGTATCTTGCCCCCGTAACCCTTGATCAAGTTCGTCAGGTTACCTCCCTCGGTAAATTCCAAATACAACATGTAAAACCCCCGACCTTCTTGCATTGTCTTCAACAACGCAGCACCATAGAAACAAACAACCCTTGATAAACATGAAGTTGTTTCATTATCCATCTGTCCTTTATAAGAGAAGCAGCGTTTGATAACATGGTTGTTTTTGCTGTAAAGAATTGGCCAGTGTGTTTTTCGCTCACCAGATACACAATACCGTAAGAACCCTGCCTAAGAACCTTAACAATCTCCATCATCTCTCATTCTCACTCATTTTTCACTTGACAGATTTCTCTAAACAATTTAATCAACATAAATTAGCTTATATTTATAATGTTTTTTATATATAGTCCGACTAGGAAAAGGAGTTGTAAGAATAGGAAAATTAAGGCATAATCCGATCAGGGATCAGAAAAAGGAATTGTAATGCTTATATTTATAATGTTTTTTACACATAGTCCGACTAGTAAATGGAGTTGTAAGAATAAGAAAATTAAGGCATAATCAGATCAGGGATAAAGAAAAATGATTGAAAGAATACGAATGTTAGCAACATTTTTACCCATGAGTAATTTAACAGCATTTTTAATTCATTAAACAGAAACAAAAGCAAGGCCAAACGTTATTGTAATATAAAATTAGGAATTGATTGGATTCTTTTAATGATGGTGTCTGTGTCCCTGAAATTTGATGAGCTAGTAGTAATTAACAATTTTTTAAGAAGATTTAAATAATTTTTTTTCAAAGAAATTATTCATACATTAAAAGATATGTAATATAAAATGCCTGTATGCGTAGATATGCTAAACTAAGGTATTAATAAATGCAACGTTCTACAGCTTTGAATCCCACTTGCGCCTTTGTTATTTTCTTTAATTACACAATGTTGGTGTCTACCAAGTCAGAATCAGAATTCAGATACCATGCGTTATTGGGTTAAAATCATTTGATTTCAAAGTGGGCATTTTTATTATTGTTTTCTCTAAAATGATAGCTTTGCTTGCTATCATGCTATCACGAGGATCCTATCTAGTTTCCATTTTAGGTAAATAAAGGTACACTTTGATCAATTTTGGAAACTGTCTTTTGCTCGCTGTTAGGAGTAGATTAGAACCCATGTTACTTATACAATGTCGGACAAGAATACGTGTTTTGGATTTGTTTATTTTTTAACATTTTTGTTTTTTTTTAATTTGAAGTGTTTAAATAGTATATTTTTATCCGAATGTTGAAGGTCTAACACGAGTTTGACAAAATAAAAAATAATAATACATATAACATAGTTTAGAACTCGACCAAAGTTGACATGAACGTCAGTAATTTGTTGCATTATCATTATATCAGCAACAATATCATTACGTACTAATTATTAAGGTGTATGATGTTTTTGACAATGAAAAAGTTGGCATGATGAAACAATTTGAGTATTAGGCTGTGTAGGGGGCGAAAATAAATAAAATAATAAATTTTACTGTTTAATAAAAAAACAAGTGAGAAAAAAAAATTGGAGAATTGAAGTTTTTTTCTTAAGATTATAAATCCAATCAATTCAAATAGGACATATTGGAATCATTATATAATTTATCCCATTTGATCCTTCAAATTTTTGATGGTTCTCCCGTGACTGTGGGTCATAAAAATTACAACATTAAACACTTTTATTCTTAATAGTGATTCATAAATTTTAAAAAAAAATAATATATTAATAGTATTTTAACAAATTTATAAATATTATAACGTAAAATGATAAAGAAAAGGCTTTGTTTTTCTAAGAGAGAGCTCATTGCTTAGATTTCAAAAGTTTAGGTCACTAAATTATGTCTTAATAGAACTTTTCAACCATTCAAAAATTTTATAAGAAATGGGAAAGAACTACTTGGTACGTACAATTAAACAATAGTAATTGATTATTGATAAGTGTTTCCTTTTGATGTTGTAGTGCATGAATTACATGATTTCACTGATTCCAACACTGGAAGAAAGTAAGGCTATAATTATATTGAAATTAACGAGGAATAAGATGGGTTAATTTGTCATCTTCTTCTTTTCCTCTCTTTTGGGACACACAAGAACAATTTATCCCTACAATTGTAACTCACTGTAATAAAGGAGCTGCCACATTCTCAGTTATGGAGTAGTACAAAAATATTTCTCCTACCAATAGGCTACTACCTACTACCAAGCGAGGGAAAAAGGATGATTTTAGTACAGTAGTTACTATTACTTGGCCAGGTTCTGCAAGTTTTTTCCCCTCTAGCGTTATATTTCTAGCAAGTCCTTTTCTGCTTTACTTCTTTCATAATTTTTGGTTTTATCATTTTTTTTTTGGAAGTGGATTCTCTTATGTTTCATGTTAATTATTGTGTTAGAGAGAATTTTTTCTTTTACTAACTGCTTTAATAAACACACTCATCAATGGTTCATCTGTGCCGCCACATGCAACAGATAATAATGCACAACCCAAACTCTCAAAATTGAAAGTTTTATTTCTCTGTTTATATATATATATATATATATAGTACACGTATCGTGCACGTGTTATGCACATGCATAATACATGCATATTTTTTACAATTATAAATTAAAATATTAATCAAGCATAAATATTTTGAAATTGAGATTAACCTCCCACAAGCAAGACAAAGATTATGTTTTTACAACTGTCAACTAAAAATAAGGTGTCAATTTGGAATTCTTAATATTAGAAAGATAATGCATCAAATATGGATGATTAATGCACAAGGCTAGAGTTGTCAGATTAGACCCTACCATAAAATTAACTTCGGAGAATTGAGATAGCTGCTAAATGCACAAACTCTAGTGTCCTTAACTTTCTTCACCAACATGACACTCTTCCTCATCGTTCTTGTATAGGCACCTCTCAACAAAATGGGCGTGCTGAGCGCAAACACCGAGACATTCTCAATACTGCCCGTGCTCTTCTCATATCCGCTTTGTGTCCTTAATGTTTTTGGGGTGAAGCTGCTTTTACAGCTGTTTACACCAAGAACCGTATACTTTCTCCCATCATTGGGAATCAATCATCCTTTGATCGTCTCTATGGTCACCCTCCTGACTATAGCACTCTTAAAGTATTTGGTTGTGCCTGTTTTGTCCTCCTTCAGCCTCATGAGCGCACCAAATTGGAACCTAGATCTCGCTTATGTTGTTTCTTGGGATACGGTGTTGAACACAAAGGCTACAAATGTTGGGATCCTTACTCCAAACGTCTTCAAGTGTCTCGTCATACTGTTTTCTGGGAACACAAGATGTTCGCCTCCATATCCAAGTTTCACCTGTCGCACGACAACACCTCTCTCCTATTCACTGACCTCTCCAAAGATCTTTTTCCCGACATTATTGAGACAAACTCTTCTTCTGAGTCAACATCTCTACCAACGCATCCTATCTCTTTATCAGATACATCATTACCACCTAATATGCACAAACACCTCAATTGAGTTATCCACCTTACCTTCTTCTGAGCAACTTGTCTTTTCCGATGGATCCGCTCCAACAACTTCTGATCTCCCTCCTTGGTAAAGTAACCGAGTAAAAACTCCTTCTGTTAATCTTCGTGACTTTGTTGTATTTTCTTCTACTCTTTCTCACCATGAACCACAGTCTTATCGTGAAGCTAGTTCTGATCCTCTTTGGCAAAAAGCAATTAATGATGAACTACAGGCACTCGAAAACACTCACACCTGGGATCTAGTGGACCTACCAAAAGGCAAACATGTTTTAGGATGCAAGTGGGTTTACAAGATCAAAACTCACTCTGATGGGTCTATTGATCGATACAAGGCTCGCTTGGTAGCTAAAGGGTTTACCCAGGAGCATGGGATCAACTATGAGGAGACCTTTTCCCCGGTTATCGGCCTCACTTAAGTTCGCAGCTTAATTGCAATTGCCGTCATTCGTCATTGGGGATTATTTCATATGGATGTGAAAAATGCTTTTCTTAATGGTGAACTCACCAAAGAAGTTTATATATGCCCTCCTCCTAGTTCTCATCATCTTCTGAATCAAGTCTGCAAACTTCATCGGGCTCTCTATTGTCTCAAGAAAGCTCATCGGGCTTGGTTTACGAAGTTCAACACCATTGTTGGAGATTTTGGATTCACTCTTGGCTCATATGATTCTGCTCTTTTCATTTGGAAAATAGGCCAGAGTACTATCATTTTTCTCCTCTATGTTGATGATATAATCATCACTGGTGATGTCACATCTGGAATTTTGGATCTCAAGACTTATCTCAACCAACATGTCGAGATGAAAGATCTTGGGAAGCTCAGTTACTTTTTAGGACTTGATATCACTCCTAACTCCGAGGGATATTATTTTCTCAAGAAAAGTATACTTCTGACCTCCTTCTTTTTTTTTTTTTTTAAAGAGACGAAGGTCACCTGTCCATGAGAGACCCCCTCCCAATTCATTAAAAGCCCTCACTTACGGTGGAGGAATACCGTGATAACAAATTGAAAGCCAATGCCAACGCCAACGCCCAAAAACCAATCTAAACATGCCTATAACCAAAACCAAAAGATAAAAAGAAAAACAAAACAATACAATCCAAACAGAAACTCCTATTAACATCGCAAGTAAGGTAAGCCCAGCTTGTCTAACCTGATGATACCCCTCAAATGCCTAAGCATAGAATCTTCTCCCTCGAATCGATATGTAAATCCTTCCTCGCATCGACGCGCCAAAAAATCTACAGCTTGGTTTGCTTCTCGAAACTAATGCCGAATCGAGAAAGTAATGCCTTGTACTGCCTGAAAAACTTCCTCCCAAAAATCCTAAAGATACCAGACAGAATAACTCCCAGCAATAACCCAGTCCACCACTAATTGTGAGTCACACTCAATTTCCAGAAAAAAAAAAAAAAAAACCCCCATAGATTTACATAGAGCCACCCCCTCTTTGAGGGCTCTAAATTCAGCCTCATTATTTGTTATGTTCCCAAAATAAGCAGAGAAACCCCCCAAAAAAGAGCCACCACTATCCCGTATCACCACTCCTTCACCACAAGTCCCCGGATTCCCTCGACAACTTCCATCGACATTGAGCTTCACATAACCAAACGACGGCTTGCACCATGAGACACACCTCACCCGAAATGTACCACTCCTCTCGAGCTCAACTCTAAACTCACTTCTATGGATGGTACACTTTTGGAAGACCACACCTTGTTTCGCCAGTTAGTTGGTAGTCTTGTTTATCTTACAGTTACTCGCCCTGACATCTCTTATGTTGTCCATATTATCAGTCAATTTCTCTCTGCTCCTCACACACCTCATTATACCGCAGTTCTTCGCATTCTCAGGTACATCAAAAAGACCCTATTTAATGGTCTCCATTTCTCAGCTCACTCTTCACTTGAGCTTCGTGCCTGCTTAGATGCAGATTGGGCAAGTGATCCCACTGATCATAGATCCACCACTGGTTATTGCTTCTTTCTTGGTGATTCTCTTATTTCTTGATGAAGCAAGAAGCAAACAGTAGTCGCTCGATCCAACACAAAAGCTGAGTATCGAGCCCTTGCTGATACAACTTAGGAACTTCTTTGGTTTCGCTGGTTACTTAAAGACATGGGTGTCACTCATTCTACTGCCACTATCATTAGCTGTGATAATCAAAATGCTATCCAGATTACTCACAATGATGTATTCCACAAACGCACAAAATACATTGAAATTGATTGTCACTTTGTGGGTCATCATCTCACCTGTGGGATTATTGGACTATTATCAGTTTCTTCTGCTGATCAAACTGTTGATATCTTCACTAAAACACATCCTCCTAAACGCCTTCAAGATTTAGTTTCCAAACTCAAGTTGGTCTCCATTTTACCACCTTGAGTTTAAGGGGGGCTGTTACTGTGTGTATGTGTGTGTGTGTGTGTGTGTGTGTATATATATATATATATATATATATATATATATATATATATATATAATGTATATGTTAGTCCCACATTAGTTAGAATGGGTAACATTCTCCTTAGGTTAGGCTATAAATAGGATACCTCCTTGTAAGAAAATCACACCATTCAATACAATTCTCTTCTCTTTGTATTGTCTCACTTCTTCTCTTAAATTCAACTTGGTATCAGGGCCAGGCTCTTAGTGGTTCTCAGTATATCAAGAGTTGAGTATGCTCTATGATTACCACTATTAGTGGATCCTTTACATCAGAAAGACTTCTTGTATATCCTCTTCATACCTGTCAGGTCATCACTATAGTCGGAGTCTTATTCTCCATCGACATCATCTCAGTAGCAACCCCATCGATGCCACTATAATCGGAGTCTTATTCTCCATCGATGTCACATTAGCCGCCACTCCATCAGTCATTGACCTCAGTCAGCTTTGCCAATTAGACGACTCAATTCCATCCTGTTCAGACCCAATCAGTCATTTCCTGACCAGTTCATTTCTTGCTCACTATGGAGCATCTTGAGGCTTCACTACCCATTTCCATTGTTATGGAAGGACTCAACTACACTAAAAGGGCTAGGCTATGTCAAGCTTTCTTAAGGGCATAAAGGTTTAACGCTATGTCACTAGCGATATCACCGAACTAGAGAAAATCACTGGAAAAGTGATGAGAGTTATAAAATGCATCTTAACAATACTTATTTGTTAGTATTTTAGGGTTGATCAAGGTTTGAATTACACTTTTATACCTTAATAACTCTAAAGTGATATTCTTGGATTATTGACTTATTTCGGTTCATTTTCAGGTACTTTGAGTTCAAAAGAGATGGAAAACTATCGTAGCTTAAAGCACGATGCTTCGATGCACATTCGAGTGAGTACATGGTTGCGGAAGGACAAAATGAAGAGAAACCAAGTCTTAAGTGTGAGCGCTGCGGCCTAAAGAAGTCTAAGTCTCGGCCTCCAGAACCAAGCCCAAAAGTGCAAGGAAGCCATCAGTGTGCGCCGCGGCCTGGATCAGGCTGAACCGTAGTGCCCAGAGTCTCCACAAGTCAGCACCAGTGTGCTTCGTGGCCTAGACTAGGCTAGGTTATGGCACACAGAAACTCACCTAACCAAAGACCAGACAAAGCCGCGGCGCACACACGAACCCCTGTTTTCCTTATTAAGGTTTTAGTTGATTGTTTAGACCCAAAACACCCTTGGACCTTTGTATTATAAATAGATCGCTTAAGGTTTGATAAAGGAGACATCATTAAGGCTGGAAAACTCAAGAAGGCTACCACACTCTCCATTAAAATGTTAAGCATGAACCCCATGGCCAACTAATCTCCAAGCAAGGCAAAGGGATGAATCCCTAGGTGTAATTGTTCTTATTTTTCATTATTGATTCAGTTGTAGTTTGAATTTATTGTCAAAACATTGTTATGATTTACTCTTTGATTTAATTAGAAGATTTTCTCTTAATTCGGTGATTGTATCTTCCTCCTCGATATAAGTTTAGTCATGCTCTTTTTATGTCAAGATTATTAGATATGATTGAGTCCAGTAGATTTATCTTTTAGGTTTGTCCATTATTGCGATATTGTCATTAAGATATATTATCGTTTCTTGATAAATCTATAGGATAGCTCATGTGTGCTTAAATCGAAAGTAAAGAGTATTTCATAGCAATTGCATTAGGGTTTACATATGCTTTGATTGAATATTTGATGATTGCTTGTTTGGGATGTGAAACTAGCAATAGAGATAAAAACAATTGAATCAAGATTGGAATAAGACAACGAACCTAGGGAGGATTCCCGGATCCTTGTTGTTTCTCTATTATATTCTTCAATCTATTTACACAATTTTCTCATATTACTTCACTATCAAAACACAAATTTTCTCACTTGATCTTTATTGTTCGTGTTAAGGTTTACACTTTTCTTTGTAGTTCGCTTTTCCTCGTGGGATCGACACCTCAACTATTTACAATAACCGCGTATTAGTTTAAGTGTAATCAAGAAGACAACACCAAATACATAAACCGTCTTGAGGAGTGGGATAGCAAAAATCATCAGATCATCACTTGGATTCGCAGCACGTGTGTACGCTCTATCAGTCTCCAGTTTGGTAGATTCAAGACTGCTAAGTCACTTTGGGATTTTTTAGAGAAACACTACACCACTATGGATCTGTCTCATTAATACCAACTTTTGGGCACTCTACATTGCATGCAATAACAACCTGGGCAATCCATCAATAATTTCTTATCTGAGATGCACTATGTTTGGGATCAACTTGCCTCCTCATAACCAAAGTTTACAGATGCCACCAATGTTGAAAATTTTTCTAACTATCGAAATCAGCAACACTCGGTTCTCTTTCTCATAGCCCTCACTAATAAGTTCGAGTATGGTCGTGCATCTCTCTTTCACCGTAGTCCCTTACCTACTTTGGATCAAGCTGTCACTAAACTTCTTTGGAAGGAAACTCATCTTGTTCCTCACAAGATGACCCCTACAGATGCTGTCTTCGCTACTCCCAGGGGACCTCAACTCAACAACAAAGGGCATCAATCTGAATCCTTAAAATTCTGCAATTACTGTAAGAAACTAGGACAAATTCTCTTGGAATGCCCAGTTCAAGTTTGTTAATTCTGTATGAAGCAAGCCCCCTGGTCATCTTCAGAGTGATTGTTTCCAAAACTTTAACAGACACTCCTAACAATACATATCTCGCGGTACTCCTTCTAGATCTGGTGCCACTAATGCTGAAAGTTCATCATCCACTGTTTCAATTGCAACATTTTCTGCCTCTGACATAGAGGAAATTGTCAAACAAGTCCTTGCTCATTCTAGTAATCTACTTTTTACTGCTATGTTAGTCACCTTGGGTAATTTCCCTTTATTGTTAAGTTGAGATCCCCTGGGAGTGGCGAAGAAAAAATCTATAAGGGTCATCTTGCGAGGGGTAAGACGAGTTTCCTCTGAAAGAAGTTCAGTGACAACTTGATCCAAAGTAGGTAAGGGACTGCAGTGAATGAGAGATGGACGAACATGCTCGAACTCATTAGTAAGGGACATGAGAAAAAGAACCAAGTGTTGTTGATCTCGATAGTTAGAAAAATTTTCAGCATTGGTAGCATCTGTAAACTCTAGTTCTGAGGAGGCAAGTTGATCCTAAACATAGTGCATCTTAGATAAGAAATTATTAATGGATTGCCCAGGTTGTTGCATGCGATATAGAGTGGCCAGAAGTTGGTATTGATGAGATAGATCTGTGGTGGTGTAGTGTTTCTCTAAAAAAATCCCAAAGTGACTTGGCAGTATTGAATCTACCAAACTGGAGACTGATGGAGCATACACACGTATTGCGAATCCAAGTGATGATCTGGTGGTTTCTGTTATCCCACTCCTTGAGACAGTCTATGTATTTGGTGTTGTCTTCTCTAGCAATTTTCTCTGGTTCGGTGATATCGCCAAAGTTTTCTGCCCTTAAGCAAGCTTGACATAGCCTGAGCCCATATAGTGTAGTTAAGTCCTTCCATAACAATTGCAATGGGTAGTGAAGCCTCAAGATGCTTCATAGTGTTCAAGAAATGAACTGCTCAGGAAATGATTGACTGGGTCTTAACGGGATGGAACTGAATCGTCTAATTGGAAAAGCTGACTGGGGTCAACGATTGATGGAGTGGCGGCTGAGGTGACGTCGATGGAGAATAAGACTCCGACTATAGTGATGACCCAACATGTATGAAAATGATATAAAAGAAGTCTTTTTTATGTGAAGGATCCACTAATAGTGGCAATCACAGAGCATACTCAACTTTTGATATACTGAGAACCACTAAAAACCTGGCTCTAATACCAAGTTGAATTTAAAAGAGGAAGCGAGACAATACAAAGAGAAGAGAATTGTATTGAATGGTGTGATTTGCTTACAATAGATGTATCATATTTATAGTCTAACATAAGGGGAATGTTTCCCATTTTAACCAATGTGAGGCTAACATATACATTGTGTGTGTGTGTGTGTGTGTGTGTGTGTATATATATATATATATATATATATATATATATATACACACACACACACACACTAACAAAATGCTATGGAAAAAAAAGACTCATAAAGGTATAGGCTCATTTGGAGGAAGAAAGAACACTCAAGTTTAATGTTGACAGATCTGCCTTTGGCAAGCCAGGACCTGTTGGAATTAGGAGAGTGCTGATAGATCATAGAGGACATGTGAAGTCTATTTTCTCCAAATCTTTAGGAGTTGCAAACTCTAATTTGCTGGGATAATGGCTATAAAAATGCAACTTTTTCAAAAGTCACATTTTCAAGATAACTATACTTCGATTGTGGAAAGTGTCTCTGTTGTGACTTTGTCTTGAGCGGCTAAGAATGACTTACAGCCTTTGAAGTACTCCAATGTGCTTAAGGAGATTTACAATTTGATTCTACAGCTAGGTGAGGTTAAGTTTATTCATTGACTAAAATTTAAGTAAACATGACATCTAAGTTGGGAAAAATTCTTGTCTAGCGTCACGAAAGATACGTGACATAACTGTTTATCTCATGTTTAAATGAAAATAAAATGTTTTTTTTCTTTTTTTTTCTACCATTTAACGTAAGATCAACTCTTGGTTTTAATATTTTTTGCTGCATTTATTTTTAATTCCGAAGAATTTTGTAGTCTATTTAGAAGATTGAACCCGTGGTTTTATTGCACTTCTAGAGAGACTACTGTACAAAATGCACTATGCACTTACATAAACCTTGTGATTGACATTTATGTTAGAAAAATCATTCTGACATTTGTTTTATCAAATCAAAATTACTATTAAGACAAACGGTCCTAATAACTCTTTTCCATTGAAATATAAAGAAAGATGTTAGGGGAATTCAAGGACTATGGTTTGAGACTATGGTTTGAGCCAAATAATGTAGAGGGACGGGGATTTTGGGTAAATACTTAAGTGGTGGGTGAATGGGGGGATTTATTAACGGGGGAGGTGTAGGACCCATAGTTATTAAACTTAGACCGTACATCCATCTAGTCGAAGTATTGGGTTGGTGATTTGATAAGGTTAAGTGGTCGGATTGTAGATTTATTAAAATAATTAAATATTTAAAAAATGGTAAAAATTATTAAAATTAAGAATTTGACATTTCATGACAAATAAAATAATTTTACTAGTATAATTAAAATATTTTAAAAAATTAAAAATCTCAAAATTAAGTATTGATGAGACTTTTCAAACTAGTAATTAAAAATAGATAATTACACCAGTATGACAAAAATACATTTAATAAAGTTATAAAACCATTCAAAAATGTTAGAACTTTTGCCTTAGTGGTGGGTGTGCATTTTACTAAGGTTATAGAATTTGATAGTAATTATGGTACGTACCATTTAATAGTGAATGTTTTTTTAGTTAGAAAACAGATCGTGCTTCATGCTTAATTCGTACTGTTTAGCATTAGAAAAAGGAGGAGGAGAAATTGGAAGAAGATAAGTAATAAAATAGAAGAAGAATTACGAGGTGGAAAATAAAAAGGAAAGCAAGGTAAACTAAAAGGTAGGTACAAGATGCAACTTGTTGTACGAGGAAGTGTCAACGCCAAATTCTAACTCTTTTTTTTGCCCAAATTGAAAGATGGAAAAGGAAATGATGCAAAGCAAAAGACTGAAGAGAGACGACAAACTGGGGACTCACTCTCCACTTTATCTCTTTCACTATACACACATTAACAGTCACATACACAAAACTCTCTTAACGAAACCACATATTGCCTAATGCCTAATGGATGGTCCCCTTTCTTCATCATTCTGCCCTTTGGTGTCAACTATAAATTATACCATTCCTTTCTTTTTCTGGATTCTCCTCCCCTTTTTTTTTAATTTCTTCTAAGTTTTTGAACACACTACTTGCAATTTACAATGCTTTGTTTTGTAGGGTATGTGACCACAAGTTCACTAGTGGATGCTTGGAAATTGGGATTAGTGCCTTCTTTTTTAAGGCAAAAAGATATTTCTAATATACGCATCAAAGATGCAATGTACATATTGGAAATTGGGATTAGTTTCTTTTTAATTTTTTGCACTGATAGTTTTCACGTTTGGCCATGTTTTTCCCCCTCCAGCTAGCTAGTACTTTTAGCTTTTGTGTTATGAGAGGATGATACTTAAACATATCAACTGCATGTACAAATTAATCAATTTACCCAAAAGCTCGATCAAACTAGCAGGGTCAGTCGATTAATTATGATGCTGGCACTTTTGCCTTTTCCAATTTAACATCTATCAAATGACAAATTCCCTAGTTTCATGCATGTCTCCGATCTTATAACTGATACAAAAAAACAAATAGGGTAACACTTGATTTTGATCAGCCAGCTTAATTAATGACAAATCCCATCTTGTGTCAGCTTTTTATTTGTTGAAATTGCACTAATTAACCAATGAGCAATGTCATATAGAAAATCAATTAAACACCAATCATTATAGAATCAACTAAGCATTAATAATTATACTAAGAGTCTGTTTGGTTTAATATTTTATTATGTAGTAACGAGTTAAAAGTGATTCTAAAATAGTTTTAAGTAGAATTGATATAGAATTAGAATCTATCTAGTGTTTGATAAAGATTGAATTAAAAGTGACGTCAAATCAATTTATGTGTTTTGTAAATAAGTTGTAAGTGTGATTTTAAATATTGAAATTTTTATTAAAAAAAATTATAGATGGGTACCATTTGACTATTTGAAAGTGTTTATTTCATCAAATTGAGTTTAATATTTATATAATATAAATATATTAATTTTATTCACAAAAAAATAATCAATTAAAATAGTATTATATTAAATAATAATATTAATGTTATAATATTAATGGATGCATCGTTATTACATTTAAAATTTAATTAGAAAAAATGGGTGGTGATTTATATAATAATAATGGTATAAATGTCTTTGCCACTAAAGAGTAATTTAGAGATATGAATAGTGTAAAGACTGATAATGAGATTAAAAGTTAAAACACAACATCTGATTTTTGGCATAAATCAACTCTTTTTAAGTTGTTTTCAACTTTTTGTTCATAAAAAAACAAGTAGAAAAAACTGTGTTTGACATAGCTTTTGCTTTTAGGCAGTAAAAATTGTTTGAAAAGCTCTACCAAACAGACACTAAATTTAAGTCAAAATAATTAATAAAAAATATTAGACCACACAATGAGAGATAATCTTCTCTCATCTTTTAGTGTGAATGAGATTTGAACATTGCATTAGTGTGAAATGACAAATAACTCTACTAACTAAAATGATGCTTAGCAGCTTTTTAAATCCGCATTTAAGCAACGTTTGACAATTTTTTGAATCTTGATTTAAGCAAAATTGCTTAAATCAGACATATGATGTCACGATGTTTGATTTGTTATTTTTGTTTTGAATCCATTTAAACCAACTTACTTTAAGTTGATTTAAATAATAAATTAAATGTACCCATAAATAATTTGATAAATTAATTTGATTTAATTTACAATAATTTAAATCAAAGTGATGCTATATATATTATATTGACATTCGAGATAAAAGTGATGCTAACCTTTCCTTAAAATGTTTAATCAGGCTGCAAATATTAATCATGCCCTAACCAACCCAAATGAGTTGCTCTATCTATCTAGATAATACGGTATGCCCACAACTAACCAAAATAATATCAAACGTTGTGTATTTCAAAGGTGCCATTCATGTCACAAACATTCAATATTTTGTTTACTTTAGAGAAAGAAACAAGCTAAATATTTAGAACAACATAAGAAATGCTCTCGTATGGGGCCAGGTCACAAGATGTTAATTTCCCATTACTTTAATTTCCAAGGTATTTAATCAATTCATATTAGATTATCCTACATAATTTAAACCTCCTAGCTTGTCCACTATCATAGTCACTACAGAGAAACAAAACTTTAAAGACAGTACTATATAATTACTGGGAAGTCACTAAATTAATTAAATATAGTCACCCCTATGCCCCACTTTAATTAGGTTAAAAGACATTGACAATATATTTTTTACGACAATTATTGATGAACACTGCTATACATGCATCTCATTTTTGGTATTTGGGATATCTGATAGCTATGGTGCAGTCATCAGAAAGATTTTGTAAGTAATTTGTACAATATATCATTTTGTTGCTAATAAAATCACCGTAAAATATAAGAACGAATAATTTTATAGCGATGTGACCAAAATTATTCGGTTCAATAAAAACCCACACACATGACTTGTTATCCATGGGAAAGGTAGAGACCAAACTTACTCTGATCGAAAAGCTCACGAGCTGAGGTCGCTTCTCACAAGCATAGGTTGTTAATTTCCAAAAAAGGCTCGAGGCTTAACGAGTCGCATCCTAGTTATATCCCACTTCAAAACTTCGGACAAAAGATCGCCAACATCTATATAAAGAAGTTTCGGCCTTCAAAAGATATAAAACATATATATAAAGAAGGGAGAAGAGATCCAAGTGAGAAAATCAAACATATAGAGAGTAAACTTGCAAAGGACGAAGAAAACCATCTCGGTCTTCTTTTTACTCTCTCATCTCGGTATCACTCTAAATCCCCTTTTACTTCATTCTAAATACATCTACTGACTTAATCATCTAAGGATCCTCCTCGGAACAATACACTCCGAGTGACTTCTCTCACAGGTGTTCAACTTGCAAGATAATTACGACCGTAAAAGCAAAATCACCTCAAAACCTCTTGTCTCCTGCAAGTCTATAATTATTGGACAATCATTTCATCCTGTTGAAGACCACAAAAGACAAGATTACTTTTCGTCACGTTTTTAACATCAATAATTAGTAATCATTATAAAACTTTCATTGATAATTTTGTGTGTTTGTTTTTGATATCTATATATAATATAGGAATAAGTTACCGATCATTGATAAACACTTACGAGAAAAGCCAAAAAAGGCACATATGTTGTGTATCGTTGACAAATAAATATCATAAAGAGGATAATGATCTAAGATTAGATGAAATATATGAAGACAATTAGCCACCATAGCGGATTGTGAATTGGTGGGTTTTTGTTCTTCGGGACTTGAGAACAAACCAGCTAGCTATAAGCAATGTCCTTCTCAGATGATGACATTAAAATTGATTGGAACTATATAAAACAAAGAGTAAAAAAGAAAGTAAAAGCATTTGAAATAATGGGTAAGGGGAGTCTTTCGGTTTTAGTAGATGCCTCTTAAGGAAGGCCCCATGTAGAAAACGACCTGACATTATTGAAAGCATAGAAGCACTTCTGATACGAAATGGGAGTGGCAAGTGCTGCTGATATGTGAACATCTTATAAGCTGGTCATAACCCAAACAAAAAGGATTGAACCCCAAAGTAGGAACCCTAGTTTTCGAAGTTTTTCTCTTATCTAAGGTACCGCTTGGTTTAATAGTAGTTTCGATTTATTGTTTACAAAACTGTTTTTTGTAAAACAATAAAGGAACTAATTGAAAACAATTTTTAGGGTGCATTTAGTTGATCGAGAAAAATGCTATCCATTTTTTATCTTTATTTTCATTAATATTTTCTTCAATAATTTAGCCAGTGACGGATCTTGAGAAGAATATTTGGAAGGGCCGAACTTAAGATATATATTTGTTTATATGTTCAATCTTTTTTATTGTATATACCAAAAGTATGATTTTCGTCTAAAACGTATACAAATAATATCATAGACGTCTAAATTTGTACGATAATAATGTGTTTAGAATAAATGAATTCTATAAATCTCTCTTTCCCTCCCTCTTCCTCTCCCTTGCCTCTTTCTCTCTTCTATTTTGAATTTTTTATTTATTCCAAACATTTTAAATATAAGAATTTAAATATACAAATTAACATAAGAAAGTTAAACATAAAAATCCACTTTAATTCATTTGAAAACTTTGATTGAAGCTTTGAAATGTTTCAAATTGCTTGAAGCTTTGAAATATTCAATTTTAAACCCAATTTAACTACGTTTAGTCTAAAATACTCTCAATAAAATTTTGAACAAAATACGTGTAATAATGATGAAAACGGATATTTAATATCATAAAACGATAAATTGGGTCGAATAAAATGTTGTTGGTAGCACTTGAGAGAATAATAAACCCAGAGATGCTGAATGAGCAAGAAATTGGTAAGAGAATAGACCAAATTGATCAAGAAAGTAAGGGATGTTCAAATAATTCGCTTAATATACACATACCATATAAACTTTGGGGACTATATATATATAAGATTTTATAATTTATAATTTTTATAACTTAAATCTAATAATTTAAAATAAAAATTCAAAACTTTGTGGATCCCCCCACTTGTCTCTATGAAGTTCTGCTACTGAATTTAACCATTCTTAACATAATTTGGAAAATAATATTTCTCTTTATTTATTAGATTTTTCAATATTATGTCAGTAAAAGAAATCTTGTTTTCCAAGTCATGTTAATGTACAAATTATTAAAAGAAAAGTATAAAAAAAATTGGAGATGAAAAATGAAAAATATTTTTTACAACTAAACGAACCCTTATTGCTTGGCAAAACAGTTGAAAAAACGGCTTAATTTTTTTAAACTTTTTTTTCACTTTTATGATTATTTCATAAATCTTTTCTATAGATATTAGATCTAAAAATTTTTTTATAAAAAATAAAATTATTCCATAAATTCTCAAACGGTATAAAAAAAAATTTCTTTGAACGGTACCTTAGATTCTGATTAAATCAGCCTCATAGGCAACAAGTATCACATTTATCACAAGCCTTAAACAGTTTAGCGAGCTTCTGGGTCTTGCTTTAGCTTGGGTTGGACACAATTGACATTGCGAGTTTGGTTGAGAAAACCAAGAATAACTTGGCCCGTAATATTAATAGGGTCCATTTTCAAACCCAATTAAGAATAGGCTGAATCAAATTGAGCTTTGTTAGGTTTACTTAAGAGCTAGGCCTGACTAAGCCCATTTGTAAAGCCCAGTCCAACATTTGCAATATCAAACCGCCTATTTTTTTTTTTTTTTGCCTAACCCTTGGATTAGTTTAGAACAGTACTAAAGTTTTCTCATAAGAAACCCATCTTTTTAGTTCTCTTAGTTTGGAAGAAGTTTTTGTCTAGTACAGTATCTCTTATTATGCTAATCAAGAATATTTCTTAATTTAAACTGAATCCGCGAGACAATGCCAAAAGGCATGGAGAAAGAATTGAAAGGGATTCTTCTTTTCTTGTAAACAAGAAACTGCTAGTGCTACTCTTTCACCCATAGGTTGAGTCCGCTTGAGCAACTTCATGACATCTTTCCTTCCGTCTGTGCAACCGGAGATTCTTCTCTCAAAGAAAACGATAAGGAACAATCACCATAATCTAATAATAAACCGAAGTCCAATTAAGGACTTTTTTTAAAAATAAAGATCTATTGATATTCTTACATTTTTTTTTAAGTATCAAGTTTAAACTTTAAACCCTCTCACCTTCAATTATCAGTAAAAAAAAATTACAGTATATTGCAACGGTCTGTTTGGCTGATTGTATAGGAACAGTCTTCCCAAGATTTGTGTAATGCTTGTTCTTCTTCATGATTCATGATCAAAGACTTTGATGCCCTGCTTGATTAGAAGCTAATGCTAAAGTCTGGAATCATGATCCCTGCATCAATGTTAGGTTCTAGCCCTTAATTTCACATGATGAACTATTGTTCTTCCTTTCATGCTCGCTTAGATTCAAACGCGCTTAGGTTTAAGAATAAATTAGATGAGAGATCAAAGGGAAAAAAAAAAATCTCTTTTGTAGTTTGATTGGAATTAAACTACAAATTAATCAACAAATGAACAAAATTAATTAGTACAATTTTCAACTCTTTTGAGTTTCAATAGTACAATAAATGTTCATTCACTAATTACATCCTCTATTGTCCACTCTTAGCAAAAGAAACAAAATAATGAATACTACACAGAGAGGAATCTACAACTATGAAACTCAAACCCTAATTCATGAAACCAAAGTTTTAGTAGCCAATAAATCAAAAGAAGCAGCAGTAATAGCAGACTTAAGTGATAACTTGCTTTTAGACTTCTTGTTATTGTGCTTCTTCTTAAACCAATTCTTTATCTTCTGTGTCACAGTCTCTTGTTTCTTGGTGAAGACATAGCTTCTCAGATATCTCTGCCTGTAGCATGTATAAATTTCCTCAATGCTCCCATAACACTCATACCCAAAAGAAGAAAAATTCTTCCCTCTTTCCACATATCTCCCAAAATCAAAAGAAGAAGAAGAAAAGGAAGAACTTTTGTCAGTTCTCGCTTTTTTTATATTGGTGATTATAATATTTCTTAAGAAATTTGCATCTGATTTTGCCCATTGATGGAGCTTCTGTACTTTGATAGGATTTATGGCATCTTTGCAGCGTCCTGCACCATAGCTTGAGTTGATCTTCATCTTTTTCTTTCTTTTTTCCTTTGAAGTAGTCAATAGCTAGTAAGCAGTAGGATTGTTTTTGCACTCCGATTCAATTATGCGTTACAATAAAGTATCAAACCAATTCTTCTTTAAAAAAAAATATATGAAACCAATCACCAGAACTTGACTTATATATAGGGTAGACTGTAATAATGTATGTCCAAATTGAATTAGGAATACAAATCCTTTTGCTGATAGGATTCTGTTAAAAAATTAGAAACTAACGGAAAGACAAAAAAGAAGGAAATCTAGTGTTATTCAACTAATGGGTCATAATCAGATTCAGGGCCCATTACCTAAAGCCCATTGTTTACATAAAAGCCTTATTTCGTCGGGCTTCACTTGTTCCAGCAAATCTGCAATTTTACATTTTAAATAATTTATAACATTTTTGGAGGCATTAAACAATCAAGTCGTTGTAGTATAGTGGTGAGTATTCCCGCCTGTCACGCGGGTGACCCGGGTTCGATCCCCAGCGTAGAGTGTTTTTGCAACCAAATATTTTTACCTTCTCCTAAGAACCGGGTCTACCTCGATATGTATTCAGTTCATGCTGTTAATTTGAGAGATGCCAACTTTTTTTTTCAATTTTAAAAAGGTGAAAAATGCCTATAAAAATATCAGAGAGAGTTGGGAATGATTTCTCGGTGAGAAGATGCTGTAGAGATATTTCTTGGGTTGATGAGTATGTGAGAAACGGCTCCTGTTATCATGATGCAGAGAAGATTTAGAATCCTTTTCATGGCTGGCGAGGGAGTAAAACCAGGAAAAAAGATTAACATAGCGATCACACCATTGAGCTCTTAGGGCGCGTTTAAAGGACATTTTATGAGGGAGGTAGGCCCAATCCAACATTTACAGGACCAAGCCACTGTTTTTTTCACTAAACCTTAGATAAGTTGAGTAACAATATTAAAGTTTCCTCAAACAAAATATGAAACACAAGCCCAATCAAGGCCTTTTTTTTTATTCATAAGGCCCAATCTGTAATGCTTATTTTTCTTTGTTAATTAGTGAATATATTTTACCCCACCCCCCACCAAAAAAAAAAAAAAGTAAAAACCACTATAACATTTAATATATACCATTTTATTTTTGAGGTTCAACTTTTCATATATACTGTATGAAATCTATTATAAATTATTAAATTGGAAATTGATAATTACTAGTACATATATGTGACTATGGCACACATGCATTTATCAATTCGAAATTTATTTTACGTTTGTTCTTTTTTTATTGTAATTTTTGGTTAGATCAGATTTAAAATTCTCAAAATTTTATTGATAATTTTAAAGAATTTCACTGATAATATTATTTTTTTATCTCACACCTATACTGACTTTACCAGTGAAATTTCTTAAAATTATTAATGAATTTTTGAGTGAATCTAAAATATTGATTTTAGACCCAGTATAATCAAAAAAAAAATTCTTCCTCTTGCCCGCACAAAAAACAAAATCTTGAATAACAAACATGGCCTAAACATATTCCACAAACAAAAAAAGGAGTAATATAAGCCCCAGTAAAATGAAATATTATTGTCTAGCATAGTGTCATGAGAGATACATCGCATAAGAGTCAATCTCACCTTTAAATGCAAATAAAATATCTTTTTCCTCTCTCTTTTCATACTGTTTAACAGTGAGATGGACCTTTGTGCATGTATCTCTCATGACACTTTGCCAAGCAAGAACTTCTCTGGTAAAACAAAAAGAAAGGATAAGGAGCATGAAGATTAATTACATTGCTGAAATCATACCCTAATTAATTCATGAAACCAAAGTTGAATTAGTATCAAAACCAAAAGGTTTCTCCATATGAACATCAACTTTAGTCGTGCAAAAGAGCAAGAGCTTCAAGCAAGATTCGATAAAAGAAAAAGGCTTGACTGGTGACTTGCTTTTAGACTTGTTGTTGTTGTGCTTCCCTTTAAACCACTTTTTTGTCTTCTGTGCCACAGTCTCTTCTTTCTTGCTAAAAATATAGCTTCTCAGATATTTTTACCTGTTGTATGCATAAATTTCGTCAGGGCTACTATATCTCTATACCTAAAAGAAGAAGAATGACTCTTTCCTCTCTCCACATATCTCTTAGAATCAAAGTAGTGGGCTTGAATGAAAAAATTGTACTAAACTACGATAGATATATAAAAGTAGTGGGCTTAAATGAAAAAAAATATAAAAAAAACCCTCAATTTTTGGTTATACTTGCACTTATTACCTTGCATTTTAAGTAGTGGCAAATTAAACCCTAACATTTTAAAAGCAATTAGTATTAATATTGCCTGATCAACTAAAAATAGTCACATGTCCATATATCATACACTGGTTTTTATAAAAATAAATTAAAAAATCTTAATATTCTTTAAAATGATTTTAACTTTCATTTAGTTTACAATAATGAATGTTTTTGTAGTTTACAAAACAATTTTTGAAACAATTTTTGATAAAATAACTGTGAAATTAAAAATTATTTGTATTTAATAAAAAATATGGAAAACGATTTTTTTGACACAAAATTCAAATTCTGTTTTTCTTTTTAACTTTTAATTTTTCATAAATTATTTTTAAAGGTGTTCGACCTGACAAACATAAACCATTTCAATACTAAAAACATTAGGGCTTGAGAGTGGACATTATTGACCGTTTCTTGCTAATTAAGCAAATTAATTAATTGCCTAGTAGTGTGAGCTAGGTTAATAATATTCAAAAGAAATTATTAAGTAAATTAGTACTTTAATTATATAAATACACAATAACTTGTGTCTTTGAAATTTGATGAGCTAGCAGCAACCCAAGAAAACAACGTCGAGATTTCTGTCTCGATTTTGTCATGCTAAGGAATTTTCGTGTGGCCCAATCATGGCATAACACCCCATTAATTTGTTTTGGTATAAACAGACAACTCTCTCTCTTTCTCTCTCACACACACATAGACCAAACAAGGTACTATATTTTTTTTCTTCGATCGCACTACACATCACTCACTCATAAACGTGAACATATCTATAGTTAGTTGATTGTGGGCAATTGCCCCCCACTCAATTGTCCCAAAAAAATTAAACAGTTTATTCTTTTAGATGATTTAAAATATATATTAAGAATTATACTCACTCAAATAAAAAATGTGGGGTCAATTTAAAATAAAAAAGAAAATACTTGACCTTTGAAACAATCAGTAACTTGGGTATTTAAAAATATGTTCTAGCTCCAACCATATTTGTATTTTTAATTTTTTTCTGGGTTACAATGTTAATTTTATGCTACCAACAATTTGATCTTGTGTAAAAAATAATATTTATGTTGAGGTTAAATCCATTTGTACTATTTATATTTGATTTTTTATATTCTGATTTAAAAAAAAATTCATTATTCTATATGCATTGTCCATAACATGGCTTCGATCAAATATTTTATTTCATCAAACTTGGCAGACTTTTTAAAATTTAGAAATAAAACAGTCAAAAGCCAAAATAAAATAAAACTATTGAGCATAAATAAAAAGCAACTAATAGCTCAATTGTAAGTAAATGAAGTTCAACTGAGATATGCGAGTTTATTTTTTAGATTCAATGAGTTGTTACGTTGTAGATTTCAAGGGATTTTGAGGGTAAAATGTTCCCTTTTCCTAAAGTTTGGGTCTTAAAATGTAACTTAACAATAATGAAAAACTAAGGAATAAGAGTTTTAAGTGAAGTAGAAATTGATACAAAATGGTAATAGATCTGCTTAATAATGTAAACATTGATCTCCACTCTGTTCAATTTCAATTGATGGTTGAAAATGCTTGATGTTAGGACTAAAAAGAGCAAAAATGAGTTAATCAAATTGTAGGTATATACCTTTGCAAAAAAGTTTAACTTAAAATAAAAATAAGTTTGGATTGAGTGATGACAAAGAATAAAAGGAGAAAAGTGTCCCTCCAAATTCTCTCCTTTTTATTCGGTCGTGTCCTTTGCTTTCCTTTCATACTCACAGACAACGAGATTTGAAATGGTACATTTATTCTTCTAAATCCCATCGTTTAAATTAGAAAAAATAACTTTTAAATAAATAGAATTTTGAATATGTTAGTACAATAGTACGCTCTAAACTTGTTAAGTTGTTGTTGTATCATCATGCAACGACTTGGCAGGTTTAGAAAGTTTTATACTATGTTGTATATAGAATTTTTTAAAGTCTTGTGAAGTTCTCTTGTAACTTGTCTTAGAATGTGTTTAGAGATTGCTTTGTAGCAACATGTTTGTTGATCAATCTTCGTCACATACTGATGATATTGAAGAGTATAATTAAGAAATCCAAGTATTAATCTAAGCAAAGCAATATATTAGTAACACCTTAGAATATTTAAGAATGTAAGTGATACCTCAAGAGTACATTCATAACCCATACAATATTAAAATAATTTATACATAGTGATGTAAAATATGGAAAACAATAAAATTTAAATGGGAACAAGTGCTAATCTATTTAAAATCATTCTCGATGACATATATTTTCCAAAACAGTTTACTCCCCTCTCTCACTCTCAATCTGGTGACAAATATTCCCCAAAGCAATTTAATTGACATGTAATTTATTATATTTATAATATGTAGACATATAATCCTATTAGGAAAATGAGTTAATAAGAGCGGCGGGAAAGTAAGCTTGAGACAGCAAATGAGTTGGATTATCCCAATTCTTTAACTTTAAGTACAAAAAAAGTAGCTTAAGTTTTTGAAAATTAAGACACCTTATTAACTCAAAGCTTAGCAATTCAAATCCTATTCAGTCTAGGAAAAAAGAAAAGATTTTTTTTTTTAAAAAAAAAAAGAAAGGGTAAAAGAACAACCTACAATCTCACTATAACGTTGCTGAACCAAAATCTTTCATCTTCTACAAATAAAAACAATTTATTACTAATGTTACTATTTATTACTCTCAATTTCCAAGAAAAAATAAATGAATTTAATTTTTGAATTGTACAAAAACACAAAGAGTCGTTAAGTTGTGAATTTCTAAGGATTTTTAATGTAAAACATTCATTTTCCAAGCTAAAGTTTGGGTCTTAAAATGTGACCTAACAATAAATAAATAAAAACTGAGGAATAAGATTTTTAAGTGAAGTAACAATAGACGCAAAATGGTGACAGATTTACGTAATAATGTAAACACTGATCTCCTCTCTATTCAACTTTAACTGATGTTTGCAAATACTTGATCCCAGGACTAGAGAGAGATAAAATGAGTTAATCAAATTGTATGTACCCTTGCAAAAAATCTTGACTTAAGATAAATATAAGTTTAGGATTAAAGGAAAAAAAATATCCCTCCAAATTCTCTCATTTTTATTCATTAGTGTCCTTAACTTTCCTTCCATAGTCACACACAACGAGATTTGAAAGGCTACATTTATCTTTATAATCTCATCGTTTACGGTAAGAAAAAAATAACTTTCAAACAAATAGAGTTTAGGATACGATAGTACAATAGAACTCCCTAAACTTGCCAAGCCTTGTTGTATCGTCACGTGCCGATATAGCAACAACTTGGAACGTTTAGAGAGTTCTATATTCTGTTGTACATAGAATTTTCTAAAATTTTGTGAAGTTCTCTTGTATCTTGTATAAATCTTAGAATGAGTGTAAAGATTACTAATTTGTAGCAACATGTTTGTTGATCAATCTCTATCACATATTGATAATATGGAGGAGTATAAATAAGAATTCCAATATTAAATTTAAGCCAGGCACTAGAATTATAATACTTCAGAGAATATCTTTAAGATATCCCAACCAAATTTCAATCCTATGGTAGATATTCATAATATACACACTACTAAAAAAATTATACCTATAAAAGTAAAATATATAAAACAATAAAATTGAAATGGTTGAAAATGCTAAACTATTTCATGCCATGCATATAGATTTAAAATAATTGTTAATTTAAACTGGTTTCCCCACTGATCAAAAGTATTAAGTCCGCCATTGTTTAGTGATACGTGAGATGAGATGTCTTATTTTATTTAGATAATAAAAGTCATCTTGTAAATATTGTGTACACTAAAGAATTATGATATATTCACACAGTTGATACATACAGTAACGAGATGGAAGTTGGATTATCCCAAAATCCAAACTTCAAGTATAAGAAACAATCTAGCCAAAAACAAATACAAGAAACAGCCAAAAATCTCGCTATAAGTCTATGACGTTATTGAATTGAAAATCTTTCTGCAAATCAATTTTGTTAACCAATTTTTGAACGAGCCACCAGTGAATGAACTTGTGCGAAAAGGGATTCGATAGCAGTGAGAACATGAAAAGATACGGTAGATAAATAAAGAGTTAGATTACCCACTCATATGTGTGATTTTTTTGGTTATACATGAGGTTCTTTTACATAAAGTCATCTAATTATCACTTCAATGCTAACACTAGAAGAACTACTATCAACACCCATCAAAGGACTCAAAAACAAAAGACGATGCTCATCAACATTAATTTTGCCAAAGAATGGGCAACGTTATTACAGAATATGGGGACAGGAGACATGCCCGAAACTAAACAAATGAAGATGCTCATCAACATTAATTTTGGACAACCCCCTGGGGAGAGACAAATGTGAAGGTCGGTTACCAGCTTAAAAAGATAAACTGTATTTGGCACTGAGTATGGTTGGAATAGAGCTAAGTTTTTATCGAGCTATTTGAGCTCGAGCTTGATCGAACTCGAGTTGAACCCCTGTATGAAAATTAAGTTCGAATAACTTATCGAACCCAGACTGAATACCTTAAGATTCGGTTCGAAAAGCTTTTGAATAGTTCAATAAGATAATCAAGCTCGAGCTCGAACCAATATTTATTTAATACTTTTATTTATTAAAATTATAGTTCAGACTCAAGCTCGAACTCGAATTGACTATCCAAGACTCATGCTTGAATATGCTCGTTTATTATCAAGCTCGAGCAGAGTCAAGTTCGAACCATCGTAAAATTTATCGAGCTTGAGTCCAATTTTCGAATTCGAACTCAAACTTATTTATTTTAAGTCGAGCTGAACTCGAATTCCTTAGTATTGGGGCTCGAGTCGCTTTTTAGCACCGAACAATCACAAATTCATCCTGATAATATAATTCATGCCATTAGTATATTAAAAAAATTATGCACTCAATTGGTGGAAGACAAAATGCATGGCATATACATTCTTTACTATTACATATAATATATAAAAAGTTGTAAAAAAAATATTGTTTTGGTATTATATGCATTCGACATATAGGGTAAGTATCTTGATAATTAAAAGTATCTTGATAATTAAAAGTATCTTATCTTCTTACTTTTCTTATGATATGACACATCCCCTGTTTGGTGTCTTATCTGAGTTTGGTAATTACCTCCTTTTGTTTTTGACTAAAACCTGAGTTGTTGATTGGGTTAATTGGTTTGGGATTATGGTTAATTATATAATTCTATATGCCTAAAGTTAGATATGCTATTTTCATTTCCTCTAAGAAAATAATTAAAATTTTCTCCAAAAGAGAGAATGTTGTTAAAGAATATGTTTTTTCATTAGATAAGAAAATTGAGTGCATATGAAGGAAGCTACTCCATATCAATAAGTTTACTAAGTACTTTATAACATGTACTTCATAACTAACAATCACTTATAAGCTCAATTGCTGGAATATGTTACAGATGCTAGGCCTAATATTGATGCAATTAGAGAAAGGGTTCCACCCTCTTGGCAACTCAAATGAACAATCAGTCATAATTGGTACGGTTATGAAATTTTCAACAATGAATGGATGGCACAAAAGCTCATCTGCATTCCACCTCTGGTCAGGATCCAATGCAAAGGACTTTCTCAAAAAATCATTCCCAATCTATGATAAATTATCAGGTATCTTTAGTGTTTCAATGAAAAAAACAAGCTGATCGAACAACTCCTCAATGTGTTGATGTGGCCATGGTGGCTTGCCAGTAGTCATCACAACGACAATGCAGCCTAGTGACCATATGTCTAATGGTGCCCTAATGTCATCACACCTGATAGACTCGGGTGACATATAAAATGGAATGCCTAAAAACTTAAAGTTCCAAAAACCATTCTCAGTGTTGTCTTCTTCTTCGGGCTCCCTGGCTAACCCAAAATCTACAATCTTAAGCTCGAGTAGTGAAGATTTTATGGAAGAAAAAACAAGTAGATTGTCCGGCTTGAGATCACAGTGTACAAAACTTTTGTTGTGAATTGAAGAAAGACCTTCAAGAATCATCCCTATGAACTTCCTGACATGCCCCTCCGGTAACTTGCCCTTGTAACCCTTGATCAAGTTTGTCAAGTTACCTCCCTCGGAAAATTCCAGATACAACATGTAAAACCCCTGACCTTCTTGCATTGTCTTTAATAACGCAGCACAGTAGAAACAGACAACCCTTTGACAATCATGAAGTTGTTTCATTATTCGTCTCTCATTTATAAGAGAAGCAGTGTTTGATAACATGCTATTTTCGATGCAAAGAATTGGCTAGTGTGTTTTTCGCTCACCAGATACACAACACCTTAAGAACCTTGTCCAAGAACCTTAACAATCTCCATCATCTCTACCTCTCACTCACTTTTCACTTGACAGATTTCTCTAAACAATTTAATCAATATGAATTAGCCTATATTTATAATACTTTTTACATATAGTCTGACTAGGAAAAAGAGTTGTAAGAATAAGAAAATTAAGGCATAAACCGGTTAGGGATCAGAAAAAGGAATTGAAAGAACACGAATGTTAACCACAACATTTTTACCCATGACTAATTTAACAGCTTTTTAAATTCATATAACAGGAACAAAAGCAAGGGCAAATGGCCGTACAATAAGCCCAACTTCACCCCAATTAACCGAACCATTCCCCAAAACGGTTCGTTTCACTGCATATACTTTCCCAATTCCACTTTCATTCAATTCAAATTTTCAAACCCTCTCTTATTTCTCTGCAGTCTGTGCTACAAACTCCCGCCAAAAAAGAGAAGGCAAATTAATGAGAATCACGGACGCCGGAGCTATAGCAAAATCATCATTAACCTCTTATGTGTTCTAAGCTCAAATGGAATCTTACTTCTTCTTCTTTTGTGTGTTTTTATCATATAATTGGTTTAATAAGCTAATTTTTTGTTAAAAAGTGGTTCTAATAACTTGGAGCTTTTATGATTTTGGCTTCTGATCATATATTGGTGTTTTCGTTTATTAGATATAGAATGTAATCATATCAAAATTCATGTGTGCTTACCGTGCTTTTATTACTGCTCAAAGAAGTTTGTAAATATGTGCACTCTGGTCTGTTTATGTGTGCTTATTTTGAACATAATAAAGTTACGAGTGAAAATTCCATAATGTATGCTTATGTTAAACTTCTTAAGGTACACTGATAAATGATAATGCTGTTTCATTTTGAAAGGAATGCAGACTCGTCAATACATTTGAGGTAACTAGTCTCGCTCTGTGCTCCACTTACCATTACTTCTGTCTTCGAGTGTTTAATACATAATTGTAAGAAGAGTTGTGTCTTGTAGGAATCACTCCCATCTTTCCTCCGAGAGGTTTGAACTTTGAACGATTTTCTTTGGGTAGAGATAGTGGATAGATATGAGTAAAATTTCTTGAGGTGGGTTTGTTTTCAGTTATGATGTGTGGTAAGCGTGGAGATGTCTGATTGAAATGTAATCCAGAAATTCTTCGAAACTGGTTATGGAGATTCGTGCAGGAAGAGAATTTTATATCAAGGAAGGTAATTTAGCAATTACAAAAAATTAGGAATTGATTAGATTCTTTTAGTGATGGTGTCTGTGTCTCTGTGGTTTGTTGGCCCAACTAATAGGTAGCTTTGCAGTCTAGTAAGAGTTCTTGTTTGATCTCATTTTTCTGTTGAAATTTTTGAGGTCGGGCGTAGACTGGAGTCTGGAGGCTTTTTTGTCTCAGACTCTCAGTTTCATGGTGTCATTTCAGATTCATCTTTGGTTACTGATGAAAATGAGAGATACATAGCTCAAAGAATTTCCCATTAGATCATTCTTTTCTTTGGTGATCAGAAGAGTGGGCTTGATGGTGTCACTTGAAGTAGCCCCCACTTCCTATAACCCAGTTATTGATAAGAATTTTGGTGGAGTGGTTAATTTGTAGAAGTGAGAGATTTCTAAAAGTTCGTATGTTTCTTGGTCTCTCCTTCTCTATCTGTGTAAGTGTACTAGTTGTTAATTCATCTATTATTTCATTGTTGCTTCTCCGCAGCTATATTGGGCTAGATATTTGGGAATATTTGAAATGTCCTTGATTCAGGGCAAAGGAAAAAAAAAAATTTCCTTGATGATGCCCTTCATTTTTCTATAGGATACTGCAATGGATCTCTTATATGGGAAGCATCTTATTATGTGGTAATTTGATCCCATTGAGAAGAATATGAGCCTTTTTGAAGGGGTTGAACTCGATCAGTGTTCAGACGATAGGCAGTAGGATTATCTTTCTGGTGTCTTTCTGTGTTCTCATATAAACTGTAGCTTCTCATTATCTGTTACAAGTTCTGATTGATAAAACTTTGATTTGTTATCTATTAAGCTCTTCTATATGAAGGTAGAATTAGGCGCACCTATATAGGATACAATCACTTCCTGATGTTCCTATATTTTTCCTTCCTCAGTGGTCTATTGGAATTCCTTATAGAAAAAATCACTGTTAGCTTCTGTTCCAGATATTTATCATTCTTATTTGACTTTTTGTCTTTTCCAGCTAATAGTATGATTGACATTCAGTTGGACTATATTTAATTTCCTTTGGATACCTTGCTATTGTTGTCTGAGCATGGCAAGGGTCACTATGGTGGGTAATTATCATGGATTCTCTACAACTACAAGTGCTCAGGCTACAACTGAGTTGCTGATTTGACTAGATTATGGTTGAGAGATCTGTATGATCGATGTTAGTGTATAATTGGCTGTGGTATTTGTGTTTATTTTATGCCCAGTACGATTAAAAGTGGGATATTATGTCCTGGTTACGAACTTGTGTCCTCGCTCTTTGTCAGAACATTGAAGAATTTGAAAAGCAATGTTGCTCATTCCGGGTTGCTTTCCTTTGTGGTATCCGTGATTCATAGTTATTTATAGTGGTATCCGTGATTCATAGTTATTTATAGTTCCAGCCGTGCCTCTAAAAAAAATTGCTTCTGTTGAATTTTCACTTTGTTCATGTTCACCTTTTTGTTTGAACCATTTTAACCATTTTGTTACCAGGAGTATCATTTTGGTTGAATGCATTGTCGATCCTATAAACTTATCAGCTTATAAATCTAATGCTTATTATATTTATAGGTTTATTTTTTTTAAAAATAAAAGTCTTGATCTAATTTAACACTTCGTTTTAATTACTTCTGTCCTCACTGTCTCCCTTGTAAAGATACCCATTCAGTTGCTGCTCTCATAGACTCTACAACATCTAAGATCCAATAGCTTCAGAAAGCATTCACTGAACTTGGAAGTCAGCGTGCCATTACATGCACTTCATTTGAAATGGAAAGAAGTTGATTACTTGAAGAACATTTCCACGAGCTGGATAGTCCTTGAAGAGACGGTTTCTGAGTGTCAAGACCGAGAAAAGAAGTATGAAAAGAAAACTATGAAAGCCTGAGAAATGTTGGAAGAGTGGGAAGCAACTGCTGTCGCCAAGGAACAGGTTCATTGGAGAGGCTCCAAGAGTTTCTTCACAAGGCAAGCCTGGAAACACCTCTCCAATTGCTCAGCTATGTTCTTTAATCTGATCTGAATCAGAATGAATACTGAATCTAGTTGCCTTCTTGTAATTCCAATCACAAATTTGCGTAGTGAAGTAAGATGTTGATTTTACATACTTGTGAGCATGGTGATTGCAAATGGGAAAATGATTGATAGTTGATATCACTTGCAGTCAATAAACATGTTTATGCCTATGATGTTTTTGATATTTTTGTTTTGATTATAGCAGAACTGCATTGAAAGAAGTCAATTTCTCAATATACTAGAATGAGTGAAATCAAGCAATGGAGGAAATCATTAGGTAGAAATGTTGAGAATGTAATATGAAGAATATTATTTTCTCAGTTTCTCAATATACAGAGATGCCAGAGATGGTATTTTCTCCCAAAATAGAGAATGTAATATGAAGAATATTATTTTTCATTAGCTAAGAAATTTGAGTAGGTACAAAGAATGCTACTACATGGCATAATTCTAGTACATCATCAGTAATATGTGATTTTCTGATTTGTTGTGGCATCTAATGTCAAAAGAAAAACATAAAGTAATCTGATTTTCTTTAATGTTGCGAAATTGGGGTTAGCAAACATGATTTAAATGTTTACTTTCTATGAGAGTGATTTGCTATAAAATACTGACTTGCAGAGAGGGTCTGATATTATTTGTTGATAGTAGCATTCTCAATTATGTACATGTCATGATACATCGATATGTGCACGAGAATGAAGTTAGGCCACTATAGAATTCATTTCTTTTGAAAAGCAAAAGCAAAGAATTTTATTAATAAGAGCAAATGTAGAATTCATATAGATGATCACATGTCATTGACACTGCTGGTACTTACGATTTTCTGTACAAGGTGTCACATTACATGTTGAACAACATATCCATGTTCTCCATGATGTTACAAGAAATGGATGAACTTTCTTGATGGTGGGGCTAACCTAAAATTTGATAAGATAAAATTTATTTTAATTGCTGCTCTTGAGATCTGATATTTCAGTTATTCTCTATTCATGTTTACAGTTCTTCAGATCATTTTCGTTCTAAAGATTGAGACAAGTGCAGATATGTTCAAGAAATCTATGCTCTCTATTCCATATGATATAAAGAACAGAATTCTTAGAGCGTAGAGTTTTAGAGTTCCGTGTCTCTGCTACCTTGGTCACTCTCAGCTTGATCAAGCTCAAGAATACATGAATGAGGCTGCGAAGGTATCTTGAAAAACTACAAGCTGGACTTTCAATCTTTTTTCTGTTACATGACATTGAGTTTTTATGTGCTCTTTTTTTTCCGAATTCGACGTGTAAGGTAAGTATCTTGTTGATAAGACACATTCCCTCTATGGTGTCTGACCTTTGTTCGGTAATCTCTCTTGTTTTTGACTAAAACATTGAGTTGTTGACTGGAAGTTATCCTTATGAAATTAAAGAAGCTTCAAAGGGGTTAGTTGGTTTTGGATTTATGGTTAATTATATAATTCTATCTGCCTAAAGTTAGATATGCTATATTCACTTGTTCCCTCAGCATTCTGTTTTAGATTGCTGGGAGTATGGGACTAAATGAGGTTCTCATTTAATACTTGAGTATATCCAAGAAATGATGATACTCTGCTGCAGACATTAATTGTTTTTCTTCTTTTTCTCTGGTTGGGGAGGGGGGGGGGGGGGGTGTGGTGTGGGGTGGAGGGGTAGTTGATTCTTTTATGGGAACAACAAATGAACAATGTTGAGGGCATAACTATTGAATAATGATGGTAATAAACTAATAATCATACAGATGCCAAAGTTGGGATTTTCTCCCAAAAGAGAGAATGTTGTCTGAAGAATATGTTCTTTCATTAGATAAGAAAATTGAGTACCTATGCTACTCCATATCAGTAAGTTCACTAAGTACTTCATAACTAACAGCCACTTTATAAGTTCAATTGCTGTATATGTCACAGAATCTAGGCCTAATATTATCAGAGAAAAGGTGCCACCCTCTTGGCAACTCAGAAGAACAATCCGTTACAACTGGTACTGGTATGAAATCTTCAACAATGAATGGATGGCACAAAAGCTCATCTGCATTCCACCTCAGGTCAGTGTTCAATGCAAAGCACTTCCTCAAAAAATCCTTCCCAATCTCAGATAGATTGTCTGGTATCTTTGGAGATTCATTTAAGAAAACAAACTGCTTGAACAAGTCCTCAGTGTGTTGATATGGCCATGGAGGCTTGCCAGTGATCATCTCAACAATGATGCAGCCTAGTGACTATATGTCTAATGGTGCCCCAATGTAGCCACACCGGACTGACTCGGTTGACATATAAAATGGAGTGCCTCGAAACTCAAGGTACGAAAAACAGTACGTTGGTTTCTCCTGGCTCCTTGGCTAATCCAAAATCTGCGATCTTAAGCTCGGGCATTGAAGTGTATATGGAATTTTAAACAAGTAGGTTGTCTGACTTGAGATTACAATGTATAAAACCTGAGTTGTTGATTGGGAGTTATCCTTATGCAATTAAAGCCAATAAGTTTTTAAGGGGTTAATTGGTTTGGGATTTATGGTTAATTATATAATTCTATATGCCTAAAGTTAGATATGCTATATTCATTCCCCCTCAGAAAATAATTAAAATTTTCTCCAAAAGAGATAATGTTGTCAAAGAATATGTTCTTTCATTAGATAAAAAAATTAAGTACATACGAAGGATGCTACTCCATATCAGTAAGTTTACAAAGTACTTCATAATATAAGACTAGTACTTTATAACATGTACTTCATGACTAACAACCATTTATAAGCTCAGTTGCTGGAATATGTCACAGATGCTAGGCCTAATATGGATACAATCAGAGAAAGGGTTCCACCCACTTGGCAACTCAAAAGAACAATCAGTTACAACTGGTACTGGTATGAAATCTTCAACAATGAATGGATGGCACAAAAGCTCATCTGCATTCCACCTTTGGTCAGGATCCAATGCAAAGCACTTCCTCAAAAAATCCTTCCCAATCTCTGATAGATTATCAGGTATCTTTGGTGATTCATTGAAAAAAACAAGCTGATCGAACAACTCCTCAATGTGTTGATGTGGCCATGGTGGCTTGCCAGTAATCATCACAACGACGATGCAGCCTAGTGACCATATGTCTAATGGTGCCCTAATGTCGCCACACCTAATAGACTCGGGTGACATATAAAATGGAGTGCCTCGAAACTTGAAGTTCCAAAAACCATTCTCAGTGTTGTCTTCATCTCCGGGCTCCTTGGCTAACCCAAAATCTGCAATCTTAAGCTCGGGTAGTGAAGATTTTATGGAAGGAAAAACAAGTAGATTGTCCGGCTTGAGATCACAGTGTACAAAACCTTTCTTGTGAATTGAAGAAAGACCTTCAAGAATCATCCCTGTGAACTTCCTGACATGCCCCTCTAGTATCTTGCCCCCGTAACATTTGATCAAGTTTGTCAGGTTACCTCCCTCGGCAAATTCCAGATACAGCATGTAAAACCCCCGACCTTCTTGCATTGTCTTCAACAAAGCAGCACCGTAAAAACAGACAACCTTTTGACAATCATGAAGCTCTTTCATTATTCGTCCCTCCTTTATAAGAGAAGCAGCGTTTGATAACATGGCTGTTTTCGCTGCAAAGAATTGGCCAGTTTGGTTTTCGCTAATCTGATACACAACACCGTAAGAACCCTGCCCAAGAACCTTAACAATCTCCATCATCTCTCCCTCTCACTCACTTTTCACTTGACAGATTTCTCTAAACAATTTAATCAACATGAATTAGCTTATATTTATAATGCTTTTTACATATAGTCTGACTAGGAAAAGGAGTTGTAAGAATAGGAAAATTTAGGTATAATCTGATCAGGGATAAGGAAAAGGAATTGAAAGGAACTAGGAAAAGGAGTTGTAAGAATAGAAAATTGAAGGCATAATCCAATCAGGGATCAGTAAAAGGAATTGAAAGCCACTAGGAAAAGGAGTTGTAAGAATAAGAAAATTAAGGCATAATCCGATCAGGGATCAAGAAAAAGAATTGAGAGAACACAGATGTTAACTAATTTAACAGCTTTTTTAATTCATATAACAGGAACAAAACCAAGGGCAAACGGCCGTACAATAAGCCCAACTTCAGCCTAATTAACCGAACCATTCCTGAAAACGGTTCGTTTCACTGCATTTACTTTCCCAATTCCACTTTCATTCGATTCAAATTTTCAAACCCTCTCTTATTTCTCTGTAGTCTGTGCTACAAACTCCCGCCAAAAAAGAGAAGGCAAATTAACGAGAATCACGGACGCCGGAGCTATAGCAACCCAACAATGACTTCGAAGCTGACCATCGCCACCGCGTCCTCTCCTAACTCGAGACCTCAATTATATTCAGGTAACTTAACACTTGCAAAATCATCGGTAACCTCTTATGAGTTCTAAGCTCAAATGGAATTTTACTTCTTCTTCTTTTGTGTGTTTTTATCATATAATTGGTTTGATAAGCTAATTTTTTTTGTTAAAAAGCGTGCTAACTTTTTTGTAATAATGTTCATTATATGAGTTTTGGAAGTGATTGGCTGAGTCACATAATAAAAAGTGGTTCTAATAACTTGGAGCTTTTATGATTTTGGCTTCTGATCATATATTGGTGTTTTAGTTAATTAGATATAGAATGTAATCATATCAAAATTCATGTGTGCTTACCGTGCTTATTTTGAACTTAATAAAGTTACAAGTGGAAATTCCATAATAACGTATAAACATGTGAGTGTATTGAAATGTATGATTATGTCAAACTTCTTAAGGTATACTGATAAATGATAATGCAGTTTCGTTTTGAAAGGAATGCAGACTTGTCAATACATTTGAGGTAACTAGTCTCGCTCTGTGCTCCACTTACCATTACTTCTGTCTTCGAGTGTATAATACATAATTGTAAGAAGAGCTGTGTCTTGTAGGAATCACTCCCATCTTGCCTCTGAGAGGGTTTGAACTTTGAACGATTTTCTTTGGATAGAGATCGTGGATAGATATGAGTAAAATTTCTTGAGGTGGGTTTGTTTTGAGTTATGATGTGTGGTGAGCGTGGAGATGTCTGATTGAAATGTAATTCAGAAATTCTTCAAAACTGGTTATGGAGATTCGTGCAGGAAGAGAATTTTATATCTTGGAAGGTAATTTAGCATTATAAAAAATTAGGAATTGATTGGATTCTTTTAGTGATGGTGTCTGTGTCTCTGTGGTTTGTTGGTCCAACTAATAGGTAGCTTTGCAGTCTAGTAAGAGTTCTTGTTTGATCTCATTTTTCTGTTGAAATTTTTGATGTAGGACGTAGGCTGGAGTCTGGAGGCTCCTTTGTCTCAGACTCTCAGTTTTATGGTGTCATTTCAGATTCATCTTTGGTTACTGATGAAAATGAGAGATGCATAGCTCAAAGAATTTCCCATTAGATCATTTTTTTCTTTGGTGATCAAAAGAGTGGGCTTGATGGTGTCACTTGAAGTAGCCCCCACTTCCTATAATCCAGTTGTTGATAAGAATTTTGGTGGACTGGTTAATTTGTAGAAGTGAGAGATTTCTAAAAGTTCGTATGTTTCTTGGTCTCTCCTTCTCTATCTTTGTAAGTGTACTAGTTGTTAATTCATCTATTATTTCATTGTTGCTTCTCCGCAGCTATATTGGGCTAGATATTTGGGAATATTTGAAATGTCCTTGATTCAGGGCAAAGTAAAAAAAAAATCCTTGATGATGCCTTTCATTTTTCTATAGGATACTGCAATGGATCTCTTACAAGGGAAGCATCTTATTATGTGGTAATTTGATCTCATTTAGAAGAATATGAGCCTTTTTGAAGGGGTTGAACTCGATCAGTGCTCAGACGATAGACAGTAGGATTATCTTTCTGGTGTCTTTCTGTGTTCTCATATAAACTGTAGCTTCTCATTATCTGTTACAATTTCTGATTGATAAAACTTTGATTTGTTGTCTGTTAAGCTCTTCTCTATGAAGGTAGAATTAGGCGCACCTATCTGTATAAGTGTACTAGTTGTTAATTCATCTATTATTTCATTGTTGCTTCTCCGTAGCTATACTGGGCTAGATATTTGGGAATATTTGAAATGTCCTTGATTCAGGGCAAAGGAAAAAAAAAATCCTTGATGATGCCCTTCATTTTTCTATAGGATACTGCAATGGATCTCTTACATGGGAAACATCTTATTATGTGGTAATTTGATCTCATTGAGAAGAATATGAGCCTTTTTGAAGGAGTTGAACTCGATCAGTGTTCAGACGATAGACAGTAGGATTATCTTTCTGGTGTCTTTCTGTGTTCTCATATAAACTGTACATTCTCATTATCTGTTAGAATTTCTGATTGATAAAACTTTGATTTATTATCTATTAAGCTCTTCTCTATGAAGGTAGAATTAGGCGCACCTATATAGGATACAATCACTTCCTAATGTTCCTATATTTTTCCTTCCTCAGTGGTCTATTGGAATTCCTTATAGGAAAAATCACTGTTAGCTTTTGTTCCAGATATTTATCGTTCTTATTTGAGTTTTTGTCTCTTCCAGCTAATAGTATGATTGACATTCAGTTGGACTTTATTTAGTTTCCTTTGGATACCTTGCTATTGTTGTCTGAGCATGGCAAGGGTCATTATGGTGGGTGATTATCATGGATTCTCTACAACTAAAAGTGCTCAGGCTACAACTGAGTCGCTGATTTGACTAGATTATGGTTGAGAGATCTGTATGATCGATGTTAGTGTATAATTGGCTGTGGTGTTTGTGTTCATTTTATGTCAGTATGATAAAAAAGTGGGATATTATGTCAATTGCTATTTTTGTTTTGATTATAGTAGAACTGCATTGAAAGAAGTCAATTTCTCAATATACTAGAATGAGTGAAATCAAGCAATGGAGGAAATCATTAGGGGGAAATATTGAACAAGGATGGTAATAATCACACACAGATGCCAGAGATGATATTTTCTCCCAAAATAGAGAACATTATATGAAGAATATTATTTTTCATTAGATAAGAAAATTGAGTACGTACAAAGAATGCTACTACATGGCATAATTCTAGTACATCATCAGTAATATGTGATTTTCTGATTTGTTGTGGCATCTAATGTCAAAAGAAAAATATAAAACAATCTGATTTTCTTTAATGTTGCGAAATTTTGGTTAGCAAAAATGATTTAAATGTTTACTTTCTATGAGAGTGATTTGCTATAAAATACTGACTTGTAGAGACGGTATGATATTATTTGTTGATAGTAGCATTCTCAATTATGTACATGTCATGATACATCGATATGTGCACGAGAATGAAGTTAGGCCACTGTAGAATTCATTTCTTTTGAAAAGCAAAAGCAAAGAATTTTATTAATAAGAGCAAATGTAGATTTCATATGGATGATCACATGTCAATGACACTGCTGGTACTTACGATTTTCTATACAAGGTGTCACATTACATGTTGAACAACATATCCTTCTTCTCCATGACGTTACAAGAAATGGATGAACTTTCTTGATGGTGGGGCTAACCTAAAATTTGATAAGATAATATTTATTGAAATTGCTGCTCTTGAGATCTGGAATTTCAGTTATTCTCTATTCATGTTTAAAGTTCTTCATATCATTTTCGTTCTAAAGATTGAGACAAGTGGAGATATGTTCAAGAAATCTATGCTTTATATTCCATATGATATAAAGAACAGAATCCTTAGCGAAGAGTTTTAGAGTTCTGTGTCTCTGCTACCTTGGTCTCTCCCAGCTTGATCGAGTTCAAGAATACATGAATGAGGCTGCGAAGGTATCTTGAATAACTACAAGCTGGACTTTCAATCTTTTTTCTGTTACATGACATTGAGTTTTTATGTGGTCTTTTTTTTCGAATTCGACGTATAAGGTAATCTCTTCTTGTTTTTGACTAAAACATTGAGTTGTTGACTGGAAGTTATCCTTATGAAATCATACAGATGTTAGATATGCTATATTCACTTGTTCCCTCAGCATTCTGTTTTAGATTGCTGGGAGTATGGGTCTAAATGAGGTTCTCATTTAATACTTGAGTATATCCAAGAAATGATGATACTCTACTGAAGCCATTAATTGTTTTTCTTCTTTTTCTCTAGTTGTGGGGTAGAAAAAGGGGGGGGGGGGGGGGGGGGGGGGGGGGGGAGTTGATTCTTTTATGGGAACAACAAATGAACAATGTTGAGGGCATAACTATTGAATAATTATGATAATAAACTAATAATCATACAGATGCCAGAGTTGGGATTTTCTCCCAAAAGAGAGAATGCTGTCTGAAGAATATTTTCTTTCATTAGATAAGAAAATTGAGTACGTATGCTACTCCATATCAGTAAGTTCACCAAGTACTTCATAACATAAGCCTAGTACTTCATAACTAACAGCCACTTTATATGTTCAATTGCTGTATGTCACTGAATCTAGGCCTAATATTGATGCAATCAGAGAAAAGGTGCCACCCTCTTGGCAACTCAGAAGAACAATCTGTTACAACTGATACTGGTATGAAATCTTCAACAATTAATGGATGGCACAAAAGCTAATCTGCATTCCACCTCAGTTCAGTATTCAGTGCAAAGCACTTCCTCAGTAAGTTCACTAAGTACTTCATAGCATAATCCTAGTACTTCATAACTAACAACCACTTTATAATTTCATTTGTTGTATTATGTCAAAAAATCTAGGCCTAATATTGATGCAATCAGAGAAAGGATGCCACCCTCTTGGCAACTCAGAAGAACAATCCGTTACAACTGGTACTGGTATGAAATCTTCAACAATGAATGGATGGCACAAAAGTTCATCTGCAGTCCACTTCAGGTCAGTATTCAATGCGAAGCACTTCCTCAAAAAATCCTTCCCAATCTCTAGTAGATTGTACGGTATCTTTGGAGATTCATTTAAGAAAACAAGCTGCTTGAACAAGTCCTCAGTGTGTTGATGTGGCCATGGAGGCTTGCCCGTGATCATCTCAATGACGATGCAGTCTAATGACCATATGTCTAATGGTGCCCCAATGTAGCCACACCGGACTGACTCGGGTGACATAAAATGGAGTGCCTCGAAGCTCAAAGTACGAAAAACAGTTGGTTTCTCCTAGTTCCTTGGCTATTCCAAAATCTGTGATCTTAAGCTCGAGCATTGAAGTGTATATGGAAGGGAAAACAAGTAGGTTGTCTGGCTTGAGAATCATCCTTGTGAGCTTCCTAACATCCTCCTTTGGTATCTTGCCTCTGTAACCCTTTATCAAGTCAGTCAGGTTACCTCTTTCTCCCTCTCTCTCGCTTTTCACTCTGTTTCTCTAAACAATTTAATCAATCAGTAGTAGCTTATATTTATAATACTTTACAAATAATCCGATTAGTAGGAGGAGTTGTAAGAATAGGGAAATTAAACTTGAAACAGGAAACAGTTGGATCGTCAATGCGGGAGTTTTTTTTTTTAAACATGACACATTTTTATTTAGGTGATTTGTGAACGCTTTTCTATATTTTGGTGATACGAGAGTAGAGTGCAATAGGTGATGCTATTTGATGTAAAACGCTAGCGGAAGAAGAACTGTGTCTTCAACCCTAAATACAATAGTTCTCACGAAGAGGAAATAAACCCTAATTTTATTCAGAAATTAATAATCCCTATTATTACATGGCCTCTTTATTTATAAGGTTAAAGTAAAAAAGAAAAGGAAAATTGAAATTAGGCAAGTACAAAATAGGAAATTTCTCAAAAACTGAAAACTGCTAAATTGGAGGCCTAAATGTCATTTTTTGGCTAAAATCCTGCCACGCTGAATTGCTCAATGGCCCGTTTCCAATCAGACTAGGGTCTTCGGGGCCCGATCCGACCCAATCCGGGCTGGCATGTAAAACAATGTAAACCGTACCCTTAGATTTAGAGCGATCCAACTGTTCTAAGTAGTCTAGGGTCATTTGTCCTGCTTTGTCTACCTGTTTTGCATCATTCCCCCTTACTTCAAAAGAACTCGACCCTGAGTTACTATCAGGATAAAGTGGTTCGTCCTGTGGATGATATTCAAACAAATCTGCCACATTGAAAGTGTTGGAAATGGCCATGTTATCCGGAAGTTCAATCACATAAGCATTATCATTAATGTGCTTCAGCACCCGGAAAGGGCCATACTTCCTGCTTTTTAGCTTGTTGTAAGTTCCTGCAGGGAAACGGTTCTTACGCAGATAGGCCATCACTAAGTCACCTTCTTGAAATATACGTTCACGCCGATGCTTATCGACGGCAGCTTTATATTTGCTGTTGGCCAACTCTAGACTCTGGCGAACTTCTGCATGGATGCGTTGTACTTGCTCAGTTAGGTTATGAGCAGCCTGATTATGGCCAGGAGGCTTGGGCAAAGGAATAAGGTCCAAAGCATGCTGAGGTGCTTTGGTGTAGACAATTTCGAATGGCGTCTTCCTGATAGATCGGTTGTACATGCTATTAAAAGCAAATTCAGCTTGTGGAAGGGCGACATCCTACTGCTTAGGCCGAGAACCAGTCACACAACGGATCAAATTACTAAGGGTCCAGTTGACCATCTCGGTTTGACCATCTGTCTGCGGATGACAAGTGCTGCTGTATTTAAGGGATGTGTCAAACCTGCCCCAAAATGACCTCCAGAAGTGGCAAAGGAACTTGATATCGCGATCGGAGGTGATAGACTTGGGAACCCCATGAAGGCGAACAATCTCACGAAAGAAAAGGCTGGCTACATGAGACGCATATGAAGTTTTGCGGCACGGAATGAAGTGTGCCATCTTGGAGAGCCGGTCGACAACCACAAAAACAGAATCCACCCCACGCTGAGTCCGTGGGAGCCCCAAAATAAAGTCCATTGTCAAATCCTCCCAAATGTTTTCTGGCACGGGCAAAGGAGTGTACAACCCGGTATTTTGTGCTTGGCCCTTTTCAGTTTGGCAGACAGGGCACCTCTGTACGAATTTGCCCACATCACGTTTTAGCTGTGGCCAGCAATAACGTTCAGCTACCTAGGCTATTGTTTTGTCACGCCCCGCATGACCACCTAAACCGCTACTGTGTATCTCACGGAGAATCTGCTCGCGCAAAGACGTGTGAGGGATACACAATTGGTTACCGCGAAACAAAAACCCGTCCTGGACATGAAAATTCGAGATTGCCTCTTTCCGTTGACACTTCATCCAAATTTCCTGAAAATCAGCATCTTCCTCATATAACTCTTTCATATAACTCTTTCAAACAGTCAAACCCCACAATTTCTAATAGAAGACTCAAAAGTAAGGATCTGCACCGGCTTAACGCATCTGCCACCTTATTTAACTGCCCAGACTTGTGTTTGAGTACAAAACTGAATTTCTGGAGGAAGGTAGTCCACCGAGCATGTATTTGATTCAGGGTAGTTTGTGTGTTGATAAATTTCAGGGCTTGGTGATCACTGTAGAGAACAAACTCACACTGGATCAGGTAGTGCTCCCAATGTATCAAAGCTCGGATGACTGCATAAAATTCCAGCTCATATGTGGTCCACTTTTGGCGAGCATCATTGAGCTTCTCGCTGAAAAATTCTATTGGCCATCCCTCCTGTGACAGAACAGCACCAATACCCACGCCCGAGGCATCACACTCAACTTCAAATAGCTTGTCAAAACTTGGCAGGGCAAGTATCAGGGCTGTAAAAAGCTTTTCTTTGATCACTACGAAGGCTGTATCTTGTGCATCTCCCCACTAGAATCGACCTTTTTTCATGCACTCTGTGACTGCTGAAGTTCCGAATAAACTTGCGGTAGAAAGTGGCCAGTCTATGAAAACTACGAACATGGTGCACTGTTGTTTGGGTTGGCCACTCCCGAATTGCACATACCTTCTCTTCATCAACCTGAATACCATCTGCACCCACGATATATCCCAAAAACAGTAGCTTGATAGTGAGAAAATTGCACTTCTTCAGGTTCACATAGAGTTTACTCGCGCGCAAAACCAGCAATACTTCCCTCAAGCGGTCCAAGTGCTTCACCTCGTCCTGGCTATAGACTAAGATATCTTCAAAATAAACAAACACAAATTTATTAATGAAGGGTTTTAAAACCTGGTTCATTATAAGCATGAAGGTGCTGGGAGTATTTAATAAACCGAAGGGCATCACCATCCACTCATAAAACCCCTATTTGGTCTTAAAGGCTGTTTTCCATTCATCCCATGACCTGACCCGAATCTGATGGTAACCACTACGCAAATCTAACTTGGAGAAGATCTTGGCACCCTCTAACATGTCCAGCATATCATTTAGTCGGGGAATGGGAAAGCGGGTACTTGACTGTTATCTTGTTTATGGCCCGACTGTCAATGCACATGCGCCAGCTTCCATCTTTCTTCGGTGTTAACAAAGCAGGTACAGCACAGGGACTCAGACTCTCTCTGATCAGCCCCTTTTTAATCAACTCCTCAACTCGATTTTGTAGAATTTCGTGTTCTTGAGGACTCATTTGGTAGTGTGGTAGATTCGGCAAACTAGCCCCAGGAACCAAGCCAATTTGGTGCTGAATATCTCTCATGGGAGGCAGACCTTTAGGTAATTCAACTGGTATGACATCTTGAAATTCAACCATTAACGACTTTAACTCCTCAAGAATCTGTTGATACTCGGCTGGTGGTTCTCCTTTTACTACCAACGCATAGAACTCCCCTACTGCTTTCACATCCTCAATGAACTCGATCTCAGGGACTGTAAGAAAGGTCTTTCCCTCTGTTTTAGGGGTTTCGACAACTGGTTCACGTTCACTTGTAGGAACTAGTACAATCTTTTTGTCAAACCACCAGAAAACATAAGTATTATCTTTACCCTTATGCATAACATCTACATCAAACTGTCATGGTCTCCCCAATAATAAATGACACATCCATACCAACAACATCACACACAATCTCATCCTTATAAAATTTGCCAATAAAAAAAAGAACACGACAGATATCAGTTACCCGAGTTTTAACGCCCTTTTTGATCCAATCAATCTTGTATGAAGAGGGGTGTTTTTCTGTTTTCAGGTTCAATGCTGCGATAAGGGCTTTCGATACGATATTCTCACTGCTCAATAATCACCTTGCACACTTTCTGGTTGATAGTGCACCGCATCCTGAAAATACAGTGTCGTTGGTTGTCATCCTTCTGCCTTAGTGTAAATAACAGGTGCTGAACCACACAGTTAACATATACACCCTTATCTGCATCTGCTACTTCACCACCAGTGTAATCATCGACCTCCTCAGAATAACCCTCATCTGCGCCAAAAGGATCATCCTCCTCCTTTGCTGTTTTAACCATGTTAACCTACCGACGGTTGAGACATTTATTGGAACAATGTCCAGGTTGACCACATCTGTAACACTTTCCTGGAATGGGACAGGCATAGGGATTGCTAGACATTCTTCTGTTTTGTGATGGGGGCACCAGTTGTGGGGGCTGTTGACTTGGTGGGGTTGGTAGTACCAGTACCGAAAACTCTGCTGGTTAACGGCTGTGTTGAAATCTGCGGCACTGAAACTTGTGATGGTTGCGATCGATATGGTTGGGGACGTGATGAGTGCCTGGACTGTTGTGACTCCACCTTCATGGCTAGGTTGACCGCCTCGGACAAGGACCACACAGTATGGAGGGATACTTGTTCTTGAATGGACACTCACAACCCTCTGATATACCTAGCCACTTGCTGTCCCTCTGTTTCCTGCAGGTCATTGCGCGAGTTCAACTTATAAAACTCCTCTGTATAATCGTTGATGGTACGCACCCCTTGCCTGCAATTATGATATTACTGGTACAACATCTGTTCATAGTCAGGAGGAAGAAACCTTGCTCGCAGCAGCTGCTTCATCTTGGACCAGGAGCGAACAGGCTGCTTACCCTGTCGCTTGCGACTATTCTGCGTCTGCTCCCACCACGCAGAGGCTCCCCTCTTCAGTTTATAAGCTACAAGCTTCACCTGCCTATCTCTTAGGATCTGCATATACTCAAAGAAACTCTCCACTTCGAAAAGCCAGTCAATAAAGTTTTCGACGTGGAGGTGGCCATTGAAACACGGTAGATCTACCTTAACTCGAAAATCATGATTGTTCTGTTCGTACTTGTTCTGATTGTATCGGTTCTGACCAACACGATTCTGGTTACGACCATGCTGACCATCATCATTGTTCTCGATGCCCAGCACTTCGAACTCATCATCACTGGATAAAGCGGCATAGGCCTGAGGCCTACGCTGCGGAGTAGGAACGCGTCCAGCAACCGGTTGGTTGCGAGCAAGGCCTCCGACACGATCCGGGTTGCGTTCTTCACCCCTGTTGCCATTGATTCTCAGACCAGCCATGGTTTGTTGTATCTCCTGCGACATGTGTTCGATACGATCAAACCGTTGATTGTGATCATCAAACTGCTGATTGTGATTATCTATGGCTGCCTATAGGACCTGTACCCCACGATCAACGTCGTCAAGGTAGTTGCTTTCGTTTCCATCACCTGCCATCAGACCAAGGTAGAACAAAGCTCTGATACCAATTGACGTAAAACGCTAGCGGAAGAAGAACTGTGCCTTCAACCCTAAATACAATAGTTCTCACAAAGAGGAAAGAAACCCTAATTTTATTCAGAAATTAATAATCCTTACTATTACATGGCCTTCTTATTTATAAGGTTAAAGTAAAAAGAAAAGGAAAATTGAAATTAGGCAAGTACAATATAGGAAATTTCTCAAAAACTGAAAACTGCTAAATTGGAGACCTAAATGTTTTTTTTTTTGGCTAAAATCCTGCCATGCTGATTATAATCAGTTTTGCTCAGTGGCCTGTTTCCAATCAGACTAGGGTGTTCGGGGCCCGATCCAGCATGATCCGGGTTGGCACATAAAACGATGTAAACCGTACCCTTAGATTTGGAGCGATCTAACCGTTCTAGGTAGTCTAGGGCCATCTGTCTTGCTTTGTCTACCTGTTCTGCATCACTATTGAAGTTCAATTCTTGATCGTGCATGTAAATCAAGCATTTCATCTCCGCCATCCACTTGCAAAAGGGGGAGAACCAGATTGTGTCCACTTGCATAGGTGCTACTATTGAAGTGCAGTACGTTATAAGATTGACGGTTGTTTTCTAGAATTCCATATGACAAGGTTACTATACATTACTCAATTTTTAAGAAAAAATAAATGAAATTTCATTTTTCAATTGTGCAAAAGTAATAGAAACATAAAATTAAGTAGGTTCGATAGTTATTGAATTTAAATTTAATAATGTCATTATCCCGTTAATGCCACTGTTAAAAAAAGGAAAAAAGCCTAAAAAGTCTATTGAGATCGATGATGACATCAGAGAATGTTGGTGCAAGATTTAAGTTATGCGTCAATCGAGATTGAAGTATACTTGATTGGAACAAAACTTTTCTAGATGGGTCCGGTATTGCCTTACTTAAGAGAACTTTAATGATATATTGTTATAAATTCAAAGAAAAAAAATTAATCCAACAGTTAGTAAACCAAAATAAATAAGAAGTGCAAAGTAGCACCAAACTCACTATTTCTTTCTCTCTCTCTCTCTCTCTCTCTCTCTCTATATATATATATATATATATATATATATATATATATATATTGCAATTGAAAGCAACACTGATACAAGAGGTTTGGGTTTACAAAGTTGAAACCTCAAAATACTAGATACATACCTCAAGCTTGTTGTAGTGTGTGTTGAGCCTTCAATGTGACTCTAGCTTGACTTTGAGACAAGAAAGGAATAGAGGAAGGGAATTACAGTTACGATTATAGTACAACTACTCTTATTTGACTAGAAAGTAAATGATTGATAAGTAAATGAAATGAAATTCTGAAAGTAAATGTTGATAGATAGATAATGATTGTCTGTGTGTCCTTTATGATTGATTCTACTGCTATTTATAATGTTTCAGGCTTTGACAGTTGTATTGATATTTCCAAAGAGTCTCCCACGTTTTCACTTCTTCATGATCTTTGGATTAACTGCGTCGAGCATGCCATGTGTTCAAATTTTTTACTCCACTACGTGATTTGTATGTAATTGTACCCACTTTTACCTTAACCAAATTAAATACACGATTTTTGGTTTATTCTCGATCCTTGAAGAGTTGGATTAATAGTTATGTATGCTTGAGGTTAAAGTAATATTATCTCGAGCTTATCACCCTCGAGTCCTCGAGTTTTCTGTCTTGATGTTGTCCTCGACGTTGTCTTGCTAAGGAATTTTTGTGTGGCCCAGTCATAGCATAACACCCAATTAATTTGTTTTTGGTATAAACAGACAACTCTCACTCTTGCTTTCTACTTTTTTTCTCTCTCACACACACATAGACCAAACAAGGTACTACACTTTTTTTTTCTCAGTCGCACTACACATCATTCACTCATAAACATGAACATATTTATAGTAAGTTGATTGTGGGCAATTGCCCCCACTCAATTTCCCAAAAAAAAATTATACTATTTATTCTTTTAAATTATTTAAAATATATATTAAGAATTATACTCACTCAAATAAAAAATGTGGGGTCAATTTAAAATAAAAAGAAAATACTTGACCTTTGAAACAATCAGTAACTTGTGTATTTAAAAATATGTTCTACCTCCAACCATATTTGTAATTTTAATTTTTCTGGGTTACAATGTTAATTTTATGCTACCAACAATTTGATCTTGTGGAAAAAAATAATATTTACGTTGAGGTTAAATCCATTTGTACTATTTATATTTTATTTTTTTATACTTTGATTTAAAAAAAATGTTCATTATTCTATCTACATTATTCATAACATAGCTTCGATCAAATATTTTATTTCATCAAACTTGGCATGTTTTTTAAAATTTAGAAATAAACAATCAAAAGCCAAAATAAAATAAAATAAAACTACTGATCTTAAATAAAAAGCAGCTAATAGCTCAATTGTAGGTAAATGAAGTTCAACTGAGATATGTGAGTTCATTTTTTAGATTTAATGAGTTGTTAGTTTGTAGATTTCAAAGGATTTTTAGGGTAAAACGTTCACTTTTCCAAACTAAAGTTTAGGTATTAAAATGTAACTTAACAGTAATGAAAAACTGAGGAATAAGAGTTTTAAGTGAAGTGGAAATTGATAAAAAAAAAATGGTAATAGATCTGCTTAATAATGTAAACATTGACCTCCACTCTATCCAACTTCAATTGATGGTTGAAAATGCTTGATTTTAGGATTAAAAAGAGCAAAAATGAGTTAATCAAATTGTAGGTATATACCCTTGCAAAAAAGTTTAACTTAAAATAAATATAAGTTTGGATTGAGTGATGACAAGGAATAAAAAGAGAAAAGTGTCCCTCCAATTTCTCTCATTTTTATTCAGTCGTGTCGTTTGCTTTCTTTCCATACTCATAGACAACGAGATTTGAAATGGTACAAATATTCTTGTGAAGTTCTCTTGTAACTTGTATAAATCTTAGAATGTGTTTAGAGATTGCTTTGTAGCAACATGTTTGTTGATCAATCTACGTCACATATTGATGATATTGAAGAGTATAAATAAGAAATCCAAGTATTAATCTAAGCAAAGCAATAGATTAATAACACCTTAGAATATATTTAGAGTGTAAGTGAAACATCAAGAGTACATTCATAACTCATAGAATATTAAAAATTCTTATACATAGTAATGTAAAATATGGAAAACAATAAAATTCAAATGGGTACAAATGCTAATCTATTTAAAATCACTCTCCTTGACAGATTTTTTCCAAAACAATTTACTCCTCTCTCTCACTATCAATCGGTTGACAAATATTTCCCAAATCAATTTAATTGACATGCAATTTATTATATTTATAATACTTAGACATATAATCCTATTATGAAAAGGAGTTAATAAGAACGACGGGAAAGTAAGCTTGAGACAGGAAATGAGTTGGATTATCCCAATTCTTTAACTTTTAAGTACAAAAAAATAGCTTAAGTTTTTGAAAATTAAGACACCTTATTAACTCAAAGCTTAGTGTTGGAAATCACCTTGACAAGATGCCCAGGTGGTGATCTTCCAAACACCCAAGTCTTGAATGACTTGTAGAAAAGAAAACAACAATCGAACACAAGAACAGAAAATCAAAGAAAGAAAGAAGACAAGCAATTTGTTGTCGAGGTTCGACAATGTGCCTACGTCCCCGTGAGTTCCTCCGAACTCTCTGCACTAAATCAATGGTTCTTACAAAGTTACAACAACCCCCTTCAAGAAACCATAATGTTCTTGAAGAAACCAAGAAGAGAACGAGAAAGTGATAAACCTATTACAATGCTTCCTATCAATTCTCTACTACCCTCTCTTCTTTACAATCAGTCTCTCTACAATGAGCCCCTCTTGTGTTTTGTGTCTTTGCACTCTCACACAATTCTCTCATCCACACACATGTCTAACAAGTTACATTACATCTTGTGTCATAACCTTATGTTTGTGGTGTTGAGATTGAACCTAGGTGACCCTTTATATAGTGCACCAACTTCTTGTCCAATCTTGTGTGTTATTCTCCACCCTTAGATCTTGATGACCACTTAACCATGGCCCTCCATCAATCCTAAGTTGTGCTGTGCATTTTAACCTTGCATTCACGCACCTAAGAGAAGGCTAAAGCATGTTGTCTATGTGTACCGGCCTACAGCTCCAAGTTTCTATCCCTTCTGCTATTCCTGCCAGGTTCCAGCGCTGCAGCTCCGTGTTGCAGCTTCGAGTTGTTGTCCCCTTCACACAACACCCTTCTGCTTGTGTGCAGAAGTGCGCACACTAGTGCGCATGGCCTACCCTTGCTCCAAAATGAAGCACACATATGTGTGCAGCCTTCTAACTTGCTGAACTTTGATCCTCCACCTTTGGTTTAGACTTTAACCATCTTTAAACCATACTTGGACCTGTTCAAATATTAACCATGTTTGAACCATGTTTAAACGTTAAACAAATACTAACAATCTCTACCTTTGTCTAAGCGTTTAAACCCGAACCATTTTTGCAGAGATCTTCGGGATCCAAACTCATCTTGAGTCATCAATCAACTGACTCCAATCGTAAGAAGTCCAAGGCAATGATTGGACCTTCTTAGAGGTAGAACCTTGGTGCCTAAATCTCCAAGAGTTTTCTCCGTGGTCTTCTTGTCAACATGAATGCATCCTTTCGTACCATTTTTCGGAATATAATGTTACCAAACATCCATATGCTTCATCCCCTCATGGAACACCAGATTCCTCCACAAGTACCCCGCACTTTGGCAATCTGAAGACACCACAACCTGCTCTTTTAGGACCTCCCACTCGTCTAACAACCCTTTGCACCCCATAGCCTCCTTTATGGCTTCCATAGCCGCTACGTATTTTGCCCTGATTGTTATGAGTGCTACCATTGGCTGCCACTGAGCCTTCAAATACCTCAACAACCACTTCATCCCAAGCCAATGCTTCTTTCCGGGATTACTCACAAATTTGCTGAGAACACCCATTGCCCAAGAAACCCTCAACCGATTTCTCTCTTTTTCTTGGATTATACACATCCCAAGGATCTTTTATGTAAGGCTGAGATCTTTCCTCTCGAACTCCTCACTAAGTTGAAATGTAAACCTTTCCATCCTCTTCCTGCTGTTCCAAACCAACAGCCCATTAATGACATAGATGAGGATACTCACCATCTTCTCCACCTTGTGTCTAGGTGAGAAAGTTTCTGTGAAACCTATGTCTTCTCTTCTTGTGAACCCATTCGCCACCAGCTTAGCCTTGTTCCGAACTTCATCTCCTAGAGGGTACCTTTCTTTGACCTTGTAAGTCCACTTACAATCCACAACTCTCTGATTTCCCGGAATGTGCACCAATTCCCAGAAGTTGTTCTTTCTCAAAGAATCCATTTCTTCCTCCATAGCTAGCTTCGATCTTGGCGAATCCTTACATCCCATGTAAGTCCCTTGTTTACTCATCTCTTCTTTTGTCCAAGGAGTTGCTGCATCCGAAGCATCTGCAAACCCATATCTTAAAGGTGGTCCGACCAGCCTTCTTTCCCGGTCTCTTGTGAGCTGATAGTCCTTCCGACTTGCTACATCAACCTCTTCTAGTTCAGCCTCCTTTTGAGTACCCTGAGCATGGCCTTCATCCAAAGGCTCTACCTGGTCCGAACCCTCTTGCCTTCCTTGCTCTACCTGAACTGAATCTTCCTTGATGCTATGCTCCACAAGAACCAAACTGGTTTGCTCACTAGCCCCTGCAGGGTTAGTTTTCTCCAAGTAGGGAAATAACAATTCATTAAAATTAACATCCCTACTTATAATGAGTCTTAATCCTTCTTTCTCTAAGGACCACAACCTATACCCCTTAGTCCCTTCCCCATATCTTAGAAACACGCACTTTCTAGATCCTGGGCTAAGCTCATCATCTTTTTGTTGTGCATATGCAGCACACCCAGATGTCCTAAGGTTATCCAACTCAGGGGGTTTTCCACTCCACATCTCCATGGGAGCCTTTTGGGACACAATCCTAGAGGGTGATCTATTTACTAAATATGCAGCAGTAGACACAGCTTCCCCCCAAAAACATTTGAGTAATCCGGATCCCTTTAACATGCACATAACCTTTTCCATAAGGGTCTTATTCATCCACTCAGCAACTCCACTTTACTGAGGGGTTTCCACAACCGTCCTATGTCTTAGAATCCCATTTAACCTACAGAATTGATCAAGTTCTTGGTTAAAAATTTCTAAGCCATTATCAGTTCTTATCCCCTTAACTACTCTACCCATTTGAGTCTCTACCAGCCCTTTCCACACCACTAACTTATTCAAGGCATCCAATTTATTCTTAACCAAATAAACCCACACTCTTCTTGAATAATCATCAATTAAGGACAGAAAGTAAAAGTTACCTCCCTGTGTTGGTGTCCTTGCTGGTCCCCAAAGGTCTGCATGAATGTAGTCAAGAATGCTCTTAGACTTGTGCACTCCGGTGTTGAAGTTGACCCGGTGTTGCTTCTCAAGAACACAACACTCGCAGAAATCAAGTTCCTCTACTTTGTCTCCACCAAGTAGGCCATCATTGCTGAGAACTTGCAGGCCCTCTTCGCTAATATGTCCCAAGCGAGTGTGCCAAATGGCTGCCCTATCCATCTCAGCCATAAAGCTTGCTGCTTGATCATTGATTTATGTCTCTCCGATCATCTCATAGAGTCCATCGTTTCTTGCTACCTTGATCACTACCAAAGATCCCTTAGCTACCTTGATCTTTCCTCCCTCTATCTTGCATGTGTATCCCATGGAATCCATCTGCCCCAATGAGATCAAATTCCTCCTCAAATCTGGGAGATACCTCATATTTTCCAGCAGCCTTTTCATTCCATCAAACATCCTCACCTGGATGTCTCATATGCCTATCACTTGGTAAGAAATATCATTCCCCAAGAAAACCCTTTCATCATTGGTCTCCTTGAAATTCTTGAACCAACTCCGGTGAGGGCACATGTGATGAGTGCACCCGGAATCCAAGATCCATTTCCCACTGCCTTCTTGCCCCTTGCTCACATCCGAGCACACAACAAGAACATCATCATCTTGCTATTATGTTTTGGTAACCGAAGCCTCTCCATTCTTGGTATGGCTTCCTCCTCTATCCCTTGTTATCTTCTTGCAATCTTTCTTGACATGACCCTCCTTATGGCAGTAGTAGCAGCTCTTCCCTCAAATCTCAGTTTGGAATGCATTCTCCTACGGCTTTCTCCTCTACCTCTGTCCCGGTAGTAGCCATGCATGCTGCTGTGCACTCTCCCATGGCTCTCTCCTCTACCTCTGTTCCGATAGTAGCCATGCATGCTGCTGTGCACTCTCCCATGGCTCTTTCCTCTATCTCTGTCCCGGTAGTAGCCATACATGCTCCTGTGCACTCTCCCATGGCTCTCTCCTCTACCTCTGTCCCAGTAGTAGCCATGCATGCTGCTGTGCACTCTCCTATGGCTCTCGCCTCTACCTCTGTCCTGGTAGTAGCCATGCATGTTGTTGTGCACTCTCCCATGGCTCTCTCCTCTACCTCTGTCCCAGTAGTAGCCATGGTTGCTACCATACCAAGTTGCTGGCCTTCTTTTAAAGAACAACCCTTTACCACTTGATGCACTCCTTATCTTGGCATCAAGATCATCTTGCAACTCTTTCTTAGGATCAAATTTAAAAGCAAAGATTCGTTTACGAAGATACCTCTTATCCGGGAGAGTCTTGGCAATAAACAACTCATCTAGTTTCTTCCATATTGCAGCTGGATCTTCCGAGTCTCCGTACTCCCCTGTGACATTACCTGACATGTGCAAGAAAATGGTGCTGTAAGCCATCTTCTTCATCTCATTCCGCTGGTCCTCCGTGGTACTTGCTGGAAAAGCATCATCTTCTCCAAGAGCTAAGTCCACTTTCTATTGCACTAGAACCTCATTGATCTTCCTCTTCCAAAGGGCAAAATCTCCCTTTCCATCAAACTTCTCAATACCGAAATTTGAAGCCATATTTGCGGACAAGATCCCAGATTTATGCACTAACCACAAATGCTTTCTTCAACCTCAAGAACACAGATCGAAGATGGATCTTAACCGTTCTTGAATCACTCTCAAGAACACGACCAGATCTTGATCTTTACATCGTTCTTGAATCACCCTCAAGAACACGATCAGATATTGATCTTAACACCGTTCTTGATTTACCTCAAGAACATGATCAGATATAGATCTTAACTCCGTTCTTGAATCACCCAAGAAGTTTGATCTTTGATTCTTGGAGTCTTGGCTCCATACCTTCTACTTCTTGTTCCGATAACCAGCTGTTGTGCTCTGATACCACTGTCCAAAGCTCTGATACCACTGTTGGAAATCACCTTGACAAGATGCCCATGTGGTTATCTTCCAAACACCCAAGTCTTGAATGACTTGTAGAAAAGAAAACAACAATCGAACACAAGAACAGAAAATCAAAGAAAGAAAGAAGGCAAGCAATTTGTTGTCGAGGTTTGACAATGTGCTTACGTCCCCGTGAGTTCCTCCAAACTCTCTGCACTAAATCAATGGTTCTTACAAAGTTACAGCAACCCCCTTCAAGAAACCACAATGTTCTTGAAGAAACCAAGAAGAGAACGAGAAAGTGATAGACCTATTACAATGCTTCCTATCAATTCTCTACTACCCTCTCTTCTTTACAACCAGCCTCTCTACAATGAGTCCCTCTTGTGTTTTGTGTCTTTGCACTCTCACACAATTCTCTCATCCACACACATGTCTCACAAGTTACATTACATGTTGTGTCACAACCTTATGTTTGTGGTGTTGAGATTGAACCTAGGTGACCCTTTATATAGTGCACCAACTTCTTGTCCAATCTTGTGTGTCATTCTCCACCCTTAGATCTTGATGACCACTTAACCATGGCCCTCCATCAATCTTAAGTTGTGCTGTGCGTTTTAACCTTGCATTCACGCACCTAAGAGAAGGCTAAAGCATGCTGTCCATGTGTGCCGGCCAAAGCTGCAGCGCCGTGCTGCAGCTCCAAGTTTCTGTCCCTTCTGCTATTCCTGCCAGGTTCCAGCACTGCAGCTCCGTGCTGCAGCTACGAGTTGTTGTCCCCTTCACACAACACCCTTCTGCTTGTGTGCAGAAGTGCGCACACTAGTGCGCATGGCCTTCCCTTGCTCTAAAATGAAGCACACACATATGTGCAGCCTTTTAACTTGCTGAACTTTGATCCTCCACCTTTGGTTTAGACTTTAACCATCTTTGAACCATACTTGGACCTGTTCAAACCTTAACCATGTTTGAACCATGTTTAAACCTTAGACAAATACCAACACTTAGCAATTCAAATCCTTTCCGGTTTAGGAAAGAGGTAAAGATTTTTTAGAAAAGAAGAAAATGAAGAAGAAAAAACAACAATCTCGCTATAACGTTGCTGAACCAAAAAACTTTCCTCTTCTACAAATAAAAACAATTTATTACTAATGCTACTATTTATTACCCTCAATTTCCAAGAAAAAATAAATGAAATTTAATTTTTCAATTGTACAATAGTAGCAAAAACACAATGAGTTGTTAGGTTATGAATTTCAAAAGATTTTTAAGTCAAACATTCATTTTCCAAGCTAAAGTTTGAATCTTAAAATGTGACCTAACAATAAAGAAAAACTGAGGAATAAAGATTTTTACGATTCATTTTCCAAGCTAAAGTTTGGATATTAAAATGCGACCTAACAATAAAGAAAAACTGAGGAATAAAGATTTTTACGTGAAATAGAAATGGATGCAAATGGTGATAGATTTGCTTCATAATGTAAACACGGATCTCCACCCTATTCAACTTCAATTGATGTTTGCAAATAATCAATCCTAAGATTAAAGAGAGAGAAAAAAACAAGTTAATCAAATTGTAGGTATCCTTGCCAAAAAAAAAAAAAAAACTTAACTTAAAGATAAATATAAGTTTGGATGGAGTGACTAGAGGGAATAAAAGGATAAAAGTATTCCTCTAAATTCTCTCATTTTTATTCATTCGTGTCATTTACTTTCCTTCCATACTCATAGACAATGAGATTTACTTCTAAATCATTTTGTTTACATTAAGAAAAAAAAGAAAAACTTCCAAATAAATAGATTTTAGAACATGCTAGTACAATAGAACTCCCTAAACTTGGCAAGCCGTTGTTGTATCGTCATGTGACGATATTGCAACGATTTTGGAAAGTTTAAAGAGTTTTATATTCTGTTGTATATATAATTTTCTAAAGTCTTGTGAAGTTCTCTTATATCTTATATAAATCTTAGAATGGGTGTAGAGATTGCTAATTTATAGCAACACGTTTGTTGATCAATCTCTATCGCATATTGATAATATGGAGTAGTATAAATTAGAATTCTAATATTAATCTAAGCCAAGCAATAGATTAATAATACTTCAAAGAATATCTTTGATACCCCAACAAAATTTCAATCCTATACTACATATTCATAATATACACATTATTAAAAAAATTTATACCCAACGAAGTAAAATATAGAAAACAATAAAATTCAAATGGGCAAGTGGTCACCCCACTGGTCAAAGGTATTGAATTCGCCATGATTTAGTGATACATAAAATGCCTTATTTTCTTTTAAGTGATGTAAGTCATCGTTTAAATATTGTGTACACTCAAAGATTTATGATATATTCACATAATTGAGACGGGAACCTATTGGAAGTTGGATTATCCCAAAGCCCAAACTTGAAGTATGCGAAACAACCTAGCCAAAAACAAATACAAGGAACAACCAAAAATCTTGCTATAAATCTACGACACTACTGAACTGAAAATCTTTTTGCAAATCGATTCTGTTAACCAATTTTTGAACGAGGCATTGGTAAATGGACTTGTGCGAAAAGGAATTTGATAACAGTGAGAACATGAAAAGATACAGTAAATAAATAAAAGAGTTAGATTACCCATCCATATGCATGATTTTATTTTTTTGTTATACATAAGATTCTTTTACTTAAAAATCATATTTTCACTTCAATTCTAACATAATTGGAGAAAATAATTTTTTTAATAAATAAAAAGAGAGTTTAAAACGTGTTTATAATTTAGTTATATATGTCATTCCAAAATTTAAGTGATATAATTAAAAGAATAATTTGAAAGATTAAAAAAAATGTATAATGCAATCGTATTATATAGTAATACATACAAATTGTTGTCATTGCCTACTTGATTGGAATTTTTTTTTTTTTTTTTTTTTGATATTGTGCCGTATGTAAGATAATTCATTGACCCAATTAACTTGCATTACAAACGAGATTATAGCTTCAGGCATTGCGCTATTTAGATTATTTTTCATGCTAACTATGAATATATAACATTTTGTCGTGCAAGACTTCAAATGGTTATTCATAAATGTAGAACCATCAACATGTTCACATATATAAACCATAAGGATAAATTGATAAAACAATTCAATTCATTTATACATTAAAAATAATGCGTTTCATAATTCTATAACTACAAAAAAAATCCAAACCCAAATTTTTTGGGGCCTTTTTTGTCCAATCCCACAAACCCAAATCTTTGGGTTTTTTTCATTCCCGCTAAATTTAAGAGCCAGGCTTTTGGGCTTTGCCCATGATTACCCTAAATTTATCAATCATCTTTGGTGGCCCTAAGGCCTTGACTCTAGTGCTATAGATTTGTCATTCGGCATCACTTGAAAGTAAAATTTTTGGCCAAGCAGATTACGAAACAAATCCGTAAATAAGAGTTTCAAGAAGTTCATACATTTTACAAGAAAAACAAATATACAATATCCATTTCTAATGAATGATTATCCAACATAGTTAGATATACAATTGAGTAACATAAAAGAGATCCTCATGCGTCTACTTGATGTAGTAAGGAAGGTTGAGGACATAGAGAAGGAAATAGGCCCAGATGACACCAGAGACTCCACCAAAGAAGAACCCTCCAGTGAACTTTGCCCAACCATCTGCAGTTTGCAACTGGTCAGGCTCCTTCTTCCTTCCAGTCAAGGTTAGGCTTGGTGCAGTCGACGGTTCACCTTCGTTGAATGATGCAACGCCATACATTGTTAGGCAAATGCTTAAGATTGCAACAAGGCCTCCTGCTGCCAAGGACCCTGCTTCACCTGCATAAGGTGTGTTCCTCAGTGGTCCTGCCTTGACGAATGGGCCCACGAGGAGGAAACCGTGGGCCAGACCCACTTCGATGCCACGAAGAAGGGGGCTCACTGCCGTTCGATAGGCGGGTAGGTTGGAGAGGTACCATGCGATCAATGGACTTGAGGTTACCGGAGTCTCGAGACTTCCAATGAAGGGGTCACCATTGATTGGTTGAATCACTTGATATGTTGGCTGCACAATGGAAAAATCCAATAAATTTAAGTGAATTTGTAAATTCGTAATGGATGTCTAGGCTCACCCAATATGTGTGATTTAGGCAAATTAAAGATGACTTACCAAGTGTATGTGAAAAGTTTGCATGAGAATGAAGTTCAGAGGTCAGTATACTTCATAATAATGAACTTGGCAATTAATTAAATAGGTCATCTAGTTTTTTTCTTTTTCTTCTTTATATTTTATAATTGGGGCCTTGGGGTGAAGAATTTGAATTTGGGACCACTTCTTTAGAGAAGTATGGTTGTCCATTGGACTATATCCTCTTGGCGTGGAGGTCATCTCCGGATTCTCCATTTAAAAGATCCCCCTACCCGCCATTGTACCCAAAAATAGAAGTATGTTTATCAATTGGCACCATGCCCAAGTCACAAGAGTTCATCTACTTAAAATTGGCTACTGAGGAGAGCAAGTTGCAACTGTCCAACACCCACCATTCGTGCATTGCACACGCCAATGGACCCCTCACCCACCTATTGCATATGCAATACCCCAACGCTGGGTGTTGGCCGTTGGGCAGTCATGAGCTTTGCTCTATCTCCTTACATTCTATTAAATGATTTCAAGCCACCAAAGTTCATCTTTTTCCTCTTCACACCATCTAAATCAGTAAGCAATTGCTAAATTAGCACGTGTTTCTCATTTCTTACTATGGATATGAGGTAGCTTCAACGGTTAAGGGTTAAGGATCCATCACCATTAATTATTGCTAGATCGTCTATTTAGATTTAGCATCTTATATAATTATCAAAAGGGTAATTTCCACAAATCATCTATTTAAATTTCATCAATTGCAATTTATTCAACAAAATGGATTGAAATGTTCAAATCAATGTGGCATCTAATTCAAACAACTTCATTTTTTTGGCATGAGTAGAACTAAATTAAATTAACAACTTGTATATGCCAGAAGAACTCACTCACCTTATCTGCCTGAATAGCTTTGACTGTGAAGCAATGAGTTCTCTTGCAGGGTGATACCCTAAGTGGAGCACCAGATATTCCCCTGGGAGAAACCAATCCCTTTGTCAGAGATGAAGCAAAGCTGCTCTTGAGCTGACTTGCCATTGGAGAAGTACTAGCAGCCATTGATTGTTTTTTTTTGTTAAAAAAGAAACTCTCCAAGCCAAACAAAAAAAGAATGTACAACTATGTAACAGATGAAAGTGGTATCTATTGCTGATAAACTTGTGGTTGTAAAGGATGAGGTGTCAATCTTGCATATTTCTCATTGGATGCCAATTGTTTGTAACCTTATCCATAAGTTATCCGCACAACAGCAAAATATTGATGGCATGTTATCTCATCCAAAGGCTTACTTTGTAATTTTAGTTGATAGTGTGTTGCAAGATAAATATTGCACACTACTTCTAATTATAATCTAATAATTTAAATGTTCCGGATTGATTTTCTTCCTTACATTCTTACGAAAGGGTTGAACCCAAATCTTTTATATGGTTTAAAACCTGAATTTATATATTCCAATTCTAACTTAATGCTAACCCAAATGTGACTTACACTGTTCGGATACATAACTACCAACCAACTAGCAAAACAAGGTGGTGTCTTCCAAAGGTGTACCATCCATATGAGTGAGTTTAGAGTTGAGCTCAAGAGGAGTGGTACATGTCTTACTATCTGTGAGTCCCGCTCTAATGAGAAGGTCAGAAGCATACTTTGTTTGAGAAAATAATATCCATTGAAGTCAGAAGTGATCCCAAGTCCTAAGAAGTAACTGAGCTTCCCAAGATCTTTCATCTCGACATATTGGTTGAGATAAGTCTTGAGATCCGAAATTCTAGATGTTTTATCACTAATGATAATCATGTCATCAACATAAAGGAGAAGAATCTTAGTACCCAAGTCTATTTTTCGAATGAAAATAACATAATCATGTGAGTTGGGAGTGAATCCAAAATCTCTAGCAATGGTGTTGAACTTCGCAAACCAAGCCCGATGAGCTTTCTTGAGACCGTAGAGAGCTCGACGAAGTTTACAGACTTGATGCGGAAGATAATGAGAACCAGGAAAAGGGCACGTATAAACTTCTTCGGTGAGTTCACCATTAAGAAAAGCATTTTTCACATCCATCTAAAATAATCCACAATGACGAACAGCAGGAACTGCAATTAAGCTACGAATTGAAGTGAGGCCGGCAACAGGGGAAAAGTCTCCTCATAGTCGATCCCATACTCCTGGGTAAACTCTTTAGCTACCAAGCAAGCCTTGTATCGATCAATAGACCTATCAGAGTGAGTTTTGATCTTGTAAACCCACTTGCATTCCAGAACATGTTTGCTTTTTGGTAGGTTCACTATATCCTAGGTGTGAGTGTTTTCGAGTGCCTGCATTTCATCATTAATTTCTTTTTGCAAAGAGGGTCAGAACTAGCTTTACAATATGACTGTGGTTCATGGTGAGAGAGAATAGTAGAAAATACAACAAAGTCACGAAGATTAACAAAATAAGTTTTTACCCAGTTACTTCGCCGATGAGGGAGATCAGAAGCTATTGGAGCGGATCCATCGGAAAAGACAAGTTGCTCAGAAGAGGGTAATGTGGATAACTCAATTGAGGTGTCTGTAGACATGTTAGGTGGTAATGACATATTTGATAAAGAGATAGGATGTGTTGGTGGAGATGTTGACTCAGAAGAAGAGTTTGTCTCAAAAGTGTCAGAGAAAAGATCTTTGGGGAGGTCAGTGAATAGGAGAGAGGTGTTGTCGTGTAACAGGTGAAACTTGGATATGGAGGCGAACATTTTGTGTTCCCAGAAAACAACATGACGAGACTCTCAAAGATGTTTGGAGTAAGGATCCTAACATCTGTAGCCTTTGTGTTCAACACCGTATCCCAAGAAACAACATAAGTGAGATCTAGGTTCCAATTTGGTGTGCTCATGAGGCTGAAGGAGGACAAAACAGGCACAACCAAATACCTTAAGAGTGCTATAGTCAGGAGGGTGACCATAGAGACACTCAAAGGGTGATTGATTCCTAATTATGGGAGAAAGTATACGGTTCTTGGTGTAAACAGTTGTAAGAGCAGCTTCACCCCAAAAATGTTCAGGACACGAAGCGGATATGAGAAGAGCACGGGTGGTATTGAGAATGTCTCGGTGTTTGTGCTCAGCACACCCATTTTGTTGAAAGGTGCTTGGACAGGAATGATGAGAAAGAGTGTCATGTTGGCGAAGAAAGTTAAGGACGCTAAAGTCTATATATTTGGCAGCATTGTCAGCATGAAAAACTTTGATATTGCAAGAAAATTGAGTTTTGACCATGGTAGCAAAACCAAAGCACAATTGATGTAATTCAAATCGATTACGCATAAGAAATATTCAGGTGTAACGGGAGTATTCATCAACAAAAATGACAAAATAACTAGAGCCTCCCATAGTAGCAGTGGGAGACGGGCCACAAACATCAGAGTGAATCAAGTCAAATGGTGCAGAAGAAAAAGAATCACTTTTGTGAAATGGAAATGCTGATTGTTTGGCAAGTTGATAAGGAAGATAATCAAATTGTTCTTTATTAACAAGCCCTAAATGACCACTAGACACTAAGGATTGAAGACGACCAACAGAAGCATGACTCGGACGAGAATGCCAAAGACTAACAGCTGGGGTAGATGAGACTGGGGTTGCTATCTGAACTGATGAGGAGAAATGAGATGGAATGTGACGATTGATGAGCTCAACGAGTCATCCAACCTTACGGCCTATCCCAAGAGTTTGTCCCGTCTTTGGATCTTGCACACAACAACCAGAAGCAGAAAAAAGGAAAGTTAGACCGAAGTCACATAATTGACCAACAGATATGAAATTGAGAGTGAGTTAGGAAATACGATAAGTATCAGGAAGAAAAGTCTTTAATGTTGCAATTTTTTCGATATGACTCACGGTCATGGGAGAACCATCAGCACTTTAAAGGATCAAATGGGATAAATTATGTAATGGTTCCAATATGCCTTATTTGAATTGATTGGATTTATAATCTTAAGAAGAAAACTTCAATTCTCTCAATTTTTTTTCTCACTTGTTTCTTTCACTAAATAGTAAAATTTATTTTCTTATTTATTTCTGCCCCCCCTACACAGCCTAATACTCAAATTGTTTCATCATGCCCATTTTTTCATTGTCAAAACATCATACACCTTGTTTAAAAGATAGTACAAATTAATAATTAGTACGTAATAATATTGTTGCTGATATAAAGATAATGCAACAAATTACTGACGTTCAAGTCAACTTTGGTCGAGTTCTAAACTATGTTATATGTACTATTTCTTTTATTTTGTCAAATTCGTGTCAGATTTTCGACATTCGGATAAAAGTATATCATTTAAAACTTCAAATTAAAAGAAAAATTACGAAAAATATTAAAAAATAAACAAATCTAAAACACATATTCTTGTCCGACATTGTACAAGTAACATAGGTTCTAATCTACTCCGAACAGCGAGCAAAGGACAGTTTCCAAATTTGATCAAAGTGTACCTTTATTTACCCAAAATAGAAACTAGAAAGGATCCTACTCATTGCATGATAGCAAGCAAAGCTATAAAATTAAGAAGCCAATAATGATTTTACAGGAAAAGCCTTTTAGAGAAAACAATAATAAAAATGCCCACTTTGAAATCAAATGATTTTAACCCAATAACGCATGGTATCTGAATTCTGATTTTGACTTGGTAGATACCAACATTGTGTAATTAAAGAACATAACAAAGGCACAAGTGGGATTCAAAGCTGTAGAACGTTGCATTTATTAATACTTTAGTTTAGCATATCCACGCATACAGGAATTTTATATTACATGTCTGTTAATGTATGAATAATTTATTTGAAAAAAAAATTTTAAATCTTCTAAAAAATTTGTTAATTACAACTAGCTCATCAAATCTCAGAGACACAGACACCATCACTAAAAGAATCCAATCAATTCCTAATTTTATATTACAATAACGTTTGGCCTTGCTTTTGTTCCTGTTTAATGAATTAAAAATGCTGTTAAATTAGTCATGGGTAAAAATGTTGTTAACATTTGTATTCTTTCAATCCTTTTTCTTTATCCCTGATCGGATTATGCCTTAATTTTCCTATTCTTACAACTCCATTTACTAGTCGGACTATGTGTAAAAAACAATATAAATATAAGCATTACAATTCCTTTTTCTGATCCCTGATCGGATTATGCCTTAGTTTTCCTATTCTTACAACTCATTTTCCTAGTCGGACTATACGTAAAAAACATTATAAATATAATCTAATTTATGTTGATTAAATTGTTTAGAGAAATTTGTCAAGTCAAAAATGAGTGAGAAGGGGAAATGATGGAGATTGTTAAGGTTCTTGGGCAGGGTTCTTACGGTGTTGTGTATCTGGTGAGCGAAAAACACACTTGTCAATTCTTTACAGCAAAAACAACCATGTTATCAAACGCTGTTTCTCTTATAAAGGAGAGATGGATAATGAAATAGCTTCATGTTTATCAAGGGTTGTCTGTTTCTATGGTACTGCGTTGTTGAAGACAATGCAAGAAGGTCGAGGGTTTTACATGTTGTATTTGGAATTTACCGAGGGAGGTAACCTGACGAACTTGATCAAGGATTACGAGGGCAAGATACCAGAGGGGCATGTCAGGAAGTTCACAGGGATGATTCTTGAAGGTCTTTCTTCAATTCACAAGAAAAGTTTTGTACACTGTGATCTCAAGCCGGACAATCTGCTTGTTTTTCCTTCCATAAAATCTTCAATACCCGACTTAAAATCTCAATAGACTATTAAGTCTTTTTATTTTTTTAACAGTGGTATTAGCAGGAAAATGGCATTATAAATTTTAAATTCAATAACTATCAAACCTACTTAATTTTATGTTTTTGTTACTTTTGCACAATTGAAAAATAAATTTTCATTTATTTTTTCTTAAAAATTGAGTAACTTATAGTAACCTTGTTACATGGAATTCTAGAAAACAACCATCAATCTCATAATGTATTGTACTTCAACAGTAGCACCTATGCAAGTGGATACAATCTGGTACTCCCCGTTTTGCAAGTGGATGGTGGAGATGAAACTTGATTTACGTGCACTATAAAAAAATTGAACTTCAATTGCATCACCTATTGCACTCTACTCTCATATCACCAAAATATAAAAAAGCGTTCATGTATCACCTAAATAAAAATGTGTCATGTTTTAAAAAAAAAAACTTGCGCATGGACAATCCAACTGTTTCCTGTTTCAAGTTTAATTTCCCTATTCTTACAACTCCTACTGATCGGATTATTTGTAAAGTGTTATAAATATAAGCTATTGTTGGTTAATTAAATTGTTTAGAGAAACAAAGTGAAAAGTGAGAGAGAGGGAGTGATGATGGAGATTGTTAAAGTTCTTGGGAAGGGTTCTTATGGTGTTTTGTATATGGTGAGACAAAAAGTCACTGGCCCATTCTTTGCAGTGAAAACAGCCTTGTTATCAAACGATGCTTCTCTTCTAAAAGAGAGGCGGATAATGAAGCAACTTTGTGATTGTCCAAGGGTTGTCCGTTCCAACAGTGTTGAGTAGTTGATGACAATGCAAGGGGTTTACATATTGTATTTTGAGTTGACAGAAAGAGGTAACCTGACCGACTTGATAAAAGGGTTACGGGGGCAAGATACCAAAGGAGGATGTCAGGAAGCTCACAAGGATGATTCTTGAAGGCCTTTCTTCAATTCATAAGAAAGGTTTTATACATTGTAATCTCAAGCCAGACAACCTACTTGTTTTCCCTTCCCTATACACTTCAATTCTCGAGCTTAAGATCGCAGATTTTGGATTAGCCAAGGAGCCAAGAGAAACCAACTGTTTTTTGTACCTTGAGTTTCGAGGCACTCTATTTTATATGTCACCCGAGTCAGTCCGATGGGGCTACATTGGGACAGTATTAGACATATGGTCACTGGGCTGCATTGTCATTGAGATGATCACTGGCAAGCCTCTATGGCCACATAAACACACTGAGGACTTGTTCAAGCAGCTTGTTTTCTTAAATGAATCTCCAAAGATACCGGGCAATCAATCAGAGATTGGGAAGGATTTTTTGAAGAAGTGCTTTGCATTGAATACTGACCTAAGGTGGAATGCAGATGAGCTTTTGTGCCATCCATTCATTGTTGAAGATTTCATACCAGTACCAGTTGTAACGGATTGTTCTTCTGAGTTGCCAAGAGGGTGGCACCCTTTCTTTGATTGCATCAATTAGCCTAGCTTCTGTGACATAATACAACAATTGAACTTATAAAGTGGTTGTTAGTTATGAAGTACTAGGATTATGTTATGAAGTACTTAGTTAACTTACCGAGGAAGTGCTTTGCATTGAATACTGACCTGAGGTGGAATGCAGATTAGCTTATGTGCCATCCATTCATTGTTGAAGATTTCATACCAGTACCAGTTGTAATGGATTGTTCTTCTTAGTTGCCAAGATGGTGGCACCTTTTCTCTGATTGCATCAATATTAGGCCTAACTTCTGTGACATATAAAGCAACTGAACTTAAAAAGTGGTTGTTAGTTATGAAGTACTTAGTGAACTTACTGATATGAAGTAGTATACGCACTCAATATTCTTATCTAATGAAAGAACATATTCTTCAGACAATATTCGCTCTTTTGGGAGAAAATCACAACTCTGGCATCTGTATGATTATTAGTTTATTACCATAATTATTCAATAGTTATGCCCTCAACATTGTTCATTTGTTGTTCCCATAAAAGAATCAACTCCCCCCCCCCCTCCTTTTCTCCCTCACAACCAGAGAAAAAGAAGAAAAACAATTAATGGCTGCAGCAGAGTATCATCATTTCTGGGATATACTTAAGTATTAAATGAGAATCTCATTTAGTCCCATACTCCCAGCAATCTAAAACAGAATGCTGAGGGAACAAATGAATATAGCATATCTAACTTTAGGCATATAGAATTATATAATTAACCATAAATCCAAAACCAACTAACCCCTTTGAAGTTTCTTTAATTTCATAAGGATAACTTCCAGTCAACAACTCAATGTTTTAGTAAAAAAACATGAAGAGGTTACTAAACAAAAGTCATACGCCAAATAGGGAATGTGTCTTATCAACAAGATACTTACCTTATACGTCGAATTCGAAAAAAAAAGAGCACATAAAAACTCAATGTCATGTAACAGAAAAAAGATTAAAAGTCCAGCTTGTAGTTATTCAAGATACCTTCGCAGCCTCATTCATGTATTCTTGAGCTTGACCAAGCTGAGAGAGACCAAGGTAGCAGAGACACGGAACTCTAAAACTCTTCGCTCTAAAGATTATGTTCTTTATATCATATGGAATATAGAGCATAGATTTCTTGAACATATCCGCTCTTGTCTCAATCTTTAGAATGAAAATGATTTGAAGAACTATAAACATGAATAGAGAATAACTGAAATATCTGATCTCAAGAGAAGCAATTTCAATGAATATTATCTTATCAAATTTTAGGTTAGCCCTGTTAGGGTTAAACTACCCTATCCCTACGGATCTTGAGATGCGAATATAGAGAAGAAAATAGGAATAAATCAAAGGCAAACACACAGCACACAGATTTACGTGGTTCACCCAAACTCGGGTTACGTCCATGGAGTTGCAGCGATTTCACTATGTCTTGAAGAACAATACAGTGAGGCATTATCCCTAGACACCCCTCACAGTATTCACAAAAAAGACAGCTCACACCCTCACACAAAAGAATAAGATAAAACCCTTATATTTTCGAGTTAAAATAAAACAGATACCAAACAGTGCTTAAAACACCAGATTGGACAAAAAAAAGCCCATCAGGCTCCACACATAGCCTAACAATCTCTCACTTGGAGACTGGTCCAATCACCAACATCAAGCACCACATGCCTTCAAACAAAGCAAGCATCGCTGCAACTCATTCACCTGTCCTCAAGCTTGAAGACCAAATGAAGCTGAGCACAACTTCAATTTCTCAATAGTGACACCCTTAGTCAACATATCTGCTGGATTCTCAGTTCCACGAATCTTCTCCAGTACCAACTGTTCACTGTCGAGAAGAGAGTGAATAAAGTGATATCTCAACTGTATATGCTTCATCCTGGAATGAAACACCGGATTCTTAGCAAGAAAAATAGCACTCTGACTATCACTGTGTAGAGTACCTCTCTCATTCTTCTTACCCAGCTCATCCAAGAGACCCTGTAACCAAACTATTTCCTTCCCAGCTTCAGTTATGGCTACATACTCAGCTTCTGTAGTAGAGAGAGCAACGATATTCTGCAACTTAGAAGCCCAACTTACAGCTGTACCGCCCAGAGTATACATAATCCCTGTAGTACTCTTCTTGCTATCAACATCACCAGCTAAATCCGCATCCACAAAACCCTGCGATTTTAAACCTGCCCTTGTGAAGCACAGAGATGTATCTTAAGTACCTTTCAAATACTTCATGATCCATTTGACTGCCTCCCAATGTTGTTTTCCCGGATTACTCATGTACCTACTCACTACTCCCACTGCATGTGCAATGTCTGGTCTGCAGTCTTGTGCAGACCATGGCATACATAAGACTTTCAATAGCCGAGGCATAGGGAACCCTACTCATGTAGTCCTACTATTGCTCTGTCTTTGGTGACTGATCATTAAATAGTCTAAAATGACTAGCCAAAGGTGTGCTCACTGGTTTAGCACTATCCATGCTAAATCGACTGAGAACCTTCTTCACATACTCTGTCTGTGAAAGTTTCAAAGTCCCACTAACTTTGCCTCTGATGATTCTCATACCAATGATTTGTTTTGTAGCACCTAAATCCTTCATTGCAAACTGTTTTGACAATTACCTCTTGAGATTATTAATCTCCTCAATGTTAGACCCTGCAACGAGCATATCATCCACATATAACAATAATAGGATATAAAAGTTGTCAAAACTCTTAATATAGCAACAACGGTCTGTCTAGCACCTTGTGAACCCGGTGCTACACATGAAGCTGTCAAACTTCTTATACCATTGTTTTGGAGCTTGTTTCAACCCATACAAACTCTTTTTCAGTTTGCAAACTTGATTTTCCTTTCCTTGCATTGCAAATCCTTGTGGCTGATGCATATAAATATCTTCCTCCAAATCACCATGAAGGAATGCTGTCTTCACATCTAACTGCTCAAGATGTAGGTTCTCTGCAGCTACAATTCCCAGTACCAGCTTGATTGTTGTTAGCTTCACAACTGGAGAGAAAATATCTGTGTAATCAACACCCTCTTTCTGTTGAAACCCTTTCACAACCAATCTAGCCTTGTAGCGCTTGCTACCATCATGCTCTTCTTTTACTCTGTACACCCATTTGTTATGTGAAACTTTCTTCCCTTCTGGCAATTCAGTTAGTTCCCATGTTTAATTCGTCATCAGTGAGTCCATCTTATCCTTCATAGCCAACTCTCATTTGCTAGAATTTTTAACCTGCAAAGCTTCATCATAACATTCTGGCTCACCACTGTCAGTTAACAAAATATAGAATAAGGATGGTGAGAACCACTGTGGGGGTCTAATGTTCCTAGAAGACCTTCGGACAACACTTATGGGCATACACTGTATTCTCATCATTTTTCTGACTCCTACTCTGCACTGTTCTCTCAGAAAATTCATACAAGTCAACAAACTCAGACTTCTTTAGTTATGGCCCTGTAACAACATATTCTGCACTTGACCTGTCTTTGTACATAACCTGTTCATTGAAAATCACATTTATACTCCTGATGATTTTTTTTTATTATCCCAAAACCGATAACCAAAAGCTTCATCACCATAGCCAATAAAAAAACATTTTCTGGATTTAGCATCTAGTTTACTGCGAGTATCAGAGTCAATATGAACATAAGATAAGCAGCCAAAAACTTTTAAGTAAGAAAGGTTTACCTCTTTTCCACTCCATACCTCTTCAGGTATCCTGCAATCCAAAGGAATTGACGATCCTACATTTATCAAGTGAGCTGTTGTGCTAACTGCATTGGCCCAAAAAGTTTCTGGCAACCCAGCATGCAACCTCATACTTCTATCATGCTCATTGAGGGTCCTGTTCATGCACTCAGCCACGCCATTCTGCTGTGGTGTCCCGGGAATAGTCTTCTCCATCCTAATCCCATTAGCAGCACAAAATTCTCTAAACCCCCCATCTATGTACTGTCCACCATTATCAGACCTCAAACATTTTACCTTCAAACCTGTTTCAGTCTCAACCATGGCCTTCCATTTCTTAAATGTCTCAAATACCTCAGATTTATTTTTCAAAAAATAAACCCATACCTTCCTGCTTGGGTCATCAATAAATGTGATATAATACCGCGAACCTCCAAGAGATACAACCGGGGAAGCTCCCCATAAATCTGTGTGTACCAACTCCAATTTTTTAGACTTTGGAGTTCTGCCTCATTTCAAGAAACTAACCTTTCTCTGTTTCCTAAGAATGCAGCTCTCACACAAATCAAAGTCAAAGGATTTCAACTCTGGCAGTTTCCCTTTAGGCAACATCACTTTCATCCATTTTTCGCTCATGTGACCAAGCCTACGGTGCCATAGGTTTATATCAACTTTTGCATCAACCACTGCAATAGTATCTCTCACACTTGAGGTCATGTACAGAGTACCCGTTTTTGTTCCACGAGCCACTACCATGGCTTCCTTTGTAATCTTCCAAGTACTAGCCCCAAATGTCACCGTGAGACCTTCAACATCAAGCTGTCCTACAGATATCAAGTTCCTCATCAATTTTGGAACATGTCGCACTTTCTGTATCAACCACACAGACCCATTCGGCAATTTAATGCAAACGTTTCCCATACCCACAATATCCAAGGCTTCTCCATCAGCCAAATATACCTTCTCAAAATCACCTGTCATATAGTGCTCCATGATTTCTCGATGTGCAGTGGTATGGAAAGAAGCTCCTAAGTCCAAAACCCAAGAGTCAATGGGACTGTCAACAGAAAGTAATAGGGCATCAAGTAGTTCTTCTGTCACAGCATTTGCAGCATCGTTCTCATTCCTTTTCTTCTGCAGTTCTCTACAATTTTTCTTAAAGTGGCCAGTCTTACAACAATTCCAGCATTCCAGTTGTCGTCCAGATCTGGATTTACTCCTACCTCCTCTTCTGGATTTTGATCTACTCCGATTGGAATTTCTATCCTATGTTCTACCTCTTGTCTCAAGATTTAAAGCGGAACCAGAACTCGAGGTTTCACCTGCATCTCTCCTGCGAACCTCCTCACTTAAAATCAAATCCCAAATATCTTCATATCTGAGTTTATTCTTCCCTGTAGAATTACTCACGCCATTCTCATGGCTTCCCAACTGTTTGGTAAAGAAGCCAAAACAATTAAAGCATGGATCTCATCATCAAAATCAATCTCAACAGAGGACAATTGATTAACAATTGTATTGAACTCATTCAGATGCTGCGCAACAAGCGTACTTTCCGTCATCTTCAAATTGAACAACTTTTTCATCAGATGCACTTTGTTGTTAGTCAACGGTTTTTCATACATACTGGACAAAGCCGCCATCATATCATTGGTGGTCTTCTCCTTAATAACATTGTGCACAACTGATCTTGATAAAGTTAATCGAATAACTCCCAGTACCTGTCTATTAAGAAGATTTCATTCGTCTTCTTTCATACTGTCTGGCTTTGCCCCTAACAGAGGCAAATATAATTTCTTCCCATAGAGATAATCCTCGATTTGCATCCTCCAATACCCAAAATTGGTGCCATCGAATTTCTCGATTCCTGTCGCCTTTCCTTCTTCTTCGGCCATCGCTCCCACTCAAAAACCGATAGCTCTGATACCAGTTGTTAGGGTTAAACTACTCTATCCCTACGGATCTTGAGATGCGAATATAGAGAAGAAAATAGAAATAAATCAAAGGCAAACACATAGCACACAGATTTACGTGATTCACCCAAACTCAGGTTACGTCCACAGACTTGCAGCGATTTCACTATGTCTTGAAGAACAATACAAGGAGGTCTAACCCCTAGACACCCCTCACAGTATTCACAAAAAAGACGGCTCACACCCTCACACAAAAGAATAAGATGAAACCATTATATTTCCGAGTTAAAATAAAACAGATACCAAACAGTGCTAAAAACACCAGATTGGACAAAAAAAAACCCACCAGGCTCCACACATAGCCTAACAAGCCCCTCCATCAAGAAAGTTCATCCATTTCTTGTAACGTCATGGAGAACATGGATATGTTGTTCAACATGTAATGTGACACCTTGTATAGAAAATCGTAAGTACCAGCAGTGTCATTGACACGTGATCATCTATATGAATTCTACATTTGCTCTTATTAATAAAATTCTATGTTTTTCCTTTTCAAAAGAAATGAATTCTACAGTGGCCTAACTTCATTTTCGTGCACATATCGATGTATCATGACATGCACATAATTGAGAACGCTACCATCAACAAATAGTATCATAACCTCTCTGCAAGTCAGTATTTTATAGCAAATCACTCTCATAGAAAGTAAACATTTAAATCATGTTTGCTAACCCCAGTTTCGCAACATTAAAGAAAATCAGATTGCTTTATATTTTTCTTTAGACATTAGATGCCACAACAAATCAGAAAATCACATATTACTGATGATGTACTAGAATTATGCCATGTAGTAGCATTCTTTGTACGTACTCAATTTTCTTATCTAATGAAAAATAATATTCTTCATATAATGTTCTCTATTTTGGCAGAAAATACCATCTGTGGCATCTCTGTTTGATTATTACCATCCTTGTTCAATATTTCTGCCTAATGATTTCCTCCATTGCTTGATTTCATTCATTCTAGTATATTGAGAAATTGACTTCTTTCAATGCAGTTCTACTATAATCAAAACAAAAATATAAAAAACAACATAGGCATAAACATGTTTATTGAATGCAAGCGATATCTACTATCAATCATTTTCCCATGTGCAATCACCATGCACACAAGTATGCAAAATCAGTGTCTTACTTCACTACGCACATTTGTGATTGGAATTACAAGAAGGCAACTAGATTCGGGTATTCATTCTGATTCAGATCAGATTAAAGAACATAGCTGAGCAATTGGAGAGGTGTTTCAAGGCTTTCCTTGTGAAGAAACTCTTGGAGCCTCTCCAATGAACCTGTTCCTTGGCGACAGCAGTTGCTTCCCACTTTTCCAACATTTCTCAGGCATTCATAGTTTTCTTTTCATACTTCTTTTCTCGGTCTTGACACTCATAACCGTCTCTTCAAGGACTGTCCAGCTCGTGGAAATGTTCTTCAAGTAATCAACTTCTTTCCATTTCAAATTAAGTTTATGTAATGGCACGCTGACTTCCAAGTTCAGTGAATGCTTTCTGAAGCTATTGGATCTTAGATGTTGTAGAGTCTATGAGAGCAGCAACTGAATAGGTATCTTTACAAGGCAGACGGTGAGGACAGAATTAATTAAAACGAAGTGTTAAATTAGATCAAGACTTTTATTTTTTTCTATTTTTTTTAAAAAAATAAAGCTATAAATATAATACGCATTAGATTTATAAGCTGATAAGTTTATAGGATCGACAATTCATTCAACCAAAATGATACCCCAGGTAACAAAATGGTTAAAATGGATTCAAACAAAAAGGTGAACATGAACAATGTCACAATTCAACAGAAGTAATTTTTTTTTTTAAGGCACAGCTAGAACCTTAAATAACTATGAATCACGGATACCACAAAGAAAAGCAACCGGGAATGAGCAACATTGCTTTTCAAATTCTTCAATGTTCTGACAAAGCGCGAGGACACAAGTTTGTAACACCACAGCCAATTATACACTAACATCGATCATACAGAACTCTCAACCATAATCTAGTCAAATCAGCGACTCAGTTGTAGCCTGAGCACTTGTAGTTGTAGAGAATCCATGATAATCACCCACCATAGAGACCCTTGCCATGCTCAGACAACAATAGCAAGGTATCCAAAGGAAATTAAATATAGTCCAACTGAATGTCAATCATACTATTAGCTGGAAGAGACAAAAACTCAAATAAGAATGATAAATATCTGGAACAGAAGCTAACAGTGATTTTTTCTATAAGGAATTCCAATAGACCACTGAGGAAGGAAAAATATAGGAACATCAGGAAGTGATTGTATCCTATATAGGTGCGCCTAATTCTACCTTCATAGAGAAGAGCTTAATGGATAACAAATCCAAGTTTTATCAATCAGAAATTGTAACAGATAATGAGAGTTTATATGAGAACACAGATAATCCTACTGTCTATCGTCTGAACACTAATCGAGTTCAACCCCTTCAAAAAGGCTCATATTCTTCTCAATGAGATCAAATTACCACATAATAAGATGCTTCCCATGTAAGAGATCCATTGCAGTATCCTATAGAAAAATGAAGGGCATCATCAAGGAATTTTTTTTTCCTTTGCCCTGAATCAAGGACTTTTCAAATATTCCCAAATATCTAGCCCAATATAGCTACGGAGAAGCAACAATGAAATAATAGATGAATTAACAACTAGTACACTTACACAGATAGAGAAGGAGAGACCAAGAAACATACGAACTTTTAGAAATCTCTCACTTCTACAAATTAACCAGTACACCAAAATTCTTATCAACAACTGGATTATAGGAAGTGGGTGCTACTTCAAGTGACACCATCAAGCCAACTCTTCTTATCACCAAAGAAAAGAATGATCTAATGGCAAATTCTTTGAGCTATGTATCTCTCATTTTCATCAGTAAACAAAGATGAATCTGAAATGACACCATAAAACTGAGAGTCTGAGACAAAGGAGCCTCCAGACTCCAATCTATGTCCGACGTCAAAAATTTCAACCGAAAAATGACATCATACAAGAATTCTTACTAGACTGCAAAGCTACCTATTAGTTGGACCAACAAACCATAGAGACACAGACACCATCACTAAAAGAATCCAATCAATTTCTAATTTTTATAATGCTAAATTACCTTCCTTGATATAAAATTCTCTTCCTGCACGAATCTCCATAACCAGTTTCGAAGAATTTCTGGATTACATTTCAATCAGACATCTCCACGCTCACCACACATCATAACTCAAAACAAACCCACCTCAAGAAATTTTACTCATATCTATCCACTATCTCTACCCAAAGAAAATCGTTCAAAGTTCAAACCCTCTCAGAGGCAAGATGGGAGTGATTCCTACAAGACACAGCTCTTCTTACAATTATGTATTATATACTCGAAGACAGAAGTAATGGTAAGTGGAGCACAGAGCGAGACTAGTTACCTCAAATGTATTGACATGTCTGCATTCCTTTCAAAACGAAACTGCATTATCATTTATCAATATCACTTAAGAACTTTGACATAAGCATACATTATTATGGAATTTCCACTTGTAACTTTATTAAGTTCAAAATAAGCATACATAAACACATCAGAGTGCACATATTTACAAACTTCCCATTTGAGAACTATATGCCTTTGAGCAGTAATAAAAGCACACATGAATTTTGATACGATTACATTCTATATCTAATTAACTAAAACACCAATATATGATCAGAACCACTTTTTATTATGTGACTCATCCAATCACTTCCTAACTCATATAAAGAACATTATTACAAAAAAGTTAGCACGCTTTTTAACAAAAACTTACCTTATCAAACCAATTATATGATAAAAACACACAAAAGAAGAAGAAGTAAGATTCCATTTGAGCTTAGAACACATAAGAGGTTACCGATGATTTTGCAAGTCTTAAGTTACCTGAATATAATTGAGGTCTCGACTTAGGAGAGGACGCGGTGGCGATGGTCAGATTCGAAGTCATTATTGGGTTGCTATAGCTCCGGCGTCTGTGATTCTCGTAAATTTGCCTTCTCTTTTTTGGCGGGAGTTTGTAGCAGAGACTTCAGAGAAATAAGAGAGGGTTTGAAAATTTGAATCGAATGAAAGTGGAATTGGGAATGTATGTTCAGTGAAACGAACCGTTTTGGGGAATGGTTCGGTTAATTAGGCTGAAGTTGGGCATATTGTACGGCCGTTTGCCCTTGCTTTTGTTCCTGTTATATGAATTAAAAAAGCTGTTAAATTAGTTAACATTCGTGTTCTCTCAATTCTTTTTCTTGATCCTGATCCGGTTATGCCTTAATTTTCCTTTTTTTACAACTTCTTTTCCTGTTATGCCTTAATTTTCCTTTTTTTACAACTTCTTTTCCTAGTCGTTTTCAATTCCTTTTTCTGATCTCTAATCGGATTATGCCTTAATTTTTCTATTCTTACAACTCCTTTTCGCTTTCAATTCCTTTTCCTGATCCTTGATCGGATTATGCCTTAATTTTCCTTTTCTTACAACTCCTTTTCCTAGTCAGACTATATGTAAAAAGCATTATAAATATAAGCTAATTCATGTTGATTAAATTATTTAGAGAAATCTGTCAAGTGAAAAGTGAGTGAGAGGGAGAGATGATGGAGATTGTTAAGGTTCTTGGGCAGGGTTCTTACGGTGTTGTGTATCTGGTGAGCGAAAAACACACTGGCCAATTCTTTGCAGCGAAAACAGCCATGTTATCAAACACTGCTTCTCTTATAAAGGAGAGACGGATAATGAAACAGTTTCATGATTGTCAAAGGGTTGTCTATTTCTATGGGGCTGCATTGTTGAAGACAATGCAAGAAGATCGGGGGTTTTACATGTTGTATCTGGAATTTGCCGAGGAGGTAACTTGACAAACTTGATCAAGGGTTACGGGGGCAAGATACCGGAGGGGCATGTCAGGAAGTTCACAAGGATGATTCTTGAAGGTCTTTCTTCAATCCACAAGAAAGGTTTTGTACACTATGATCTCAAGCCGGACAATCTACTTGTTTTTCCTTCCATAAAATCTTCACTACCCGAGCTTAAGATTGCAGATTTTGGGTTAGCCAAGGAGCCCGGAGATGAAGACAACACTGAGAATGGTTTTTGGAAATTTAAGTTTCGAGGCATTCCATTTTATATGTCACCCGAGTCTATCAGGTGTGGCAACATTAGGGCACCATTAGACATATGGTCACTTGGCTGCATCGTCGTTGTGATGATTACTGGCAAGCCACCATGGCCACATCAACACATTGAGGAGTTGTTCGATCAGCTTGTTTTTTTCAATGAATCACCAAAGATACCTGATAATCTATTAGAGATTGGGAAAGATTTTTTGAGGAAGTGCTTTCCAGACCAGAGATGGAATGCTGATAAGCTTTTGTGCCATCCATTCATTGTTGAAGATTTCATACCAGTACCAATTATAACTTATAGTTCTTTTGAGTTGCCAAAAGAGTGGAACCCTTTCTCTGATTGCATCAATATTAGGCCTAGCATCTGTGAAATATTCTAGCAATTGAGCTTATAAGTGGTTGTTAGTTATGAAGTACATGTTATAAAGTACTAGTATTATATTATGAAGTACTTAGTAAACATACTAATATGGGGTAGCATCCTTCGTATGTACTCAATTTTCTTATCTAATGAAAAAGCATATTCTTTGACAACATTCTCTTTTTTAGAGAAAATGTTAATTATTTTCTGAGGGGAAATGAATATAGTGTATCTAACTTTAGGCAAATAGAATTATATAATTAACCAAACTCAAGTAAGACACCAAATAGGGAATGTGTCATATATATCATAACAAAAGTAAGAAGTTAAGATACTTTTAATTAACAAGATACTTGCCCTATATGCCGAATGCATATAATACCAAAAAATGAGTAGTTATTCAAGATTTGGTACGTGTGACTCCACTATGTTTTTGTGGGAGGCCAAAAAAATAATTTTTTTTACAACTTTGTATATACTGTATGTAATATTAAAGAATGTGTATGCCATGTGTTTTGTCTTCTAAAATGGAGGGTCTCAAATATGAGAACTAATACTTTTTTTTTGTTTTTTGAAGTGAAAACTAATAATTTGCTAATAATTTCACATGTCAACACCAACTGAATGCATACTTTTTTTAATATATTAAGGGCGTGAATTATTTATCAGGTTGAATTTGTGATTACTCAGTGTTAAGAGTGGACTCAAGCTAGAATACTAAAGTATTTGAGTTCAAATCGACTTAAAATGAACAGGTTCAAACTCGAGTTCGAATTTGAAAATTGAGCTCGAATTCGATAAATTTTATGATGACTTAAACTTGGCTTGGCTCGAGCTTGATAACAAACGAGCATATTCAAACATAAAATTTTAATTGTCTATTCAAGCTCGAGTTTGAATTTGAACTATAATTTTAATAAATAAAAATATTAAATAAATATTGGTTCGAGCTCGAACTTGATAATATCTTATCGAACTGATCGAGAGCTTTTCGAACCGAATCTTAAAGTATTCAATATCGGCTTGATAAGTTATTCGAACTTAATTTTCATACTCAAGTTCAGCATGAACTCAATCGAGCCGAGCTTTGATCGAGCTCAAACTCGAACTCGAATAACTCGATAAAAACTTAGCTCTATTCCAACCATACTCAGTATCAAAGTTTCCCATTCTTTGGCAAAATTAATGTTGATGAGCATCTTCTTTTGTTTTTAAGTCCTTTGTTGGATGTTGATTGTAATTTTACTAATGTTTAATTAAGTATTGCAGATTTCCATAAAAGAAAACTAAATAAATTATTAAGAAGATAAAACACCGCCACAACGGTAATAGTCTCAATTAAAACTAGATTTTAAAGTGTTTCCTCCTTATCCTCTCAATAATTCAAACTTAAATTTCATTTAGAAGACAGTGAAAATTTCTAGTTGGTGACAATTTGGAAAACCTGCACTATACATTTTTTTAATCTTTAAAATTACTTTTACAATAATCCTCCTTTTAATTATATCACTTAAATTTTGGAATGACATATATAACTAAATTATAAATAAGTTTTATTTATTAAAAAAATATTTTCCCTGCTAAGTTAGCATTGAAGTGATAATTAGATGACATTAAGTAAAAGAACCTCGTGTATAACAAAAAAAAAATCACACCTCATGTATAATGAGATGACATTGAAGTGGTAATCTAACTCTTTATTTATCTTTCCGTACCTTTTCATGTTCTCACTGCTATCGAATCTCTTTTCGCATAGGTTCATTAATTGGTGGCTCATTCAAAACTTAGTTAACAAAATCGATTTGCAAAAAGATTTTCAACTCAATAACGTCATAGATTTATAGCGAGATTTTTTGTTGTTTCTCGTATTTGTTTTGACTAGGTTGTTTCTTATTCTTGAAGTTTGGGATAATCAAACTTCCAGCTGGTTACTGTATGTATCATTTGGGTGAATACATCATAATTTTTTGAGTGTACACAATATTTAAAAAATGATTTTTATCGTCTAAAGAAATTAAGGCATCTCACGTATCACTAAACAATGACAGATTTAATACTTTTGATCCGTGAGGAAACCAGTTTAACTTAGCAATTATTTTAAATCTATATGCATGGCATGAAATAGTTTAGCACTTGCAGCCATTTGAATTTTATTGTTTTCTATATTTTACTTTACTTGGTATAATTTTTTTTTAGTAGTGTGTATATTATGAATATGTACCATAGGATTGAAATTTGGTTGGGATATCTTTAAGATATTCTCTGAAGTATTATTAATCTAGTGGTTGGCTTAGATTATCAATATGTGATAGAGATTGATCAACAAACATGTTGCCACAAATTAGCAATCTTTACACTTATTCTAAGATTTATACAAGATATAAGAGAATTTCACAAAATTTTAAAAAATTCTATGTACAACAGAGTATAGAACTCTCTAAACTTTCCAAGTTGTTGCTATATCGTAACGCGACGATACAACAAGGCTTGGCAAGTTTAGGGAGTTCAATTGTACTATCGTATTCTAAAATTTATTTGTTTGAAAATTATTTTTTTTTACTGGAAATGATGGAATTTAGAAAGATAAATGCAGCCTTTCAAATCTCGTTGTCTATGAGTATGAAAGGAAAGTTAAGGACACAAATGAATAAAAATGAGAGAATTTGGAAGGATATTTTTCTCTTTTATTCCATCTCGTCACTTGATCCAAATTTATATTTATCTTAAATCAAGCTTCTTTGCAAGGGTACCTACAATTTGATTAACTCATTTTTTTCTCTATCTAGTCCTAGGATCAAGTATTTGCAAACATAAGTTGACGTTGAATAGAGAGAAGATTAATGTTTATATTATTACGTAAATCTATCACCATTTTGCATCTATTTTTACTTCACTTAAAAATCTTATTTCTCGGTTTTTTTTGTTTTTTTTATTGTTAGGTCACATTTTAAGACCCAAACTTTAGCCTGGAAATGAATTTCCTATCGACTCATTGTGTTTTTGTACAATTGAAAAATTAAATTTCATTTATTTTTTCTTGGAAATTGAGAGTAATAAATAGTAACATTAGTAATAAATTGTTTTTATTTGTAGAAGATGAAAGATTTTGGTTGTTCTAGCGAGATTGTAGGTTGTTCTTTTACCTTTTCTTTTTTTTATAAATTTTTTTTTTCTTTTTCCCTAAACTGAATAGGATTTGAATTGCTAAGCTTTGAGTTAATAAGGTGTCTTAATTTTCAAAAACTTAAGCTATTTTTTTGTACTTAAAGTTAAAGAATTGGGATAATCCAACTAATTTCTTGTCTCAAGCTTACTTTCCCGTTCTTATTAACTCATTTTCCTAATAGGATTATATGTCTACGTATTACAAATATAATAAATTGCATGTCAATTAAATTGCTTTGGAAAATATTTGTCAATAGATTGAGAGTGAGAGAGAGGAGCAAATTGTTTTAAATAGATTAGCACTTGTACCCATTTGAATTTTATTGTTTTCCATATTTTACATTATTGTGTATAAGAATTTTTAATATTGTATGGGTTATGAATGTACTCTTGAGGTATCAAATTAACCTCAATGTAAATATTATTTTTTACACAAGATCAAATTGTTGGTAGCATAAAATTAACATTGTAACCCAGAAAAATTAAAAATAAAAATATGATTGGAGGTAGAACATATTTTTAAATACACAAGTTACTTTTTATTTCAAAGGTAAAGTATTTTCTTTTTTATTTGAGTGAGTATAATTCTTAATATATATTTTAAATCATCTAAAAGAATAAATAGTATTTTTTTTGGGAAATTGAGTGGGGCCAATTGCCCACGATCAACTTACTATAGATATGTTCTGTTTATGATTGAGTGATGTACAGTGCAATCGAGAAAAAAAAAGGTAGTACCTTGTTTGGTTTATGTGTGTGTGAGAGAGAAAAAAGTAGAGAGAGAGAGAGAGAGTTGTTTGTTTAAACCAAAAACAAATTAATGGGGTGTTATGCCTTGATTGGGCCACATGAAAATTCCTTAGCAAGATAACAACGAGACAGAAAACTCAACGTTTTCTTGGGTTGTTGCTAGCTCATCAAATCTCAGAGACACGTTATTGTGTGTGTGTGTGTGTATATATATATATATATATAATTAAAGTACTAATTTACTTAATAATTTCTTTTGAATATTATTAACCTAGCTCACATTACTAGGCAATTCAATTAACTAATTTTCTTAATTAGCAAGAAAAGGTCAATAATGTCCACTCGCAAGCCCTAATGTTTTTAGTAATGAAATGGTTTATGTTTGTCGGGTCGAACACCTTTAAAAATGATTTATGAAAAATTAAAAGTTAAAAAGAAAAATATAAATTGAATTTTGTGTCAAAAAAATCGTTTTTAATATTTTTTAATAAATACAAAATAATTTTTAATTTCACAGTTATTTTATTAAAAACTGTTTCAAAATCGCTTTGTAAACCACAAAAACATTAATTACTGTAAACTAAATGAAACTTAAAATCATTTTAAAGAATATTAAGATATTTTAATTTATTTTTATAAAAACCAATGTATGATATATGGACATGTGACTATTTTTAGTTGACAAGGCAATATTAATACTAAATGCTTTTAAAATGTTATGGTTTAATTTGCCACTACTTAAAATGCAAGGTAATAAGTGCAAGTATACCCAAAAATTTAGGGTTTTTTAAATATTTTTTTTTCATTTAAGCCCACTACTTTTATATATCTATTGTAGTTCAGTACAATTTTTTTCCGTTAGTTTGTAATTTTTGAACGAAACCCTATCAGGAAAAGGATTTCTATTTCCTAATACAATTTAGACATACATTAATTCCTTGGAGGAGAAGTTACAGTTTACACTATATATAAGTCAAGTTTTGGTGATTGGTTTCATATATATATTTTTTTTGAAAAAGAATTGGTTTGATACTCTGATATATTGTAACGCCTAATTGAAGGATAGAGCAAAAACAATATAATCACAATGGAAAAAGAGAAGAAGATGAAAATCAACTTAAGCTGTGGAGTAGGAGGCTACAAAGATGCCCTCATAAATCCAGTCAAACTACAGAATAAGCTCCTTCAATCGGCAAAATCAAATGAAGAGTTTTTGAGAAATATTATAATCATCAATATGAAAAAAAAGATAGCTGATAAAAGCTCTTCATTTTCTTCTTCTTTTGATTTTAAGAGATCTGCGGAGAGAGGAAAGAGTCGTTCTTCTTCTTTTGGGTATGAGAGTTATGGTAGCCCTGACGAAATTTATGCATACAACAGGCAAAAATATCTGAGAAGCTATGTTTTCAGCAAGAGAGAAGAGACTGTGGCACAAAAGACAAAAAAATGGTTTAAAGAGAAGCACAACAACAAGAAGTCTAAAAGCAAGTCACCAGTCAAGCCTTCTTCTTTTGTCGAATCTTACTTGAAGCTCTTGCTCTTTTGCACGGCTAAAGTTGATGTTCATATTGAGAAATCTTCTGGTTTTGATACTAATTCAACTTTGGTTTCATGAATTAATTAGGGTATGATTTCAGCATTGTAATTAATATTCATGCTCCTTTTCTTTTCCTTTTGTTTTACCGGAGAAGTTCTTGCTTGACAAAATGTCAGGAGAGATACATGCACAAAAGTCCATCTCACTATTAAATAGTGTGAAAAGAGATAGGAAAAAAATATTTTATTTTCATTTAAAGGTGAGATAAACCTTTATGCGATGTATCTCTCATGACACTGTGTTAGACAAGAATTTTTCATTTTACTGGGGCTTATATTACTCCCTTTTTTGTTTGTGGAATCTGTTTAGGCCATGTTTGTTATTCAAGATTTTGTTTCTTGTGTGGGCAAGAGGAAGAAAAAAATTATTTATTAGATTGGGTTTAAAATCAATATTTTAGATTCACTCGAAAATTCATTGATAATTTTAAGAAATTTCACTGGTAAAGTCAGTATAGGTGTGAAATAAAAAAAATAATCTTATTAGTGAAATTCTTCAAATTCATCAATAAAGTTCCAAGAGTTTTAGATCCGATCTAACCAAGAATTACAATAAAAAAAAGAGAACAAACGTAACATAAATTTCGAATAGATAAATGCATGTGTGCCATAGTCACATAAATGTACTAGTAATTATCAATTTCCAATTTAACAATTTATAATAGATTGCATAAAGTATATATGAAAAGTTGAACCTCAAAAATAAAATGGTATATATTAAATGATATAGTGGTTTTTACTTTTTTTTTTTTTTGGCGGGGGGGTGGGGCACTAATTAATAAAGAAAAACAAGCATTACAGATTGGCCCTTATGAATAATAAAAGGCCTTGATTGGGCTTGTGCTTCATGTTTTGATTGAGGAAACTTTAATATTGTTACTCAACTTATCTAAGGTTTAGTGAAAAAAAAACAAACAGTGGCTTGGTCCTGTAAATGTTGGATTGGGCCTACCTCCCTCATAAAATGTCGTTTAAACGCACCCTAAGAGCTCAATGGTGTGATCGCTATGTTAATCTTTTTTCCTGGTTTTACTCCCTCGCCAGCCATGAAAAGGATTCTAAATCTTCTCTGCATCATGATAACAGGAGCCGTTTCTCACATACTCATCAACCCAAGAAATATCTCTACAGCATCTTCTCACCGAGAAATCATTCCCAACTCTCTCTGATATTTTTATAGGCATTTTTTACCTTTTTAAAATTGAAAAAAAAAGTTTGCATCTCTCAAATTAACAGGCATGAACTGAATACATATCGAGAAGGTAAAATTATTTGGTTGCAAAAAGGCTTTACGCCGTTGCCGGGGATCGAACCAGGGTCACCCGCGTGACAGGCGGGAATACTCACCACTATACTACAACGACCTGGTTGTTAAATGCCTCCAAAGATATTATAAATTATTTAAAATGTAAAATTGCAGATTTGCTGGAACAAGTGAAGCCCGACGAAATAAGGCTTTTATGTAAACAATGGGCTTTAGGTAATGGGCCCTGAATCTGATTATGACCCATTAGTTGAATAACACTAGATTTCCTTCTTTTTTGTCTTTCCGTTAGTTTCTAATTTTTTAACAGAATCCTATCAGCAAAAGGATTTGTATTCCTAATTCAATTTGGACATACATTATTACAGTCTACCCTATATATAAGTCAAGTTCTGGTGATTGGTTTCATATATTTTTTTTAAAGAAGAATTGGTTTGATCCTTTGATACTCTGATATTATTGTAACGCATAATTGAAGCGGAGTGCAAAAACAATACTACTGCTTACTAGCTATTGACTACTCCAAAGGAAAAAAGAAAGAAAAAGATGAAGATCAACTCAAGCTATGGTGCAGGACGCTGCAAAGATGCCATAAATCCTATCAAAGTACAGAAGCTCCATCAATGGGCAAAATCAGATGCAAATTTCTTAAGAAATATTATAATCACCAATATAGAAAAAGCGAGAGCTGACAAAAGTTCTTCATTTTCTTCTTCTTCTTTTGATTTTGGGAGATCTATGGAAAGAGGGAAGAATTTTTCTTCTTTTGGGTATGAGTGTTATGGGAGCGCGGAGGAAATTTATGCATGCTACAGGCAGAGATATCTGAGAAGCTATGTCTTCATCAAGAAACAAGAGACTGTGACACAGAAGATAAAGAATTGGTTTAAGAAGAAGCACAATAACAAGAAGTCTAAAAGCAAGTTATCACTTAAGTCTGCTACTACTGCTGCTTCTTTTGATTTGTTGGCTACTAAAACTTTGGTTTCATGAATTAGGGTTTGAGTTTCATAGTTGTAGATTCCTCTCTGTGTAGTATTCACGATTTTGTTTCTTTTGCTAAGAGTGGACAATAGAGGATGTAGTTAGTGAATGAGCATTTATTGTACTATTGAAACTCAAAAGAGTTGAAAATTGTACTAATTAATTTTGTTCATTTGTTGATTAATTTGTAGTTTAATTCCAATCAAACTACAAAAGAGATTTTTTTTTTTCCTTTGATCTCTCATCTAATTTATTCTTAAACCTAAGCACATTTGAATCTAAGCGAGCATGAAAGGAAGAACAATAGCTCATCATGTAAAATTAAGGGCTAGAACCTACATTGATGCAGGGATCATGATTCCAGACTTTAGCATTAGCTTCTAATCAAGCAGGGCATCAAAGTCTTTGATCATGAATCATGAAGAAGAACAAGCATTACACAAATCTTGGGAAGACTGTTCCTATACAATCAACCAAACAGACCGTTACAATATATTGTAATTTTTTTTTACTGATAATTGGAGGTGAGGGTTTAAAGTTTAAACTTGAGATTTAAAAAAAAAAAGATGTAAGAATATCAATAGATCTTTATTTTTAAAAAAAAAAGTCCTTAATTGGGCTTCGGTTTATTATTAGATTATGGTGATTCTTCCTTATCATTTTCTTTGAGAGAAGAATCTCCGGTTGCATAGGCGGAAGGAAAGATGTCATGAAGTTGCTCAAGTGGACTCGACCTATGGGTGAAAGAGCAGCAGTAGCAGTTTCTTGTTTACAAGAAAAGAAGAATCCCTTTCAATTCTTTCTCCATGCCTTTTGGCATTGTCTCGCGGATTCAGTCCAAATTAATAAAAATTCTTGATTAGCATAATAAGAGATAATGTACTAGACAAAAACTTCTTCCAAACTAAGATAACTAAAAAGATGGGTTTCTTCCGCCATGAGAAAACTTTAGTACTGTTCTAAACTAATCCAAGGGTTAGTAACAAAAAATAGGCGGTTTGATATTGCAAATGTTGGACTGGGCTTTACAAATGGGCTTAGTCAGGCCTAGCTCTTAAGTAAACCTAACAAAGCTCAATTTGATTCAGCCTATTCTTTATTGGGTTTGAAAATGGACCCTATTAATATTACGGGCCAAGTTATTCTTGGTTTTCGCAACTAAACTCGTAATGTCAATTGTGTCCAACCCAAGCTAAAGCAAGACCCAGAAGCTCGCTAAAGTGTTTAAGGCTTGTGATAAATGTGATACTTGTTGCCTATGAGGCTGACTTAATCAAAATCTAAGGTACCGTTCAAAGAAAAAAATTTTTGTACAGTTTGAGAGTTTATGGAATAATTTTATTTTTTATAAAAAAAAGTTTAGATCTAATATCTATAGAAAAGATTTATGAAATAATCATAAAAGTGAAAAAAAAAGTTTTAAAAAATTAAATTTGTGTCAAAAAACCGTTTTTTCAACTGTTTTGCCAAGCAATAAGGGTTCGTTTAGTTGTAAAAAATATTTTTTATTTTTCATCTCCAATTTTTTTTATACTTTTCTTTTAATAATTTGTACATTAACATGACTTGGAAAACAAGATTTCTTTTACCGACATAATATTGAAAAATCTAATAAATAAAGAGAAATATTATTTTCCAAATTATGTTAAGAATGGTTAAATTCAGTAGCAGAACTTCATAGAGACAAGTGGGGGGCTCCACAAAGTTTTGAATTTTTATTTTAAATTATTAGATTTAAGTTATAAAAATTATAAATTATAAAATCTCATATATATATAGTCCCCAAAGTTTATATGGTATGTGTATATTAAGCGAATTATTTGAACATCCCTTACTTTCTTGATCAATTTGGTATATTCTCTTACCAATTTCTTGCTCATTCAGCATCTCTGGGTTTATTATTCTCTCAAGTGCTACCAACAACATTTTATTCGACCCAATTTATCGTTTTATGATATTAAATATCCGTTTTCATCATTATTACACGTATTTTGTTCAAAATTTTATTGGGAGTATTTTAGACTAAACGTAGTAAAATTGGGTTTAAAATTGAATATTTCAAAGCTTCAAGCAATTTGAAACATTTCAAAGCTTCAATCAAAGTTTTCAAATGAATTAAAGTGGATTTTTATGTTTAACTTTCTTATGTTAATTTGTATATTTAAATTCTTATGTTTAAAATGTTTGGAATAAATAAAAAATTCAAAATAGAAGAGAGAAAGAGGCAAGGGAGAGGAAGAGGGAGGGAAAGAGAGATTTATAGAATTCATTTGTTCTAAACACATTATTATCGTACAAAGTTAGACGTCTATGATATTATTTGTATACGTTTTAGACGAAAATCATACTTTTGGTATATACAATAAAAAAGATTGAACATATAAACAAATATATATCTTAAGTTCGGCCCTTCCAAATATTCTTCTCAAGATCCGTCACTGGCTAAATTATTGAAGAAAATGTTAATGAAAATAAAGATAAAAAATGGATAGCATTTTTCTCGATCAACTAAATGCACCCTAAAATTTGTTTTCAATTAGTTCCTTTATTGTTTTACAAAAAACAGTTTTGTAAACAATAAATCGAAACTATTATTAAACCAAGCGGTACCTTAGATAAGAGAAAAACTTCGAAAACTAGGGTTACTACTTTGGGGTTCAATCCTTTTTGTTTGGGTTATGACCAGCTTATAAGATGTTCACATATCATCAGCACTTGCCACTCCCATTTCGTATCAGAAGTGCTTCTATGCTTTCAATAATGTCAGGTCATTTTCTACATAGGGCCTTCCTTAAGAGGCATCTACTAAAAACCGAAAGACTCCCCTTACCCATTATTTCAAATGCTTTTACTTTCTTTTTTACTCTTTGTTTTATACAGTTCCAATCAATTTTAATGTTATCAACTGAGCAGGACATTGCTTATTGTTAGATTATGTATAGCATAGTTATTGCTTAGTTAGTTTAATCCCACATTGGTTGTGTATATCTTTGGCTCTCTTATTGGCTCTCTTATTGGCTCTTATAAATAGGATAGCTCACTTGTAAGTAAATCACACCATTCAATACAATTCTCTTCTTTGTATTGTCTCACTTCCTCTCTTAAACCTTAACATGGTATCAGAGCCTTCGTGGTTCTCGGTATATTAAGAGTTGAGTATGCTCTGTGATTGCCACTATTAGTGGATCTTTCATATCAGAAAAACTTCTTTAAGGTTGTCGATATATTAAGAGTTGAGTATGCTATGTGATTGCCACTATTAGTGGATCATTCACATCAGAAAAAACTTCTTGAATATCCTTTTCATGTCTGTCGGGTCACCACTATAGTCGGAGTCTCATTCTCCATCGACGTCATCTCAGCCGCTGCTCCATCGACGTCACTATTCAACCGTTGACCGTTGACCGACAACTAGATTTGACCAGATGGCAGAAAAAGATATTTTTCGTCATGTTCAGTCTGTATTGGATGGTACAAACTATATTGTTTGGTCTCAATCTATGCGAAGTTTCCTCAAAAGTCGTAAGCTTTGGTCTTACGTGGTTGGTATTGTCGAGAAGCCAGTTAAAGGGGCTACTGAAACTAATGATGCTTTTCTCACTCGTCTCATTGATTGGGAAAGTAATCATCATCAAATTCTCACATGGTTTCGTAATACTACTATTCCATCTATTTCTGCCCTATTTGGTAGCTTTGATGAAGCTAAGGGTGCTTGGGATATGCTTGCTTCTCGTTATTCTGCTGTTGATGGTGCTCGGGAATATCAGGTCCTGTTTGAGCTCTTCTGCCTGAAGCAAGAACCGGGGCAGAGTATTAATGATTTTCTTGCTCGCATGCAATTCTTATGGAATCAAATTGATCTCTCTGATCCTATTTGGAAGGATCCTACAGATGCCAAAATGTATGCTGAACGAAGGGATCAACATCGTCTTCACCATTTTCTTATGGCATTACGTGATGATTTTGAGCCTATTCGTGTGCAACTTTTACATCGCTCTCCTCTCCCTACTTTGGACAATGCTATCTTTGAACTTGTTCGTGCAGAAAGCAGATCACAGACTATGCACTCTCAACATAATCCTTCAGTGTTGGCTGCTCCATTATCTAGTTCTTCATCATTTCAGCCAAAGTATTCTGACAGGTTTGGTGCTCCTCGACCTTCTCCTAAGCCTCGTGACAACAATTTCTGTCGTTTTTGTAAACGTCGAGAGCACACTATTGATAAATTTTGGCAAAGGGGAAGATCCAATGCTCCCACTACAGCAGTTGCTCATCCTGAGAGCACTCTCTCTACAGTTGTTCCATATCCATCTGCGACTACAGCTTCATCTTCAGTTACACTCTCTAACGGGTCATCAGGTTCTACTGTCACCTTATCTGCAACTGACTTCGAGGTAATAGTTAATCAGGTCATCCAGTCTCGTTCTGGTAATGCATCTTCCTCTGCCCTCTCAGTCCTGCCAGGTAATTCTGCCTCTTGGCTTTTTGATTCCGCTTGTTGCAACCATATGACACCTTTCCCAGCTTCATTTACTACATCTGCACCTTCGCCTCATTCCTCATTCATTCGCACAGCTGATGGCTCCACTATGACTGTTAAAACTATAGGCACCATCAATAGTCGTTCTCTTTCTATTCCTGAAGTTTTTCATATGCCAGAATTATCTTATAATCTTCTTTCCGTTGGGCAAATATGTGAACTTGGATATAGAATTATCTTTGACTTTTCTGGTGTGAATGTGTAGGATCCTCGTACTGGTCAGACCCTTGGGACCGGGCGTAGAATTGGGCGCATGTTCGAACTTTCATCCTTACACCTGCCCAACCTTCCTGCCTCTAACGTCTCTGCTGCTGCCTCATTGTCACCATCATCCCTTGCACTTTGGCATTCACGTCTTAGTCATGCATCTGCATCTCGGGTACAACTTTTAGCTTCAAAGGGGTTGTTAGGGTCAGTGTCTAAAAGCTCTTTTGATTGTATTTCGTGTCAACTTGGAAAATAGCCGGCTTTTCCTTTTAATAATAGTGAGTCTCATGCTACTGCTTCGTTTGATTTAATTCATTCTGATGTTTGGGGACCTTCTCCCGTTGCTAGTATGAGTGGTTCACGCTATTTTGTAATTTTTGTTGATGATTTCTCTCGTTACACTTGGGTATTTTTAATGAAATCTCGTTCTGAATTATTGGATATTTATCGTACTTTTGCTAAAATGATTGAAACCCAATTTTCAAAACCTATCAAAGCTTTTCATTCTGATAATGCTTTAGAATATACTCAACATGCTTTTAAAGACATCCTAAAAAGTTATGGCATTGTTCCTCACTTGTCATATCCTGGCACTTCACAACAAAATGGTCGAGCTGAACGTAAACTTAGGCACATTTTAGACACTGTTCTAGCCCTCCTCATTTCCACATCTGTTCCTACCCCATTTTGGGGTGAAGCCACTCTAACGGCTATCTACACGATCAATAGGCTGCCTACCCCTATCCTTGATAATTGCACTCCTTACGAGCGGTTGTTTGGCTATGTTCCCTCATACCACCATCTTCGTGTGTTTGGTTCTGCTTGTTTTGTTTTACTCCAACCTCATGAGCGCACCAAACTTGAGTCTCGTTCTCGGATGTGTTGCTTTCTTGGATATTGAATTGAACAAAAAGGCTATCGGTGTTATGATCCTGTGTCTCATCGTCTTCGTATTTCTCGTCATGTAGTTTTCTGGGAGCATAGACTATTTCATGAAATTGGCAAATTCAGCATGCCATCGTTTCCTCCTTTTACCACACTTATAGAGCCTCCTATTTCTCCTACTCACACTAGTGATGTCTTGCCCGAGTCTCCATCACCTCACACTAGTAATGTCTTGCCCGAGTCTCCCTCACCTAATACCCTCGATTCCACTCCACCTGATACTCTCGACATCACTTCGCCTGAGCCCCCAGGGTCTGTTACGTATGAGGATCATGTTCACACTTCCTCTCTAGACCTTCGCCGATCCACCAGAGTAAGATCTCTTCCATCCCATCTCCAGAATTTTCATTGCTTTCATGCTTTAGCTACTTTACATGAGCCCCACTCCTATCGTGAGGCTTCCACTAACTTTTTTTGGCAGACTGCGATGAAAGAGGAACTTGATGCTTTACACAAGAATAATACATGGGATTTGGTTGACTTGCCTCCTGGAAAGTCTGTGGTTGGCAGTAAATGGGTTTACAAAATTAAGACTTGTTCAGATGGTACTGTTGACAGGTACAAGGCTCGACTTGTTGCCAGGGGTTTTACTCAGGAGTATGGTGTGGACTATGAGGAGACCTTTGCTCCAGTTGCTCGTCTATCTTCTGTGCGTGCTTTGCTAGCTGTTGCAGCCTCTCGTCATTGGTCACTTTTTCAAATGGATGTTAAAAATGCATTCCTTAATGGTGATCTTAATGAAGAAGTCTATATACAACCACCTCCCGGACTATCTAATCCAACAAACAAGGTATGTCGTCTTCGTCGAGCTCTATATGGACTTAAGCAGGCTCCTCGAGCATAGTTTGCTAAGTTTAGCAATACTTTGTCTAGCCTTTGATATTCCATCAACTCCTATGATTCAGCTTTGTTTGTTCGCCGCACAGACCGAGGCATCATACTTCTTCTGTTATATGTTGACGACATGGTTATCACCGGGGATGATCCCATTGGTATTCAGGAACTTAAACAGTTTCTTAATCAACATTTTGAGATGAAAGATCTTGGTCCTCTCAGCTATTTTCTTGGTCTTGAGATTTCATCTTCTTCTGATGGTTATTATTTGACACAAGCCAAATATATCTCTGATATGCTTTCTCGGGCAAATCTCACAGACAATAAGGTTGTTGACACACCAACTGAGCTTAATACTCGTCTTACACCCCATGATGGTGAACTTCTTCGTGATTTTACTTTATATCGACATTTGGTTGGCAGTCTTGTCTACCTTACTGTTACTCGACCTGATATCTCGTATGCTGTCCATCAGGTGAGTCAGTTTATGGCTGCTCCTCGCTCTACTCATTTTGCTGCTGTTCTTCACATCCTTCGTTACCTAAAGGGGACATTGTTTCATGGGCTCTTTTTCTCCTCTCAGTCTCCTCTTCAGTTGTGTGCTTATACCGATGCAGATTGGGCAGGTGATCCTACAGATCGTCGTTCTACCACCGGTTATTGTTTCCTACTTGGCACCTCTCTTATCTCTTGGCGTAGTAAGAAACAAACTGTTGTTGCTCGATCTAGTACAGAGGCAGAATATCGTGCTTTAGCTGACACTACCTCTGAGCTTCTTTGGTTACGATGGTTGTTACAAGATATGGGTGTATCACTTTCTGCTGCCACTCCTGTATACTGTGACAATAGAAGTGCTATTCAGATTGCTCATAATGATGTGTTTCATGAACAGACCAAACATATTGAGATTGATTGTCATTTTGTCCGTCATCATCTCCTTCAAGGCTCCCTACAGCTTCATTCTATCACATCCAAGGATCAGCTCACAGACATCTTTACCAAGTCACATCCTCCAGGGCGTTTTCGTGATCTTGTTTTCAAACTCAAGTTGGTTTCTCATATTCCACCTTGAGTTTGAGGGGGGCTGTTAGATTATGTATAGCATAGTTATTGCTTAGTTAGTTTAATCCCACATTGGTTGTGTATATCTTTGGCTCTCTTATTGGCTCCTATAAATAGGATAGCTCACTTGTAAGTAAATCACACAATTCAATACAATTCTATTCTTTGTATTGTCTCACTTCCTCTCTTAAACCTTAACACTTATAGCTAGCTGGTTTGTTCTCAAGTCCCGAAGAACAAAAACCCACCAATTCACAATCCGCTATGGTGGCTAATTGGCTTCATATATTTGATATAATCTTAGATCATTATCCTCTTTATGATATTTATTTGTCAACGATACACAACATGTGCCTTTTTTGGCTTTTCCCATAAGTGTTTATCAATGATCGGTAACTTATTCCTATATTATATACGGATATAAAAAACAAACACATAAAATTATCAATGAAAGTTTTATAATGATTACTAATTATTGATGTTAAAAATATGATGAAAAGTAATCTTGTCTTTTGTGGTCTTCAACAGAATGAAATGATTGTCCAATAATTATGGACTTACAGGAGACAAGAGGTTTTGAGGTGATTTTGCTCTTGTGGTCGTAATTATCTTGCAAGTTGAACACTTGTGGGAGAAGTCACTCGGAGTGTATTGTTCCGAGGAGGACCCTTAGATGATTAAGTCAGTAGATATATTTAGAATGAAGTAAGAGCGGATTTAGAATGACACCGAGATGAGAGAGTAAAAAAAAGACCGAGATGGTTTTCTTCGTCCTTTGCAAGTTTACTCTCTATATGTTTGATTTTCTCACTAGGATCTCTTCTCCCTTCTTTATATATATGTTTTATATCTTTTGAAGGCCGAAACTTCTTTATATAGATGTTGGCGATCTTTTGTCCGAAGTTTTGAAGTGGGATATAACTAGGATGCGACTCGTTAAGCCTCGAGCCTTTTTTGGAAATTAACGACCTATGCTTGTGGGAAGCGACCTTAGCTTGTGAGCTTTTCGATTAGAGTAAGTTTGGTCCCTACCTTTCCCATGGATAACAAGTCATGTGTCTGGGTTTTTATTGAACCGAATAATTTTGGTCACATCGCTAATAAAGTTATCCGTTTTTATTTTTTACGGGGATTTTATTTGCAACAAAATGATAAATTGTATAAATTACTTACAGAATCTTTCTGATGACTACACCATAGCTATCAGATATCCCAATACCAAAAATGAGATGTATGTATAGCAGTGTTCATCAATAATTGTGTAAAAAATATATTGTCAATGTCTTTTAACCTAATTAAAGTGGGGCATAGGGGTGACTATATTTAATTAATTTAGTGACTTCCCAGTAATTATATAGTACTGTCTTTAAAGTTTTGTTTCTCTCTAGTGACTATGATAGTGGACAAGCTGGGAGGTTTAAATTATATAGGATAATCTAATATGAAATGATTAAATACCTTGGAAATTAAAGTAATGGGAAATTAACATCTTGTGACCTGGCCCCATACGAGAGCATTTTAAATGTAATAACGATGCATCCATTAATATTATTATTTAATATAAATATTATTTTAATTGATTATTTTTTTTGTGAATAAAATTAATATATTTATATTATATAAATATTAAACTCAATTTGATGAAATAAACACTTTCAAATAGTCAAATGGTACCCATCTATAATTTTTTTTATAGAAATTTCAATATTTAAAAATACACTTACAACTTATTTACAAAACACATAAATTGATTTGACGTCACTTTTAATTCAATCTTTATCAAACACTAGATAGATTCTAATTCTATATCAATTCTACTTAAAACTATTTTAGAATCACTTTCAAACAGACTCTTAGTATAATTATTAATGCTTAGTTGATTATGTAATGATTGGTATTTAATTGATTCTATATATGACATTTAACCCAGGTTCGGAGCACCCATTGCTCATTGGTTAATTAGTGCAATTTCAACAAATAAAAAGCCGACACAAGATGGGATTTGTCATTAATTAAGCTGGCTGATCAAAGTCAAGTGTTACCCTACTTATTTTTTTGTATCAGTTATAAGATCGGAGGCATGCATGAAACTAAGGAATTTGTCCTTTGATAGATGTTAAATTGGAAAAGGCAAAAGTGCCAGCATCATAATTAATCGACTGACCCTGCTAGTTTGATCGAGCTTTTGGGTAAATTGATTAATTTGTAGATGCAGTTGATATGTTTAAGTATCATCCTCTCATAACACAAAAGCTAAAAGTACTAGCTAGCTAGAGGGGGAAAAACATGGCCAAACGTGAAAACTATCAGTGCAAAAAATTAAAAAGAAACTAATCCCAATTTCCAATATGTACATTGCATCTTTGATGCGTATATTAGAAATATCTTTTTGCCTTAAAAAAGAAGGCACTAATCCCAATTTCCAAGCATCCACTAGTGAACTTGTGGTCACATACCCTACAAAACAAAGCATTGTAAATTGCAAGTAGTGTGTTCAAAAAGTGAGAAGAAATTAAAAAAAGGGGAGGAGAATCAAGAAAAAGAAAGGAATGGTATAATTTATAGTTGTCACCAAAGGGCAGAATGATGAAGAAAGGGGACCATCCATTAGGCATTAGGCAATATGTGGTTTCGTTAAGAGAGTTTTGTGTATGTGACTGTTCATGCGTGTATGGTGAAAGAGATAAAGTGGAGAGTGAGTCCCCAGTTTGTCTCTCTTCAGTCTTTTGCTTTGAATCATTTCCTTTTCCATCTTTCAATTTGGGCAAAAAAAAGAGTATGAATTTGGCGTTGACACTTCCTCGTACAACAATTTGCATCTCGTAATTCTTCTTCTATTTTATTACTTATCTTCTTCCAATTTCCCCTCCTCCTTTTTCTTATGCTAAACAGTACGAATTAAGCATGAAGCATGATCTGTTTTCTAACTAAAAAAAACATTCACTATTAAATGGTACGTACCAAAATTACTATCAAATTCTTTAGCCTTAGTAAAATGCACACCCACCACCAAGGCAAAAGTTCTAACATTTTTGGATGGTTTTATAACTTTGTTAAATGTATTTTTGTCATGCTGACATAATCATCTATTTTTAATTACTAATTTGAAAAGTCCCATCAATACTTAACTTTGAGATTTTGAAATTTTCAAAATATTTGAATTATATTAGTAAAATTATTTTATTTGTCATGAAATGTCAAATTCTTAATTTTAATAATTTTTACTATTTTTTAAATATTTATTTTTTTTAATAAATATGCAATCTGACCACTTAACCTTATTAAATCACCAACCCAATACTTCGACTAGATGGATGTACGGTCTAAGTTTAATAACTACGGGTCCTACACCTCCCCCGTTAATAAACCCCCCCATTCACCCACCACCTAAGTATTTACCCAAAATCCCCGTCCCTCTACATTACTTGGCTCAAACCATAGTCCTTGAATTCCCCTAACATCTTTCTTTATATCTCAATGGCAAAGAGTTATTAGGATCGTTTGTCTTAATAGTAATTTTGATTTGATAAAACAAATGTCAAAATGATTTTTCTAACATAAATGTCAATCACAAGGTTTAAATAAGTGCATAGAGCATTTTGTATAGTAGTCTCTCTGGAAGTGTAATGAAACCACGGGTTCAATCTTCTAAATAGACTACAAAATTCTTTGGAATTAAAAATAAATGCAGCAGAAAATATTAAAACCAAGAGTCGATCTTACATTAAATGGTAGAAAAAAAAGAAAAAAAAACATTTTATTTTCATTTAAACATGAGATAAACAGTTATGTCACGTATCTCTCGTGACACTAGACAAGAATTTTTCCCAACTCAGATGTCCTGTTTACTTAAGTTTTAGTCAATGAATAAACTTAACCTCACCCAGCTGTAGAATCAAATTATAAATCTCCTTCAGCACACTGGAGTACTTCCAAGGCTATAAGTCATTCTTAGCCGCTCAAGACAAAGCCACAACAGAGACACTTTCCACAATCGAAGTATAGTTATCTTGAAAATGTGACTTTTGAAAAAGTTGCATTTTTATAGCCATTATCCCAGCAAATTGGAGTTTGCAACTCCTAAAGATTTGGAGAAAATAGACCTCACATGTCCTCTATGATCTATCAGCACTCTCCTAATTCCAACAGGTCCTGGCTTGCCAAAGGCAGATCCTTCAACATTAAACTTAAGTGTTCTTTCTTCCTCCAAAGGAGCCTATACCTTTATTAGTCTCTTTTTTTTCCCATAGCATTTTGTTAGTGTGTGTGTGTGTGTGTATACACACACACACACACACACACATAATGTATATGTTAGCCTCACATTGGTTAGAATGGGAAACATCCCCCTTAGGTTAGACTATAAATATGATACATCCCTTGTAAGCAAATCACACCATTCAATACAATTCTCTTCTCTTTGTATTGTCTCGCTTCCTCTTTTAAATTCAACTTGGTATTAGAGCCAGGTTTTTAGTGGTTCTCAGTATACCAAAAGTTGAGTATGCTCTGTGATTGCCACTATTAGTAGATCATTCACATAAAAAAAGACTTTTTTATATCCTTTTCATACCTGTTGGGTCATCATTATAGTCAGAGTCTTATTCTCCATCGACGCCACCTCAACCGCCACTCCATCAATCGTTGACCCCAGTCAGCTTTTCCAATTAGACGAATCAGTTCCATCATGTTAAGACCCAGTCAACCATTTCCTGACCAGTTCATTTCTTGAACACTATGAAGCATCTTGAGGCTTCACTACCCATTGCAATTGTTATTGAAGGACTTAACTACACTATATGGGCTCAGGCTATGTCAAGCTTTCTTAAGGGCAGAAAGCTTTAGCGATATCACCGAACCAGAGAAAATTGTTGGAGAAGACAACACCAAATACATAGACTGTCTCAAGGAGTAGGATAACAAAAACCACCAGATCATCACTTGGATTCGCAATACGTGTGTATGCTCCATCAGTCTCCAGTTTGGTAGATTCAAGACTGCTAAGTCACTTTGGGATTTTTTTAGAGAAACACTACACCACCACGGATCTATCTCATCAATACCAACTTCTGGCCACTCTATATTGTATGCAACAACAACCTGGGCAATCCATTAATAATTTCTTATCTGAGATGCACTATGTTTAGGATCAACTTGCCTCCTTAGAATCAAAGTTTACAGATGCCACCAATGCTGAAAATTTTTCTAACTATCGAGATCAACAACACTTGGTTCTTTTTCTCATGGCCCTTACTAATGAGTTCGAGCATGTTCATCCATCTCTCATTCACTGCAGTCCCTTACCTACTTTGGATCAAGTTGTCACTGAACTTACTTTCAGAGGAAACTCGTCTTAACCCTCGCAAGATGACCCTTATAGATGTTGTCTTCGCCACTCCCAGAGGATCTCAACTTAACAATAAAGGGCAATTACCTAAGGTGACTAACATAACAGTAAAAAGTAGATTACCAGAATGAGCAAGGACTTGTTTGACAATTTCCTCTATGTCAGAGGCAGAAAATATTGCAATGGAAATAGTGGATGATGAACTTTCAGCATTAGTGGCACTAGATCTAGAAGGAGTACCGCGAGATATGTATTGTTAGGAGTGTCTGTTAGAGTTTTGGAAACAATCACGCTGAAGATGACCAGGGAGCTTGCTTCTTACAGAATTGACAAACTTGAACTGGGCATTCCAAGAGAATTTGTCATAGTTTCTTACAGTAATTGCAGAATTTTAAGGATTTAGATTGATGCCTTTTGTTGTTGAGTTTAGGTCCCTTGGGAGTGGCAAAGACAGCATCTGTTGGGGTTGTCTTGTGAGGGACAAGACGAGTTTCCTTCGAGAGAAGTTTAGTGATAGCTTGATCCAAAGTAGGTAAGGGAATACGGTGAAGGAGAGATGCACGACCATGCTCTAACTTATTAGTGAGGGCTATGAGAAAAAGAACCGAGTGTTGCTGATTTCAATAGTTAGAAAAATTTTCAACATTGGTGGCATCTATAAACTTTGGTTCTGATGAGGCAAGTTGATCCCAAACATAGTGCATCTCAGATAAGAAATTATTGATGGATTTCCCAGGTTGTTATTGCATGCAATGTAGAGTTCCCAAAAGTTGGTATTAATGAGATAGATCCGCAGTGGTGTAGTGTTTCTCTAAAAAATCCCAAAGTGACTTAGCAGACTTGAATCTACCAAACTGGAGACTGATGGAGCGTACACACATGCTGCGAATCCAAGTGATGATCTGATGATTTTTGCTGTCCCACTCCTCAAGACGGTTTATGTATTTGGTGTTGTCTTCTTGATTACGCTTAAACTAATACGCAGTTATTGTACATAGTTGAGGTGTCGATCCCATGAGGAAAAGTGAACTACAAAGAAAAGTGTAAACCTTAACACGAACGATAAAGATCAAGTGAGAAAATTTGTGTTTTGATAGTGAAGTAATATGAGAAAATTGTGTAAATAGATTGAAGAATATAATAGAGAAACAACAAGGATCCGAGAATCATCCCTAGGTTTGTTGTCTTATTCCAATCTTGATTCAATTGTTTTTATCTCGATTGCTAGTTTCACATCCCAAACAGGCAATCTTCAAATATTCAATCAAAGCATATGTAAACCCTAATGCAATTGCTATGAAATACTCTTTACTTTCGATTTAAGCACACATGAGCTATCCTATAGATTTATCAAGAAACGATAATATATCTTAATGACAATATCGCAGTAATGGATAAACCTAAAAGATAAATCTACCGGACTTAATCATATATAATAATCTTGACATAAGAAGAGCATGACTAAACTTATATCGAGGAGGAAGAAACAATCACCGGATTAAGAGAAAATCTTCTAATTAAATCAAAGAGTAAATCATAACAATGTTTTGACAATAAATTCAAACTACAACTGAATCAATAATGGAAAATAAGAACAACTACACCTAGGGATTCATCCTTTTGCCTTGCTTGGAGATTAGTTGGCCATAGGGTTCATGCTTGAATATTTTAATGGAGAGTGTGGTAGCCTTCTTGAGTTTTCCAACCTTAATGATGTCTCCTTTATCAAACCCTAAGTAATCTATTTATAATACAAAGGTCCAAGGGTGTTTTGGGTCTAAACAATCAACTAAAACCTTAATAAGGAAAACAAGGGTTCGTGTGTGCGTCGCGGCTTTGTTTGGTCTTTATTTAGGTGAGCTTCTGTGTGCTATGACCTAGCCTAGTCCAGGCCGCGACGCACACTGATGGCTTCCTTGCACTTTTGGGCTTGGTTCTGGAGGCCGAGGCTTAGACTTCTTCAGGCCGCAGCGCTCACACTTAATACTTGGTTTTTCTTCATTTTGTCCTTCCGCAACCATGCACTCACTCGAGTGTGCATCGAAGCATCGTGCTTTAAGCTATGATAACTTTCCATCTCTTTTGAACTCAAAGTACCTGAAAATGCACCGAAATAAGTTAATGATCCAAGAATATCACTTTAGAGTTATTAAGGTATAAAAGTGTAATTCAAACCTCGATCAACCCTAAAATACTAACAAATAAGTACTGTTAAGATACATTTTATGACTCTCATCACTTCTCCAGCAATTTTCTCTGGTTCGGTGATATCGCCAGTGACATAGCGCCAAACCTTTATGCCCTTAAGAAAGCTTAACATAGCCTAGCCCATTTAGTGTAGTTGAGTCCTTCCATAACAATGGAAATGGGTAGTGAAGCCTCAAGATGCTCCATAGTGAGCAAGAAATGAACTGGTCAGGAAATGACTGATTGGGTTTGAACATGATGGAATTGAGTCGTCTAATTGGCAAAGCTGACTAAGGTCAACGATTGATGGAGTGGCGGCTAATGTGATATCGATGGAGAATAAGACTCCGATTATAGTGGCATCGATGGGGTTGCAACTGAGATGACGTCGATGGAGAATAAGACTCTGATAGAGTTTGTGCATTTAGCAGTATTATCAGCACGAAACACTTTGATATTGCAAGAAAATTGGGTTTTGACCATGGTAGCAAAACCAAAGTACAACTGAGGTAATTCAGATCGATTACGTAGAAGAAATATCCAGGTGTAACGGGAGTAATCGTCAACAAAAATAAAAAAATATCTAGAGCCTTCTATAGTAGCAGTGGGAGACGAGCCCCAACAAGTCAAATAGTGCAGAAGAAAAAGAATCACTTTTGTGAAATGGAAATGTCGATTGTTTGGCAAGTTGACAAGGAAGACAATCAAATTGTTCTTTATTAACAAGCCCTAAATGACCACTAGACACTAAGGATTGAAAACGACCAACAGAAGAATGACCCTGACGAGAATGCCAGAGACTGATGGATGGGGTAGATGAGACTGGGGCTGTTGTCTGAACTGATGAGGAGAAACGGGATGGAATGTGAAGATTGATGAGCTCAAAGAGTCGTCCAACCTTACGGCCTATCCCAAGAGTTTGTCCCGTCTTTGGATCCTGTACATAACAACCAGAAGTAGAAAAAATGACAGTTAGATCGAAGTCACATAATTGACCAACAAATATGAGATTGAGAGTGAATTGGGGAATACAATAAGTATTAGGAATAGAAGTGTTTAATGTTGCAATTTTTATGACCCACGGTCATGGGAGAACCATCAGAAGTTTGAAGGATCAAATGGGATAAATTAAGTAATGATTCCAATATGCCCTATTTGAATTGATTGGATTTATAATCTTAAGAAAAAAACTTCAATTCTCCAATTTTTTTTCTCTCACTTGTTTCTTTCATTAAACAGTAAAATTTATTTTCTTATTTATTTTCACCCCCTACACAGCCTAATACTCAACTTGTTTCATCATGCCAACTTTTTCATTGTCAAAAACATCATACACCTTAATAATTAGTACGTAATGATATTGTTGCTGATATAATGATAATGCAACAAATTACTGACGTTCATGTCAACTTTGGTCGAGTTCTAAACTATGTTATATGTATTATTTCCTTTATTTTGTCAAACTTGTGTTAGACCTTCGACATTCAGATAAAAATATATCATTTAAACACTTCAAATTAAAAAAAATATATACGAAAATTTTAAAAAATAAACAAATCCAAAACACATATTCTTGTCCGACATTGTAAAAGTAACATAGGTTCTAATCTACTCCTAACAGCGAGCAAAAGACAGTTTCCAAATTGATCAAAGTGTACCTTTATTTACCTAAAATGGAAACTAGAAAGGATCCTAGTCATAGCATGATAGCAAGCAAAGCTATAAAATTAAGAAGCCAATAATGATTTTACAGGAAAAGCCTTTTAGAGAAAACAATAATAAAAATGCCCACTTTGAAATCAAATGATTTTAACCCAATAACGCATGGTATCTGAATTCTGATTCTGACTTGGTAGATACCAACATTGTGTAATTAAAGAACATAACAAAGGCACAAGTAGGATTCAAAGCTGTAGAACGTTGCATTTATTAATACCTTAGTTTAGCATATCCACGCATATAGGAATTTTATATTACATATCTGTTAATGTATGAATAATTTATTTGAATTTTTTTATTTAAATCTTCTAAAAAAATTGTTAATTACTGCTAGCTCATCAAATCTCAGAGACACAGACACCATCACTAAAAGAATCCAATCAATTCCTAATTTTATATTACAATAACGTTTGGCCTTGCTTTTGTTCCTGTTTAATGAATTAAAAATGCTGTTAAATTAGTCATGGGTAAAAATTTTGCTAACATCCGTATTCTTTCAATCCTTTTTCTTTATCCCTGATCGGATTATGCCTTAATTTTCCTATTCTTACAACTCCATTTACTAGTCAGACTATGTGTAAAAAACATTATAAATATAAGCATTACAATTCCTTTTTCTGATCCCTGATCGGATTATGCCTTAATTTTCCTATTCTTACAACTCCTTTTCCTAGTCGGACTATATGTAAAAAACATTATAAATATAAGCTAATTTATGTTGATTAAATTGTTTAGAGAAATTTGTCAAGTGAAAAATGAGTGAGAATGAGAGATGATGGAGATTGTTAAGGTTCTTGGGCAGGGTTCTTATGGTGTTGTGTATCTGGTGAGCGAAAAACACACTGGCCAATTCTTTACAGCAAAAATAACCATGTTATCAAACGCTGCTTCTCTTATAAAGGACAGATGGATAATGAAAGAGCTTCATGTTTATCAAGGGTTGTTTGTTTCTATGGTGCTGCGTTGTTGAAGACAATGCAAGAAGGTCGGGGGTTTTACATGTTGTATTTGGAATTTACCGAGGGAGGTAACCTGACGAACTTGATCAAGGGTTACAAGAGCAAGATACTGGAGGGGCATGTCAGGAAGTTCACAGGGATGATTCTTGAAGGTCTTTCTTCAATTCACAAGAAAAGTTTTGTTCATTGTGATCTCAAGCCGTACAATCTACTTGTTTTTCCTTCCATAAAATCTTCACTACCCGACCTTAAGATTGCATATTTTGGGTTAGCCAGGGAGCCTAGAGAAGAAGATAACACTGAGAATAGTTTTTAGAACTTTAAGTTTCGAGGAACTCCATTTTATATGTCACCTGAGTCTATCCGGTATGGCAACATTAGGACACCATTAGACATATGGTCACTAGGCTGCATCATCGTTGTGATGATTACTGGCAAGCCACCATGACCACATCAACACAGTGTGGAGCTGTTCGATCAGCTTGTTTTTTTTCAATGAATCACCAAAGATACCTGATAATCTATCAGAGATTGGGAATGATTTTTTGAGGAAGTGTTTTGCATTGGATCATGACCAGAGGTGGAATGTAGATGAGCTTTTTTGCCATCCATAACTCACTAATAAAAACTCACTAATAAAAATGTGTCATGTTCAACACTTGAAATCTCAGAGACACAGACACCATCATTATTCAATAGTGAGAGAACGAAAATCCCAACTCTGGCATCTATATGATTATTTGTTTATTACCATCATTATTCAATAGTTATGCCCTCAACATAAATATTATTTTTTCCACAAGATCAAATTGTTGGTAGCATAAAATTAACATTGTAACCCAGAAAAATTAAAAATACAAATATGGTTGGAGGTAGAACATATTTTTAAATACACAAGTTACTGATTGTTTTCAAAGGTCAAGTATTTTCTTTTTATTTTAAATTAACCCCACATTTTTTTTATTTGAGTGAGTATAATTCTTAATATATATTTTAAATCATCTAAAAGAATAAATAGTTTTTTTTTTTGGGAAATTGAGTGGGGACAATTTCCCATAATCAACATACTATAGATACGTTCATGTTTTTGAGTGAATGATGTGTAGTGCGATCAAGAAAAAAAGAGTGTAATACTTTGTTTGGTCTATGTTTATGTGAGAAAGAAAAAAAGTAGAGAGAAAGAGAGTTGTCTGTTTATACCAAAAACAAATTAATGGGGTGTTATGCCATGATTGGGCCACATGAAAATTCATTAGCAAGACAACATGGAGACAGAAAACTCGAGGACAACATCAAGACAGAAAACTCGAGGACTCGAGTCTGATAAGCTCGAGATAATATTACTTCAACCTCGAGCATGTATAACTGCTAATCCAACTCTTTGGCGATCGAGGATAAACCAAAAGTCGTGTATTTAATTTGGTTAAGGTAAAAGTGGCCACGATTACACACAAATCACGTAGTGGAGTAAAAGATTTGAACACATGGCATACTCGATGCAATTAATCCCGAGATCGTGAAGAAATGAAAACGTTGGAGACTTTTTGGAAACATCAATACAACTGTCAACGCCTGAAACATTATAAATAGCAGTAAAATCAATCATAAAGGACACACAACAATCATCCAACAATCATTATCTATCTATCAACATTTACGTTCAGCATTTCATTTCCTTTACTTTTCAATCATTTACTTTCTAATCAAATATGAGTAGTTGTACTATAATCATAGCTGTAATTCCCTCTCTCTATTCCCGTTTTGGGTCGAAGTCAAGCTAGAGTCGCATTGAAAGCTCAGCACACATTACAACAAGCTTGAGGTCTGTATCTAGTATTTTGAGGTCTCAACTTTGTAAACCCATTGTATCAGTGTTCCTTTCAATTGCAATATATATATATATATATATATATATATATATATATATATATATATATATATATATATATATATAGAGAGAGAGAGAGAGAGGGAGATAGTAAGTTTGGTGCTACTTTGCACTTGCTATTTATTCTGGTTTATTAACCGTTGGATTAAATTCTTTTCTTTGAATTTGTAACGACATATCATTAAAGTCCTCTTAAGTGATGCAATACCAAATCCATCTAGAAAAGTATTATTTCAATCAAGTCTACTTCAATCTCGATTGACGCATAAATTAAATCTTGCACCAACATTGTCTGATGTCATCATCAATCTCATTAGACTTTTTAGGCTTTTTTTCTTTTTTTAATAGTGGTATTAGCGAGAAAATGACATTATAAAATTTAAATTCAATAACTATCGAACCTACTTAATTTTATGTTTTTGTTACTTTTGCACAATCAACCTCTTAAGTGATGTAATACCAAATCCATCTAGAAAAGTATTATTTCAATCAAGTCTACTTCAATCTCGATTGACGCATAAATTAAATCTTGCACCAACATTGTCTGATGTCATCATCAATCTCATTAGACTTTTTAGGCTTTTTTTTCTTTTTCTAATAGTGGTATTAGCGAGAAAATGACATTATAAAATTTAAATTCAATAACTATCGAACCTACTTAATTTTATGTTTTTGTTACTTTTGCACAATTAAAAAAATGAAATTTCATTTATTTTTTCTTAAAAATTGAGTAACATATAGTAACCTTGTTACATGGAATTCTAGAAAACAACTATCAATCTTATAAGGTATTGCACTTCAACAGTAGCACCTATGCAAGCGGACACAATCGGTACTCCCCCCTTTTGCAAGTGGATGGTGAAGATGAAATGCTTGATTTACGTGCACGATCAAGAATTGAACTTTAATAGAATCACCTATTGCAACTCTCATATCACCAAAATATAAAAAAGTGTTTACATATCACCTAAATAAAAATGTGTCATGTTTAAAAAAAAAAAAAAACTCGCGCATGGACAATCCAACTGTTTTCTGTTTCAAGTTTAATTTCCCTATTCTTACAACTCCTACTAATCAGATTATTTGTAAAGTGTTATAAATATAAGCTATTGCTGGTTGATTAAACTGTTTAGAAAAACAGAGTGAAAAGTGAGAGAGAGAGTCAATAGGTTAGGGAGAGATGATGGAGATTGTTAAGGTTCTCAGGAAGGGTTCTTAAGGTATTTTGTATCTGGTGAGCAAAAAAGTCACTAGCCCATTCTTTGCAGTGAAAACAGCCTTGTTATCAAACGCTGCTTCTCTTCAAAAAGAGAGGCGAATAATGAAGCAACTTCGTGATTGTCCAAGGGTTGTTCGTTTCAACAGTGTTGAGTAGTTAAAGAAAATGCAAGGGGTTTACATGTTGTATTTTGAGTTGGCAGAAAGAGGTAACCTAACCGACTTGATAAAGGGTTACGGGGGCAATATACCAAAGGAGGATGTTAGGAAGCTCACAAGGATGATTCTTGAAGACCTTTCTTCAATTCACAAGAATGTTTTTTTTACACTGTAATCTCAAGCCAGACAACCTACTTGTTTTCCCTTCCATATACACTTCAATGTTTGAGCTTAAAATCGCAGATTTTGGATTAGCCAAGGAGCTAAGAGAAACCAACTGTTTTTCGTACTTTGAGTTTCGAGGCACTCCGTTTTATATGTCAACCGAGTCAGTCCGGTGTGGCTAAATTGGGGCACAATTAGATATATGGTCACTGGGCTGCATCGTCGTTGAGATGATCACTAGCAAGCCTCCATGGCCGCATCAATACACTGAGGACTTGTTCAAGCAGCTTGTTTTCTTAAATGATCTCCAAAGATACCGGACAATCTATTAGAGATTGGGAAGGATCTTTTGAGGAAGTGCTTTGCATTGAATACTGACCTGAGGTGGAATGCAGATGAGCTTTTATGTCATCCATTCATTGTTAAAGATTTCATACCAGTACCAGTTGTAACGGATTGTTCTTCTAAGTTGCCAAGAGGGTGGCACCCTTTCTCTGATTGCATCAATATTAGGTCTAGCTTCTGTGACATAATACAACAATTGAACTTATAAATTGGTTGTTAGTTATGAAGTACTTAGTGAACTTACCGAGGAAGTGCTTTGCATTGAATACTGACCTAAGGTGGAATGCAGATTAGCTTTTGTGCCATCCATTCATTGTTGAAGATTTCATACCAGTATCAGTTATAACGGATTGTTCTTCTGAGTTGCCAAGAGGATGGCACCTTTTCTTTGATTGCATCAATATTAGGCCTAGCTTCTGTGACATATACAACAATTGAACTTATAAAGTCTCTGTTAGTCATGAAGTACTAGGCTTATGATATGAAGTACTTAGTGAACTTACTAGCATACGTACTCAATTTTCTTATCTAATGGAAAAAATATTCTTCAGGGAACATTCTAACTTTTGGGAGAAAATCCCAACTCTGGCATCTGTATGATTATTAGTTTATTACCATCATTATTCAATATTTATGCCCTCAACATTGTTCATTTGTTGTTCCCATAAAAGAATCAACTCTCTCTCTCCTCCCCCCCCCCCCCCCCCCCCCCCCTTTTTCTCCCCCACAACCAGAGAAAAAGAAGAAAAACAATTAATGGCTGCAGCAGAGTATCATCGTTTCTTAGATATACTCAAGTATTAAATGAGAACCTCATTTAGTCCCATACTCCCAGCAATCTAAAACAGAAGCATATCTAACTTTAGGCATATAGAATTATATAATTAACCATAAATCCAAAACCAACTAGCCCCTTTGAAGCTTCTTTAATTTCATAAGGATAACTTCCAGTCAAAAACTATGTTTTAGTCAAAAACAAGAAGAGATTGCCAAACAAAGGTCAGACACCAAATAGGGAATGTGTCTTATCAACAAGATACTTACCTTATACGTCAAATTCAGAAAAAAAGAGCACATAAAAACTCAATGTCATGTAATAGAAAAAAGATTGAAAGTCCAACTTGTAGTTATTCAAGATACCTTCGCAACCTCATTCATGTATTCTTGAGCTTGATCAAGCTGAGAAAGACCAAGGTAGCAGAGACACTGAACTCTAAAACTCTTGTCTCTAAGGATTCTGTTCTTTATATCATATGGAATATAGAGCATAGATTTCTTGAACATATCTGCACTTGTCTCAATCTTTAGAACGAAAATTATCTGAAGAACTGTAAGCATGAATAGAGAATAACTGAAATATCAGATCTCAAGAGCAGCAATTTCAATAAATATTATCTTATCAAATATTAGGTTAGCCCCTCCATCAAGAAAGTTCATCCATTTCTTGTAACATCATGGAGAACATGGATATGTTGTTTAACATGTAATGTGACACCTTGTATTGAAAATCATAAGTACCAGCAGTGTCATTGACATGTGATCATCTATATGAATTCTACGTTTGCTCTTATTAATAAAATTCTTTGCTTTTGCTTTTCAAAAGAAATGAATTCTACAGTGGCCTAACTTCATTCTTGTGCACATATCCATATATCATGACATGTACATAATTGAGAATGCTACCATCAACAAATAATATCATATCCCTCTCGGCAAGTCAGTATTTTATAGCAAATCACTCTCATAGAAAGTAAACATTTAAATCATGTTTACTAACCCCAAATTCGCAACATTAAAGAAAATCAGATTGCTTTATATTTTTCTTTTGACATTAGATGCCACAACAAATCAGAAAATCACATATTACTGATGATGTACTAGAATTATGCCACGTAGAAGCATTCTTTGTACGTACTCAATTTTCTTATCTAATGAAAAATAATATTCTTCATATAACGTTCTCTATTTTGGGAGAAAATACCATCTCTGGCATTTCTGTGTGATTATTACCATCCTTGTTTAATATTTCTCCCTAATGATTTCCTCCATTGCTTGATTTCACTCAGTCTAGTATTTTGAGAAAATGATTTCTTTCAATGCAGTTCTACTATAATCAAAACAAAAATATCAAAAACAACATAGGCATAAACATGTTTATTGAATGCAAGCGATATCAACTATCAATCATTTTCCCATGTGCAATCACCATGCTCACAAGTATGCAAAATCAGTGTCTTACTTCACTACGCAAATTTGCGATTGGAATTACAAGAAGGCAACTAGATTCGGGTATTCATTTTGATTCAGATCAGATTAAAGAACATAGCTGAGCAATTGGAGAGGTGTTTCAAGGCTTTCCTTGTGAAGAAACTCTTGGGGCCTCTCCAATGAACCTGTTCCTTGGCGACAGCAGTTGCTTCCCACTTTTCCAACATTTCTCAGGCTTTCGTAGTTTTCTTTTCATACTTCTTTTCTCGGTCTTGACACTCATAACCGTCTCTTCAAGGACTGTCCAGCTCGTGGAAATGTTCTTCAAGTAATCAACTTCTTTCCATTTCAAATTAAGTGTATGTAATGGCACGCTGACTTCCAAGTTCAGTGAATGCTTTCTGAAGCTATTGGATCTTAGATGTTGTAGAGTCTATGAGAGCAGCAACTGAATGGGTATCTTTACAAGGGAGACGGAGAGGATAGAAGTAATTAAAATGAAGTGTTAAATTAGATCAAGACTTTTTTTTATAAAAAAAATAAAGCTATAAATATAATACGCAGTAGATTTATAAGCTGATAAGTTTATAGGATCGACAATGCATTCAACCAAAATGATACCCCAGGTAACCAAATGGTTAAAATTGACTCAAACAAAAAGGTGAACATGAACAAAGTCAAAATTCAACAGAAGCAATTTTTTTTGAAGGCACAGCTGGAACTATAAATAACAATGAATCACGGATACCACAAAGAAAAGCAACCCGGAATGAGCAACATTGCTTTTCAAATTCTTCAATGTTCTGACAAAGCGCGAGGACACAAGTTCGTAACCAGGCATAATATCCCACTTTTCATCATACTGAACATAAAATAAACACAAACATCATAACCAATTATACACTAACATCGATCATACAGATCTGTCAGCCATAATCTAGTCAAATCAGCAACTCAGTTGTAGCCTGAGCACTTGTAGTTGTAGAGAATCCATGACAATCACCCACCATAATGACCCTTGCCATGCTCAGACAACAATAGCAAGGTATCCAAAGGAAATTAAATATAGTCCAACTGAATGTCAATCATACTATTAGCTGCAAGAGACAAAAACTCGAATAAGAATGATAAATATCTGGAACAGAAGCTAACAGTGATTTTTCCTATAAGGAATTCCAATAGACCACTGAGGAAGGAAAAAAATAGGAACATCAGGAAGTGATTGTATCCTATATAGGTGCGCCTAATTCTACCTTCATAGAGAAGAGCTTAATAGATAACAAATCAAAGTTTTATCAATCAGAAATTGTAACAGATAACGAGAAGCTACAGTTTATATGAGAACACAAAAAGACACCAGAAAGATAATCCTACTGTCTATTCGTCTGAACACTGATCGAGTCCAACCCCTTCAAAAAGGCTCATATTCTTCTCAATGAGATCAAATTACCACATAATAAGATGCTTCCCATGTAAGAGATCCATTGCAGTATCCTATAGGAAAATGAAGGGCATCATCAAGGAATTTTTTTTCCCTTTGCCCTGAATCAAGTCATTTCAAATATTCCCAAATATCTAGCCCAATGTAGCTGCGGAGAAGCAACAATGAAATAATAGATGAATTAACAACTAGTACACTTACACAGATAGAGAAGGAGAGACCAAGAAACATACGAACTTTTAGAAATCTCTCACTTCCACAAATTAACCAGTCCACCAAAATTCTTATCAACAACTGGATTATAGGAAGTGGGGGCTACTTCAAATGACACTATCAAGCCCACTCTTCTGATCACCAAAGAAAAGAATGATCTAATGAGAAATTCTTTGAGCTATGTATCTCTCATTTTCATTAGCAACCAAAGATGAATCTGAAATAACACCATAAAACTGAGAGTCTGAGACATAGGAGCCTCCAGACTCCAGTCTATGCCCAACCTAAAAAATTTCAACAGAAAAATGAGATCATACAAGAACTCTTACTAGACTGCAAAGCTACCAATTAGTTGGACCAACAAACCACAGAGACACAGACACCATCACTAAAAGAATCCAATCAATTCCTAATTTTTTATAATGCTAAATTACCTTCCTTGAAATAAAATTCTCTTCCTGCACGAATCTCCATAACCAGTTTCGAAGAATTTCTGGATTACATTTCAATCAGACATCTCCACGCTCACCACACATCATAACTCAAAACAAACCCACCTCAAGAAATTTTACTCATATCCACTATCTCTACCCAAAGAAAATCGTTCAAAGTTCAAACCCTCTCAGAGGCAAGATGGGAGTGATTCCTACAAGACACAGCTCTTCTTACAATTATGTATTATACACTCGAAGACAGAAGTAATGGTAAGTGGAGCACAGAGAGAGACTAGTTACCTCAAATGTATTGACAAGTCTGCATTCCTTTCAAAATGAAACTGCATTATCATTTATCAATATACCTTAAGAAGTTTGACGTAAGCATACATTTCAATACACTCATATGCTTATACATTATTATGGAATTTCCACTTGTAACTTTATTAAGTTCAAAATAAGCACACATAAACACATCAGAGTGCACATATTTACAAACTTCCTATTTCAGAACTATATGCCTTTGAGCAGTAATAAAAGCACGGTAAGCACACGAGTTTTGTTATTAGAACCACTTTTTATTATGTGACTCATCCAATCACTTCCTAACTCATATAATGAACATTATTATAAAAAGTTAGCTTATCAAACCAATTATATGATAAAAACACACAAAAGAAGAAGAAGTAAGATTCTATTTGAGCTTAGAACACATAAGAGGTTACCGATGATTTTGCAAGTCTTAAGTTACCTGAATATAATTAAGGCCTTGAGTTAGGAGAGAACGCGGTGGCGAAGGTCAGATTCGAAGTCATTGTTGGGTTGCTATAGCTCCGGCGTCCGTGATTCTCGTTAATTTGCCTTCTCTTTTTTCGCACAGACTACAGAGAAATAAGAGAGGGTTTGAAAAGTTGAATCGAATGAGTGGAATTGGGAAAGTATATGCCGTGAAACGAACCGTTTTGGGGAATGGTTCGGTTAATTAGGCTGAAATTGGGCTTATTGTACGGCCGTTTGCCTTTTTTTTTTGTTCCTGTTATATGAATTAAAAAAGCTGTTAAATTAGTTAACATTCGTGTTCTTTCAATTCTTTTTCTTGATCCCTGATGGGATTATACCTTAATTTTTCTATTCTTACAACTCCTTTTCCTAGTCGCTTTCAGTTCCTTTACCTAATCCTTGATGGGATTATGCTTTAATTTTTCTGTTCTTACAACTCCTTTTCCTAATCCGATTATAAGTAAAAAGCATTATAAATACAAGCTAATTCATATTGATTAAATTGTGTAGAGAAATCTATCAAGTGAAAAGTGAGTGAGAGAGAGAGATGATAGAGATTCTTAAGGTTCTTGGGCAGGGTTCTTACGGTGTTGTCTATTTGGTGAGCGAAAAATACACTGGCCAATTCTTTGCAGCGAAAACAGCCATGCTATCAAAAGCGGCTTCTCTTGTAAAGGAGGGACGGATAATGAAACAGCTTCATGGTTGTCAAAGGGTTGTCTGTTTCTACGGTGCTGCTTGCTTGAAGACAATGCAAGAAGTTCGGGGGTTTTACCTGTTGTATCTGGAATTTGCCAAGGGAGGTAACCTGACAAACTTGATCAAGGGTTACGGGGGCAATATACCGGAGGGGCATGTCAGGAAGTTCACAGGGATGATTCTTGAAGGTCTTTCTTCAATTCACAAGAAAGGTTTTGTACACTGTGATCTTAAGCCGGACAATCTACTTGTTTTTCCTTCCATAAAATCTTCACTACCCGAGCTTAAGATTGCAGATTTTGGGTTAGCCAAGGAGCCCGGAGATGAAGAAAACACTGAGAATGGTTTTTGGAACTTTAAGTTTCGAGGCACTCCATTTTATATGTCACCCGAGTCTATCAGGTGTGGCGACATTAGGGCACCATTAGACATATGGTCACTTGGATGCATCGTCGTTGTGATGATTTCTGGCAAGCTACCATGGCCACATCAACACATTGAGGAGTTGTTCGATCAGCTTGTTTTTTTCAATGAATCACCAAAGATACCTGATAATCTATCAGAGATTGGGAAGGATTTTTTGAGGAAGTGCTTTGCATTGGATCCTGACCAGAGGTGGAATGCTGATGAGCTTTTGTGCCATCCATTCATTGTTGAAGATTTCATACCAGTACCAGTTGTAACTGATTGTTCTTTTGAGTTGCCAAGAGGGTGGAACCCTTTCTCTGATTGCATCAATCTCAGGCCTAGCATCTGTGACATATTCCAGCAACTAAGCTTATAAATGGTTGTTAGTTATGAAGTACATGTTATAAAGTACTAGTATTATATTATGAAGTACTTAGTAAACTTACTGATAGGGAGTAGCATCCTTTGTATGTACTCAATTTTCTTATCTAATGAAAGAACATATTCTTTGATAACATTCTCTCATTTGGAGAAAATTTTAATTATTTTCTAAGGGGAAATGATATAGCATATCTAACTTTAGGCATATAGAATTATATAATTAACCATAAATCCCAAACCAATTAACCCCTTAAAAACTTATTAGCTTTAATTGCATAAGGATAACTTCCAATCAACAACTCAGGTTTTATACATTGTAATCTCAAGCCAGACAACCTACTTGTTTTCCCTTCCATATACACTTCAATGCCTGAGCATAATGACCCTTGCCATGCTCAGACAACAATAGCAAGGTATCCAAAGGGAATTAAATATAGTCCAACTGAATGTCAATCATACTATTAGCTGCAAGAGATAAAAACTCGAATAAGAATGGTAAATATCTGGAACAGAAACTAACAGTGATTTTTCCTATAAGGAATTCCAATAGACCACTGAGGAAGGAAAAATATAGGAACATCAGGAAGTGATTGTATCCTATATAGGTGCGCCTAATTCTACCTTCATAGAGAAGAGCTTAATAGATAACAAATCAAAGTTTTATCAATCAGAAATTGTAACAGATAATGAGAAGCTACAGTTTATATGAGAACACAGAAAGACACCAGAAAGATAATCCTACTGTCTATCGTCTGAACACTGATCGAGTACAATCCCTTCAAAAAGGCTCATATTCTTCTCAATGAGATCAAATTACCACATAATAAGATGCTTCCCATGTAAGAGATCCATTGCAGTATCATATAGAAAAATGAAGGGCATCATCAAGGAATTTTTTTTCCCTTTGCCCTGAATCAAGGACATTTCAAATATTCCCAAATATCTAGCCCAATATAGCTGCGGAGAAGCAACAATGAAATAATAGATGAATTAACAACTAGTACACTTACACAGATAGAGAAGGAGAGACCAAGAAACATACAAACTTTTAGAAATCTCTCACTTCCACAAATTAACCAGTCCACTAAAATTCTTATCAACAACTGGATTATAGGAAGCGGGGGCTACTTCAAGTGACACCATCAAGCCCACTCTTCTTATCACCAAAGAAAAGAATGATCTAATGGGAAATTCTTTGAGCTATGTATCTCTCATTTTCATCAGTAACCAAAGATGAATCTGAAATGACACCATGAAACTGAGAGTCTGAGACAAAAGAGCCTCCAGACTCTAGTCTACGCCCAACCTCAAAAATTTCAACAGAAAAATGAGATCAAACAAGAACTCTTACTGGACTGCAAAGCGCTCTATTAGTTGGACCAACAAACCACAGAGACACAGACACCATTACTAAAAGAATCCAATAAATTCCTAATTTTTTGTAATGCTAAATTACCTTCCTTGATATATAATTCTCTTCCTGCACGAATCTCCATAACCAGTTTCGAAGAATTTCTGGATTACATTTCAATCAGACATCTCCACGCTTACCACACATCATAACTGAAAACAAACCCACCTCAAGAAATTTTACTCATATCTATCCACTATCTCTACCCAAAGAAAATCGTTCAAAGTTCAAACCTCTCTGAGGCAAGATGGGAGTGATTCCTACAAGACACAGCTCTTCTTACAATTATGTATTATACACTCGAAGACAGAAGTAATGGTAAGTGGAGCACAGAGCAAGACTAGTTACTTCAAATGTATTGACAAGTCTGCATTTCTTTCAAAATGAAACTGCATTATCATTTATCAATATACCTTTGGGCAGTAATAAAAGCACGGTAAGCACACATGAATTTTGATATGATTACCTTCTATATCTAACTAACTAAAACACCAAAATATGATCAGAAGCCAAAATCATAAAAGCTCCAAGTTATTAGAACCACTTTTTAGGGGCCAATTGCCCACAATCAACTTACTATAGATACGTTCATGTTTATGAGTGAGTGATGTGTAGAGTGATGGAGAAAAAAAGTGTAGTACCTTATTTGGTCTATGTGTGTGTGAGAAAGAAAAAGTAGAGAGAGAGAGAGAGAGTTGTTTGTTTATACCAAAAACAAATTAATGGGGTGTTATGCCATGATTGGACCACATAAAAATTCCTTAGCAAGATAACATCGAGATAAAAAACTCGACGTTGTTTTCTTGGGTTGTTGCTAGCTCATCAAATCTCATAGACACGTTATTGTGTGTGTGTGTTTATATATATATAATTAAAGTACTAATTTACTTAAAAATTTATTTTGAATATTATTAACCTAGCTCACACTATTAGGCAATTCAATTAACTAATTTGCTTAATTAGCAAGAAAAGGTCAATAATGTCCACTCGCAAGCCCTAATGTTTTTAGTAATGAAACGGTTTATGTTTGTTAGGTTGAACACCTTTAAAAATAATTTATGAAAAATTAAAAGTTAAAAAGAAAAATAGAAATTGAATTTTGTGTCAAAAAAATCGTTTTAAATATTTTTTATTAAATACAAAATAATTTTTAATTTCCCAGTTATTTTATTAAAAACCGTTTCAAACTCGTTTTGTAAACCACAAAAATATTAATTACTGTAAACTAATGAAACTTAAAATCATTTTAAAGAATATTCAGATATTTTAATTTATTTTTATAAAAACCTATGTATGATATATGGACATGTGACTATTTTTACTTGACAAGGCAACATTAATACTAATTGCTTTTAAAATGTTATGGTTTAATTTGCCACAACTTAAAATGCAAGGTAATAAGTGCAAGTATACCCAAAATTTTAGGGTTTTTTAAATTTTTTTTTCTTTCTATTAAGCCTACTACTTTTATATATCTATTGTAGCTCAATACAATTTTTTTCCGTTAGTTTGTAATTTTTTAACGGAACCCTATCAGGAAAATGATTTTTATTCCTAACACAATTTGGACATACATTAATTCCTTAGAGAAGTTACAGTCTACACTATATATAAGTCAAGTTCTGGTGATTGGTTTCATTTTATTTTATTTTTTGAAAAAGAATTGGTTTGATACTCTGATATATTGTAAAGCCTAATTGAAGCATATAGCAAAAACAATATAATCACCATGGAAAAAGAGAAGAAGATGAAAATCAACTTAAGATGTGGAGCAGGAGGCTAAAAAGATGCCATCATAAATCCAGTCAAACTACAAAATAAGCTCCTTCAATCGACAAAATCAGATGCAGAGTTCTTGAGAAATATTATAATCACCAATATAAAAAAAGAGAGAGTTGACAAAAACTCTTCCTTTTCTTCTTCTTCTTTTGATTTTAGGAGCTGCGGAGAGAGGAGAGAGTCGTTCTACTTCTTTTGGGTATGAGAGTTATGGTAGCCCTTACGAAATTTATGCATACAACAGGCAGAAATATCTGAAAAGAGAGAAGAGACTGTGGCATAGAAGACAAAAAAGTGATTTAAAGAGAAGCACAACAACAAGAAGTCTAAAAGCAAGTCACCAGTCAAGTCTTCTTCTTTTGTCAAATCTTGCTTGAAGCTCTTGCTCTTTTGCACGACTAAAGTTGATGTTCATATGGAGAAACCTTCTTTTTTGATACTAATTCAACTTTGATTTCATGAATTAATTAGGGTATGATTTCAGCATTGTAATTAATATTCATGCTCCTTTTCTTTTCCTTTTGTTTTACTGGAGAAGTTCTTGCTTGACAAAATATCAAGAAAGATACATGCATAAAGGTCCATCTCACTGTTAAATAGTATGAAAAGAGAGAAAAAAAAAGATATTTTATTTTTATTTAAAGATAAGATGGACCTTTATGCGGTGTATCTCTCACGACACTATGCTAGACAATAATTTTTCATTTTACTAGGGCTCATATTACTCCCTTTTTTGTTTGTGGAATCTGTTTAGGCCATGTTTGTTATTCAAGATTTTGTTTCTTGTGTGGGCAAGAGGAAGAAAAAAATTATTGATTAGACTGGGTCTAAAATCAATGTTTTAGATTCACTCGAAAATTCATTAATAATTTAAAAAAATTTCACTGGTCAAATCAATATAGGTGTGAGATAAAAAAATAATGTTATCAGTGAAATTCTTTAAAATTATCAATAAAGTTTTAAAAATTTTAAATCCGATCTAACCAAGAATTACAATATAAAAAAAAAAGGAACAAACGTAAAATAAATTTCGAATTGATAAATGCATGTGTGCCATAGTCACATATATGTACTAGTAATTATCAATTTCCAATTTAACAATTTATAATAGATTGCATACAGTATATATGAAAAGTTGAACCTCAAAAATAAAATGGTATATATTAAATGTTATAGTGGTTTTTACTTCTTTTTTTTTGTGGGGGGTGGGGTAAAATATATTCACTAATTAACAAAGAAAAACAAGCATTACAGATTGGGCCTTATGAATAAAAAAAAGGCATTGATTGGGCTTGTGTTTCATATTTTGTTTGAGGAAACTTATCTAAGGTTTACTGAAAAAAAACGGTGGCTTGGTCCTGGAAATGTTGGATTGGGCCTACCTCCCCCATAAAATGTCCTTTAAACACACCCTAAGAGCTCAATGGTGTGATCACTATGTTAATCATTTTTCCTGGTTCTTAGGAGAGAAGGCAAAAACTTAGTTGAAAATATTCTTACGCCGTTGCCGGGGATCGAACCCGGGTCACCCGCGTGACAGGCGGGAATACTCACCACTATACTACAACGACTTGATGGTTACATGTTCCCAAAGATATTATAAATTAATTAATATCTAAAATTGCAGATGCTCGCACAAGTTAAGCCCGAGGAAATAAGACTTTTATGTTGACAATGGGCTTTAGGTAATGGGCACTGAAGCCGATTATGACCCATTAGTTGAATAACACTAGATTTCCTTTTTTTTTCGATTGGTTTCTAATTTTTGAACGGAATCCTATCAGCAAAAGGATTTGTATTCCTAATTCAATTAGGACATACATTAATTCCTTGGAGGAGAAGTTACAGTCTACCTTATATATGAGTCAAGTTCAGGTGATTGGTTTCATATATTTTTTTAAAGAAGAACTGGTTTGATACTTTGACACTCTAATATTATCGTAGCAAACAATACTACTACTTACTAGTTATTGACTACTCCAAAGGAAAAAAGAAGAAGAAGATGAAGATCAACTCAAGCTATGGTGCAGGATGCTGCAAAGATGCCATAAATCCTGTCAAAGTAGAGAAACTCCATCAATGGGCAAAATTAGATTTAGATTTCTTGAGAAATATTATAATCACTAATATGGAAAAAGCGAGAGCTGACAAAAGTTCTTCATTTTCTTCTTCTTCTTTTGATTCTGGGAGATCTGTGGAGAGAGGGAAGAGTTTTTCTTCTTTTGGGTATGAGTGTTATGGGAGCGCTGAGGAAATTTATGCATGCTACAGGCAGAGATATCTGAGAAGCTATGTCTTCATCAAGAAACAAGAGACTGTGGCACATAAGATAAAGAATTGATTTAAGAATAAGCACAACAACAAGAAATCTAAAAGCAAGTTATCACTTAAGTCTGCTATTGCTGCTGCTTCTTTTGATTTGTTGGCTACTAAAACTTTGGTTTCATGAATTAGGGTTTGAGTTTCATAGTTGTAGATTCCTCTCTGTGTAGTATTCATGATATTGTTTCTTTTGCTAAGAGTGGACAATAGAGGATGTAATTAGTGAAGGAGCATTTATTGTACTATTGAAACTCAAAAGAGTTGAAAATTGTACTGATTGATTTTGTTCGTTTGTTGATTAATTTGTAGTTTAATTCCAATCAAACTACAAAAAAGGATTTCTTTTTTTTTTTCTTTGATCTCTCATCTAATTTATTCTTAAACCTAAGCGCGTGTGAATCTAAGCGAGCATGAAAGGAAGAACAATAGCTCATCAGGGGAAATTAAGGGCTACAATCTACATTGATGCAGGGATCATGATTCTAGACTTTAGCATTAGCTTCTGATCAAGCAGGGCATCAAAGTCTTTGATCATGAATCATGAAAAAGAACAAGCATTACACAAATCTTGGGAAGACTGTTCCTATACAATCAGCCAAAAAGACAATTACAATATACTGTACTTTTTTTTACTGATAATTGGAGGTGAGAGGGTTTAAAGTTTAAACTTGACATAAAAAAAAAAAAAAAAGATGTAAGAATATCACTAGGTCCTTATTAAAAAAAAGGTCGTTGATTGGGCTTCGTTTATTATTAGATTATGGTGATTCTTCTTGATCGTTTTCCTTGAGAGAAGAATCTTCGGCTGCACAAGTGGAAGGAAGGATGTCATGAAGTTGCTTAAGCGGACTCGACCTATGGGTGAAAGAGCAACAGTAGCAGTTTCCTGTTTACAAGAAAAGAAGAATCCCTTTCAATTCTTTCTCCATGCCTTTCGGCATCGTCTTGCAGATTCAGTTCAAATTAAGAAAAATTCTTGTTAGCACAATAAGAGAACTAAAAGGATGGGTTTCTTCTACCATGAGAAAACTTTACTGTTCTCAACTAATCCAAGGTTTAGTAAAAAAAAAACAGGTGGTTTGATACTGCAAATGTTGGACTAGGCTTTTCAAATGGGCTTAGTCAGGCTTAGCTCTTAAGTAAACCTAACAAAGCTCAATTTGATTCAGCCTATTCTTAGTTGGGTTTGAAAATGGACCCTATTAATATTACGGGCCAAGTTATTCTTGGTTTTCTCAACCAAACTCGCAATGTCATTTGTGTCCAACACAAGCTAAAGCAAGACCCAGAAGTTCGCTAAAGTGCTAAAGGCTTGATATGAATGTGATACTTGCTACCTATGAGTTGACTTAATCAGAATCTAAGGTACTGTTCAAAGAAATTTTTTTGGTACCGTTTGAGAGTTTATGGAATAATTTTATTTTTTATAAAAAAGGTTTAGATCTAATATCTATAGAAAAGATTTATGAAATAATAAAAAAGCAAAAAAAAAGTTTTAAGAAATTAAATTTGTGTAAAAAAACCGTTTTTTCAATTGTTTTGTCAATGGTGCGTTTAGTTGTAAAAAATATTTTTAATTTTTCATCTCCAATTTTCTTTATACTTTTCTTTTAATAATTTGTACATTTTTAATATGACTTGGAAAACAAGACTTTTTTTACCGATATAATATTGAAAAATCTAGGAAATAAAAAAAATATTATTTTTTGGTCCATTCTCTTACCAATTTCTTGCTCATTCTGCATCTCTTGGTTTACTATTCTCTCAAGTGCTACCAACGACGTCTTATCCGACCCCAATTTATCGTTTTATGACCCTAAATATCCGTTTTCATCATTTTTATATGTATTTTGTTGAAAATTTTATTGGGAGTATTTTAGACTAAAGTAATTAAATTGGGTTCAAAATCGAATATTTCAAAGCTTCTAGCAATTTGAAACATTTTAAAGCTTCAATCAAAGTTTTGTAAATAATAAATCGAAACTACTATTAGACCAAGCAGTACCTTAGATGAGAGAAAAACTTCAGAAACTAGGATTACTACTTTGGGGTTCAATCCCTTTTGTTTGGGTTATGACCCATGGTCGGTTAAGAAAATTTAAAATAAATAGTAAATCCTATTTAAAGTGGGTTATATCATTTCTGTTTGTTTTTTTTCCGGTCTTTTTTCGTCGTCAATGAAGTTTTTATTTTTTTTATTTTTTATGTTATTAAAGAAAATTGAGGCAAATATCAATGTCTCTCAAGTTAAAAAAATATCAAAAGTTGTTATCCCAAAATATACTCTTATAAGATGATCTAAATTATCTCAGTCATATACATAAAACCTTCAATTAGAAAAAAGGTTACATAAACCTTGCACAAGTTTTTTAACTGTAACCTAATTAGCCAGCTGGACAACAAAACCCAACCCAAATAGGGCCATACAAAAAAGCTCAAAAAGAGTTTTTATACTTTTTCTCCCTCTTATTAATGTAATTTAAAAGAGAGAAAAAAAGGCCTATTGATAAACAGGCTGTCACCCAGTTTTTTAATAACCCAAGAAGAAAGAAAAAAAGAGAAAGGTATAAACGAGAAAAAAAGAAAGGGTGGACCGTGGAGCCATTCCATGAGAACGTTGGTCCCTCAGTTAATGTCATCATCTGAGAGGAAAGTGACTCATTTGAGAAGGACATGGCTTATAGCTAGCTGGTTTGTTCTCAAGTCCCGAAGAACAAAAACCCACCATTTCACAATCCGCTATGGTGGCTAATTGTCTTCATATATTTGATCTAATCTTAGATCATTATTCTCTTTGCGATATTTATTTGTCAAGGATACACGACATATGTGCCTTTTTTTGGCCTTTTCCATAAGTATTTATCAATAATCAGTAACCTATTCCTATATTATATACGGGTACCAAAAACAAACACAAAATTATCAGTCAAAGTTTCATAACAATTACTAATTGTTGATGTTAAAAACATGACGAAAGGCAATCTTGTCTTTTGTGGTCTTCAACGGGATGAAATGATTATCTAATAATTATGGACTTGTAGGAGACAAGAGGTTTTGAGGTGATTTTGCTCTTGCGGCCGTAATTGTCTTGCAAGTTGAACACCTGTGGGAGAAATCACTCAGAGCGTACTGTTCCGGAGAAGACCCTTCGATGATTAAGTCAGTAGCTGTATTTGGAATGAAGTTAGCAGGGATTTATAGTGACACCGAGATGAGATGGTTCTCTTTGTCATTTGCAAGTTTACTCTCTATATGTCTAATTTTCTCTCATGGATCTTTTCTCCCTTCTTTATATCTATGCCTCATATCTTCTGAAGCCCAAAACCTCTTTATATAGGTGTTGGCGATCCTTTATCCAGAGTTTCGAAGTGGGATATAACTAGGATGCGACTCGCTAAGCCTCGAGCCTTTTGGGAAATTAACGATCTATGCTTGTGGGAAGCGACCTCAGCCCATGAGCTTTTCCATCAGAGTAAGTCTAGTCCCTACATTTCGCATGGATAGCAAGTCATATATCTGAATTTTTATTGGATCGAGTAATTTAGGTCACATCCCTAATAAAGTTATCTGTTCTTATTTTTTACGATGATAAATTGTACAAGAAGCATGATCTTCTCTTATTTTTATTACTTCTCTTCTTCCGATTCCCCCCCCCCCCCCTCCTTTTTCTTATGCTAAACAGTACGAATTAAGCATGAAGCATGATCTGTTTTCTAACTAAAAAAAAATTCACTATTAATGGTACTACCAAAATTACTATCAAATTCTATAGGCTTAGTAAAGTGCACACCCACCACTAGGCAAAAGTTCTAACATTTATTTAATATCTCATGTGTTGGTTATGGATGGTCCAATTGGTTTTTTTTTGGATGGTTTTATAACTTTGTTAAGTGTATTTTTATCATGATGTAATCATCTACTTTTAATTACTAGTTTGAAAAGTCCCATCAATACTTAACTTTGGGATTTTGAATTTTTCAAAATATTTGAATTATACTAGTAAAATTATTTTATTTGTCATGAAATTTCAAATTCTTAATTTTAATAATTTTTACCATTTTTTAAATATTTAATTTTTTTAATAAATCTGCAATCCGACCACTTAACCTTATTAAATCACCAACCCAATACTTCGACTAGATGGATGTATGGTCTAATTTTAATAACTATGGGTCCTACACCTCCCCCGTTAATAAATCCCCCCATTCACCCACCACCTAAGTATTTGCCCAAAATCCCCGTCCCTCCACATTAGTTGGCTCAAACCATAGTCCTTGAATTCCCCTAACATCTTTCTTTATATCTCAATGGCAAAGAGTTATTAGGACCGTTTGTCTTAATAGTAATTTTGATTTGATAAAACAAAGTCAAAATGATTTTTCTAACATAAATGTCAATCACAAGGTTTATATAAGTGCATAGTGCATTTTGTACAGTAATCTCTCTGGAAGTGTAATAAAACCACGGGTTCAATCTTCTAAATAGACTACAAAATTCTTCGGAATTAAAAATAAATGCAGCAGAAAATATTAAAACAAAGAGTCGATCTTACGTTAAATGGTAGAAAAAAAAGAAAAAAAACATTTTATTTTCATTTAAACATGAGATAAACAGTTATGTCACGTATCTCTCGTGACACTAGACAAGAATTTTTCCCAACTCAGATGTCATGTTTACTTAAGTTTTAGTCAATGAATAAACTTAACCTCACCCAGCTATAGAATCAAATTGTAAATCTCCTTCAGCACACTGGAGTACTTCCAAGGCTGTAAGTCATTCTTAGCCGCTCAAGACAAAGCCACAACAGAGACACTTTCCACAATCGAAGTATAGTTATTCTGAAAATGTGACTTTTGAAAAAGTTGCATTTTTATAGCCATTATCCCAGCAAATTGGAGTTTGCAACTCCTAAAGATTTGGAGAAAATAGACTTCACATGTCCTTTATGATCTATCAGCACTCTCCTAATTCCAACAGGTCCTGGCTTGCCAAAGGCAGATCCGTCAACATTAAACTTACGTGTTCTTTCTTCCTCTAAAGGAGCCTATACCTTTATGAGTCTTTTTTTTCCCATAGCATTTTGTTTGTGTGTGTGTGTACACACACACACACACAATGTATATGTTAGCCTCACATTGGTTAGAATGGGAAACATTCCCCTTAGGTTAGACTATAAATACGATACATCCCTTGTAAGCAAATCACACCATTCAGTACAATTCTCTTCTCTTTGTATTGTCTCGCTTCCTCTTTTAAATTCAACTTGGTATTAGAGCCAGGTTTTTAGTGGTTCTCAGTATATCAAAAGTTGAGTATGCTCTGTGATTGCCACTATTAGTGGATCCTTCACATAAAAAAGACTTCTTTTATGTCTTTTTCATACCTGTTGGGTCATCACTATAGTCGGAGTCTTATTCTCCATCGACGTCACCTCAATTGCCACTCCATCAATCGTTGACCCCAGTCAGCTTTTCCAATTAGACGATTCAGTTCCATCCTGTTAAGACCCAGTCAATCATTTCCTAAACAGTTCATTTCTTGAACACTATGAAGCATCTTGAGGCTTCACTACCCATTGCAATTTTTATGGAAGGACTTAACTACACTATATGGGCTCAAGCTATGTCAAGCTTTCTTAAGGGCAGAAAGCTTTGGCGATATCACCGAACCAGAGAAAATCACTGGAGAAGACAACACAAAATACATAGACTGTCTTAAGGAGTGGGATAATAAAAACCACCAGATCATCACTTGGATTCGCAATACATGTGCATGCTCCATCAGTCTCCAGTTTGGTAGATTCAAGACTGCCAAGTCACTTTGGGATTTTTTAGAGAAACACTACACCATCACGGATCTATCTCATCAATACCAACTTCTGGCCACTCTATATTGCATGCAACAACAACCTGGGCAATCCATTAATAATTTCTTATCTGAGATGCACTATGTTTAGGATCAACTTGCCTCCTCAGAACCAGAGTTTACTGATGCCACCAATGCTGAAAATTTTTCTAACTATCGAGATCAACAACACTTGGTTCTTTTTCTCATGGCCCATACTAATGAGTTCGAGCATGTTCGTCCATCTCTCCTTCAATGCAGTCCCTTACCTACTTTGGATCAAGTTGTCACTGAACTTCTTTCAGAGGAAACTCGTCTTACCCCTCGCAAGATGACCCTTATAGATGTTGTCATCGCCACTCCCAAGGGATCTCAACTTAACAATAAAGGGTAATTACCTAACGTGACTAACATAGCAGTAAAAAGTAGATTACTAGAATAAGCAAGGACTTGTTTGACAATTTCCTCTATGTCAGAGGCAGAAAATGTTGCAATGGAAACAGTAAATGATGAACTTTCAGCATTAGTGGCACCAGATCTAGAAGGAGTACCGTGAGATATGTATTGTTATGAGTGTCTGTTAGAGTTTTGGAAACAATCACGCTGAAGATGACCAGGGGGCTTGCTTCTTACAGAATTGACAAACTTGAACTGGGCATTCCAAGAGAATTTGTCCTAGTTTCTTACAGTAATTGCAAATTTTTAAGGATTCATATTGATGCCCTTTGTTGTTGAGTTGAGGTCCCCTAGGAGTGGCGAAGACAACATCTGTAGGGGTCGTCTTGTGAGGGACAAGACGAGTTTCCTTCAAGAGAAGTTTAGTGACAGCTTGATCCAAAGTAGGTAAGGGACTACGGTGAAGGAGAGATGCACGACCATGCTCGAACTTATTAGTGAGGGCTATGAGAAAGAGAACCGAGTGTTGCTGATTTCGATAGTTAGAAAAATTTTCAACATTGGTGGCATCTGTAAACTTTGGTTCTGAGGAGGCAAGTTGATCCCAAACATAGTGCATCTGAGATAAAAAATTATTGATGGATTGCCCAGGTTGTTATTGCATGTAATGTAGAGTGCCCAAAAGTTGGTATTAATGAGACTGATCCGCAGTGTTGTAGAGTTTCTCTAAAAAATCCCAAAGTGACTTAGCAGTCTTGAATCTACCAAGCTGGAGACTGATGGAGCGTACACATGTGTTGCGAATCCAAGTGATGATCTGATGATTTTTGCTATCCCACTCCTCAAGACGGTTTACGTATTTGGTGTTGTCTTCTTGATTACACTTAAACTAATACGCGGTTATTATACATAGTTGAGGTGTCGATCCCACGAGGAAAAGGAAACTATAAAGAAAAGTGTAAACCTTAACACGAACGATAAAGATCAAGTGAGAAAATTTGTGTTTTGATAGTGAAGTAATATGAGAAAATTGTGTAAATAGATTGAAGAATATAATGGAGAAACAACAAGGATCTGGGAATCCTCCCTAGGTTCGTTGTCTTATTCCAATCTTGATTCAATTGTTTTTATCTCGATTTCTAGTTTTATATCCCAAACAGACAATCGTCAAATATTCAATCAAAGCATATGTAAACCTTAATGCAATTGCTATGAAATACTCTTTACTTTCGATTTAAGCAGATATGAGCTATCCTATAGATTTATCAAGAAACGATAATATATCTTAATGATAATATCGCAGTAATGGACAAACCTAAAAGATGAATCTACCGGACTCAATCATATCTAATAATCTTGACATAAGAAGAGCATGACTAAACTTATATCGAGGAGGAAGATACAATCACCGGATTAAGAGAAAATCTTCTAATTAAATCAAAGAGTAAATCATAACAATGTTTTGACAATAAATTCAAACTACAACTGAATCAATAATGGAAAATAAGAACAACAACATCTAGGGATTCATCCCCTTGCCTTGCTTGGGGATTAATTGGCCATGGGGTTCATGCTTGAACATTTTAATGGAGAGTGTGGTAGCCTTCTTGAGTTTTCCAGCCTTAATGATGTCTCCTTTATCAAACCCTAAGTGATCTATTTATAATACAAAGGTCCAAGGGTGTTTTGGGTCTAAACAATCAACTAAAACCTTAATAAGGAAAACAGGGGTTCGTGTGTGCACCGCGGCGCCGCGGCTTTGTCTGGTCTTTGGTTAGGTGAGCTTCTATGTGCCATGACCTAACCTAGTCCAGGCCATGGCGCACACTGATGGCTTCCTTGCACTTTTGGGCTTGGTTCTGGAGGCCGAGGCTTAGACTTCTTTAGGTTGCAGCGCTCACACTTAAGACTTGGTTTCTCTTCATTTTGTCCTTCCGCAACCATGCACTCACTCGAATGTGCATCGAAGCATCATGCTTTAAGCTATGATAGCTTTCCATCTCTTTTGAACTCAAAGTACCTGAAAATGCACCGAAATAAGTCAATGATCCAAGAATATCACTTTAGAGTTATTAAGGTATAAAAGTGTAATTCAAACCTCGATCAACCCTAAAATGCTAACAAATAAGTACTGTTAAGATGCATTTTATGACTTTCATCACTTTTCCAGCGATTTTCTCTGGTTTGGTGATATCGCCAGTGACATAGCGCCAAACCTTTCTGCCCTTAAGAAAGCTTGACATAGCCTAGCCCATTTAGTGTAGTTGAGTCCTTCCATGATAACGGAAATGGGTAGTGAAGCCTCTCCATAGTGAGCAAGAAATGAACTGGTCACGAAATGACTGATTGGGTCTGAACAGGATGGAATTGAGTCGTCTGATTGGCAAAGCTGACTAAGGTCAACGACTGATGGAGTGGCGGTTAATGTAACATCGATGGAGAATAAGACTCCGATTATAGTGGTATCGATGGGGTTGCTACTGGGATGACATCGATGGAGAATAAGACTCTAGCTATAGTGATGACCTGACAGGTATGAAGAGGATATACAAGAAGTCTTTCTGATGTAAAGGATCCACTAATAGTGGCAATCACAGAGCATACTCAACTCTTGATATACTGAGAACCACTAAGAACCTGGCCCTGAGACCAAGTTGAATTTAAGAGAGGAAGTGAGACAATACAAAGAGAAGAGAATTGTATTGAATGGTGTGATTTTCTTACAAGAGGGTATCCTATTTATAGCCTAACCTAAGGAGAATGTTACCCATTCTAACTAATGTGGGACTAACATATACATTATATATATATATATATATATATATATATATATATATATACACATATACACACACACACATAAACACAGTAACAGCCCCCCTTAAACTCAAGGTGGTAAAATGGAGACCAACTTGAGTTTGGAAACTAAATCTTGAAAGCGTCTAGGAGGACGTGTTTTAGTGAAGATATCAACAATTTGATCAGCAGAAGAAACTGATAATAGTCCAATAGTCCCACAGGTGAGATGATGACCCACAAAGTGACAACCAATTTCAATGTGTTTTGTACGTTTATGGAATACATCATTGTGAGTAATCTGGATAGCATTTTGATTATCACAGCTGATGATAGTGGCAGTAGAATGAGTGACACCCATGTCTTCAAGTAACTAGCGAAACCAAAGAAGTTCCTGAGTTGTATCAGCAAGGGCTCGATACTCAGCTTTTGTGCTGGATCGAGCGACTACTGTTTGCTTCTTGCTTCATCAAGAAATAAGAGAATCACCAAGAAATAAGCAATAACCAGTGGTGGATCTACGATCAGTGGGATCACTTGCCCAATCTGCATCTAAGTAGGCACGAAGCTTAAGTGAAGAATGAGCTGAGAAATGGAGACCATTAAATAGGGTCCTTTTGATGTACCTGAGAATGCGAAGAACTGCGGCATAATGAGGTGTGTGAGGAGCAGAGAGAAATTGAATGATAATATGGACAACATAAGAGATGTCAGGGCGAGTAACTGTAAGATAAACAAGACTACCAACTAACTGGTGAAACAAGGTGGGGTCTTCCAAAGGTGTACCATCCATAGAAGTGAGTTTAGAGTTGAGCTCAAGAGGATTGGTACATGTCGGGTGCGGTGTGTCTCATGGTGCAAGCCGTCGTCTGGTTATGTGAAGCTCAATGTCGATGGAAGTTGTCGAGGGAATTCAAGGACTTGTGGTGAAGGAGGGGTGATACAGGATAGTTGTGGCTCTTTTTTGGGGGGTTTCTCTGCTCATTTTGGGAACGGAACAAATAATGAGGCTGAACTTAGAGCCCTCAAAAAGGGGGTGGCTCTATGTAAATCTATGGGTTTTTGTTTTCTGGAAATTGAGTGTGACTCACAATTAGTGGTGGACTGGGTTATTGCTGGGAATTGTTCTGTCTGGTATCTTTGAGATTTTTGGGAGGAAGTTTTTCAGGCAGTACAAGGCATTACTTTCTCAATTCGGCATCAGTTTCGAGAAGCAAACCAAGCTGTAGATTTTTTGGCACGTCGATGCGAGGAAGGATTTACATATCGATTCGAGGGAGAAGATTCTATGCTTAGGCATTTGAGGGGTATCATCAGGTTAGACAAGCTGGGCTTACCTTACTTATGATGTTAATAGGAGTTTCTGTTTGGATTGTCTTGTTATGTTTCTCTTTTTCTCTTTTGGTTTTGGTTCTAGGCATGTTTAGACTGGTTTTTGGGCGTTGGCATTGGCTTTCAATTTGTTATCACGGTATTCCTCCACTGTAAGTGAGGGCTTTTAATGAATTTGGAGGGGGTCTCTCATGGACAGGTGACCTTCGTCTCTTTAAAAAGAAGAAGAAGAAGAAGAAGGAGGTCAGAAGTATACTTTGCTTGAGAAAATAATATCCCTCGGAGTTAGGAGTGATATCAAGTCCTAAAAAGTAACTGAGCTTCCCAAGATCTTTCATCTCGACATGTTGGTTGAGATAAGTCTTGAGATCTGAAATTCCAGATGTGACATCACCAGTGATGATTATATCATCAACATAGAGGAGAAAAATGATAGTACCCTGACCTATTTTCCAAATGAAAAGAGCAGAATCATGTGAGCCAAGAGTGAATCCAAAATCTCCAACAATGGTGTTGAACTTCATAAACCAAGCCCGATGATCTTTCTTGAGACCATAGAGAGCCCGATGAAGTTTGCAGACTTGATGCGGAAAATGATGAGAACCAGGAGGAGGGCATATATAAACTTCTTCGGTGAGTTCACCATTAAGAAAAGCATTTTTCACATCCATATGAAATAATCCCCAATGACGAACGGCGGCAATTGCAATTAAGCTGCGAACTGAAGTGAGGCCGATAACCGAGGAAAAGGTCTCCTCATAGTCGATCCCATACTCTTGGGTAAACCCTTTAGCTACCAAGCGAGCCTTGTATCGATCAATAGACCCATCAGAGTGAGTTTTGATTTTGTAAACCCACTTGCATCCTAAAACATGTTTGCCTTTTGGTAGGTCCACTAGATCCCAGGTGTGAGTGTTTTCGAGTGCCTGTAGTTCATCATTAATTGTTTTTTGCCAAAGAGGATCAGAACTAGCTTCACGATAAGACTGTGGTTCATGGTGAGAAAGAATAGAAGAAAATATAACAAAGTCACGAAGATTAACAGAAGGAGTTTTTACTCGGTTACTTCATCGATGAGGGAGATCAGAAGTTGTTGGAGCGGATCCATCGGAAGAGACAAGTTGCTCAGAAGAAGGTAAGGTGGATAACTCAATTGAGGTGTTTGTAGGCATATTAGGTGGTAATGACGTATCAGATAAAGAGATAGGATGCGTTGGTAGAGATATTGACTCAGAAGAAGAGTTTGTCTCAATAGTGTCAGGAAAAAGATATTTGGAGAGGTCAATGAATAGGAGAGAGGTGTTGTCGTGCGACAGGTGAAACTTTGATATGGAGGCGAACATCTTGTGTTCCCAGAAAACAACATGATGAGACACTCGGAGACGTTTGGAGTAAGAATCCTAACATCTGTAGCCTTTGTGTTCAACACCGTATCCCAAGAAACAACATAAGCGAGATCTAGGTTCCAATTTGGTGCGCTCATGAGGCTGAAGGAGGACAAAATAGGCACAACCAAATACCTTAAGAGTGCTATAGTCATGAGGGTGACCATAGAGACGATCAAAGGATGATTAATTCCCAATGATGGGAGAAAGTATACGGTTCTTGGTGTAAACAGCTGTAAAAGCAGCTTCACCCCAAAAACGTTAAGGACACAGTGCAGATATGAGAAGAGCACGGGCAGTATTGAGAATGTCTCGGTGTTTGCGCTCAGCACGCCCATTTTGTTGAGAGGTGCATGGATAGGAACAATGAGGAAGAGTGCCATGTTGGTGAAGAAAGTTAAGGACACTAAAGTTTGTACATTTAGCAGCATTGTCAGCACGAAACACTTTGATATTGCAAGAAAATTGGGTTTTGACCATGGTAGCAAAACCAAAGTACAACTGAGGTAATTCAGATCGATTACGCATAAGGAATATCCAGGTGTAACGGGAGTAATCGTCAACACAAATGAAAAAATATCTAGAGCGTCCCATAGTAGCAGTGGGAGACGAGCCCCAACAAGTCAAATGGTGCAGAAGAAAAAGAATCACTTTTGTGAAATGAAAATGCCGATTGTTTGGCAAGTTGACAAGGAAGACAATCAAATTGTTCTTTATTAACAAGCCCTAAATGACCACTAGACACTAAGGATTGAAAACAATCAACAGAAGAATGACCCTGACGAGAATGCCAGAGACTGACGGATGGGGTAGATGAGACTGGGGCTGCTGTCTGAACTGATGAGGAGAAACGGGATGGAATGTGAAGATTGATGAGCTCAAAGAGTAGTCCAACCTTACAGCCTATCCCAAGAGTTTGTCCCGTCTTTGGATCCTGCACACAACAACCAGAAGTAGAAAAAAAAGGACGGTTAGATCGAAGTCACATAATTGACTAACAAATATGAGATTGAGAGTGAATTGGGGAATACAATAAGTATTAGGAATAGAAGTGTTTAATGTTGCAATTTTTATGACCCACGGTCATGGGAGAACCATCAAAAGTTTGAAGGATCAAATGGGATAAATTATGTAATGATTCCAATATGCCCTATTTGAATTGATTGGATTTATAATCTTAAGAAAAAAACTTCAATTCTCCAATTTTTTTTCTCTTACTTGTTTCTTTCATTAAACAATAAAATTTATTTTCTTATTTATTTTCACCCCCTACACAGCCTAATACTCAAATTGTTTCATCATGCCAACTTTTTCATTGTAAAAAACATCATACATCTTAATAATTAGTATGTAATGATATTGTTGCTGATATAATGATAATGCAACAAATTACTGACGTTCATGTCAACTTTGGTCGAGTTCTAAACTATGTTATATGTATTATTTCCTTTATTTTGTCAAACTTGTGTTAGACCTTCGACATTCGGATAAAAATATATCATATAAACACTTCAAATTAAAAAATAAATAAATCCAAAACACATATTCTTGTCCGACATTGTACAAGTAACATAGGTTCTAATCTACTCCTTACAGCGAGCAAAAGACAGTTTCCAAAATTGATCAAAGTGTACCTTTATTTACCTAAAATGGAAACTAGAAAGGATCCTAGTCATAGCATGATAGCAAGCAAAGCTATAAAATTAAGAAGCCAATAATGATTTTACAGGAAAAGCCTTTTAGAGAAAACAATAATAAAAATGCCCACTTTGAAATCAAATGATTTTAACCCAATAATGCATGGTATCTGAATTCTGATTCTGACTTGGTAGATACCAACATTGTGTAATTAAAGGACATAACAAAGGCACAAGTGGGATTCAAAGCTGTAGAACGTTGCATTTATTAATACCTTAGTTTAGCATATCTACGCATACAGGAATTTTATATTACATATCTGTTAATGTATGAATAATTTATTTGAAAAAAAACTTTATTTAAATCTTCTAAAAAAATTGTTAATTACTACTAGCTCATCAAATCTCAGAGACATAGACACCATCACTAAAAGAATCCAATCAATTCCTAATTTTATATTACAATAACGTTTGGCCTTGCTTTTGTTCCTGTTTAATGAATTAAAAATGCTGTTAAATTAGTCATGGGTAAAAATGTTGCTAACATTCGTATTCTTTCAATCCTTTTTCTTTATCCCTGATCGGATTATGCCTTAATTTTCCTATTCTTACAACTTCATTTACTAGTCGGACTATGTGTAAAAAACATTATAAATATAAGCATTACAATTCCTTTTTCTGATCCCTGATCGGATTATGCCTCAATTTTCCTATTCTTACAACTCCTTTTCCTAGTCAGACTATATGTAAAAAACATTATAAATATAAGCTAATTTATGTTGATTAAATTGTTTAGAGAAATCTATCAAGTGAAAAATGAGTGAGAAGGAGAGATGATGGAGATTGTTAAGGTTATTGGGCAGGGTTCTTATGGTGTTGTGTATCTGGTGAGCGAAAAACACACTGGCCAATTCTTTACAGCAAAAACAACCATGTTATCAAACGCTGCTTCTCTTATAAAGGACAGATTGATAATGAAACAGCTTCATGTTTATCAAGGGTTGTTTGTTTCTATGGTGCTGCGTTATTGAAGACAATGCAAGAAGGTCCGGGGTTTTACATGTTGTATTTGGAATTTACCGAGGGAGGTAACCTGACGAACTTGATCAAGGGTTACGAGGGCAAGATACTGGAGGGGCATGTCAGGAAGTTCACAGGGATGATTCTTGAAGGTCTTTCTTCAATTCACAAGAAAAGTTTTGTTCATTGTGATCTCAAGCCGGACAATCAACTTGTTTTTCCTTCCATAAAATCTTCACTACCCGACCTTAAGATTGCATATTTTGGGTTAGCCAGGGAGCCTAGAGAAGAAGACAACACTGAGAATAGTTTTTGGAACTTTAAGTTTCGAGGAACTCCATTTTATATGTCACCTGAGTCTATCCGGTATGGCAACATTAGGACACCATTAGACATATGGTCACTAGGCTGCATCATTGTTGTGATGACTACTGGCAAGCCACCACGACCACATCAACACATTGTGGAGCTGTTCGATCAGCTTGTTTTTTTCAATGAATCACCAAAGATACCTGATAATCTATCAGAGATTGGGAATGATTTTTTGAGGAAGTGTTTTGCATTGGATCATGACCAGAGGTGGAATGTAGATGAGCTTTTGTGCCATCCATAACTCACTAATAAAAATGTGTCATGTTCAACACTTGAAATCTCAAAGACACAGACACCATCATTATTCAATAGTGAGAGAACGAAATCCCAACTCTGGCATCTATATGATTATTTGTTTATTACCATCATTATTCAATAGTTATGCCCTCAACATAAATATTATTTTTTCCACAAGATCAAATTGTTGGTAGCATAAAATTAACATTGTAATCCAGAAAAATTAAAAATACAAATATGGTTGGAGGTAGAACATATTTTTAAATACACAAGTTACTGATTGTTTTCAAAGGTCAAGTATTTTCTTTTTATTTTAAATTAACCCCACATTTTTTTTTATTTGAGTGAGTATAATTCTTAATATATATTTTAAATCATTTAAAAGAATAAATAGTATTTTTTTTTTGGGAAATTGAGTGGGGGCAATTTCCCACAATCAACATACTATAGATATGTTCATGTTTATGAGTGAATGATGTGTAGTGCGATCGAGAAAAAAAGAGTGTAATACTTTGTTTAGTCTATGTTTGTGTGAGAAAGAAAAAAAATTGAGAGAAAGAGAGTTGTCTGTTTATACCAAAAACAAATTAATGGGGTGTTATGCCATGATTGGGCCACATGAAAATTCATTAGCAAGACAACATCGAGACAGAAAACTCGAGGACAACATCAAGACAGAAAACTCGAGGACTCGAGGCTGATAAGCTCGAGATAATATTACTTCAACCTCGAGCATGCATAACTGCTAATCCAACTCTTTGGCGATCGAGGATAAACCAAAAGTCGTGTATTTAATTTGGTTAAGGTAAAAGTGGCCACGATTACACACAAATCACGTAGTGGAGTAAAAGATTTGAACATGTGGCATACTCGATGCAATTAATCCAGAGATCGTGAAGAAATGAAAACGTGGGAGACTTTTTGGAAACATCAATACAACTGTCAACGCCTAAAACATTATAAATAGCAGTAAAATCAATCATAAAGGACACACAGACAATCATTATCTATCTATCAACATTTATGTTTAGCATTTCATTTCCTTTACTTTTCAATCATTTACTTTCTAGTCAAATATGAGTAGTTGTACTATAATCGTAGCTGTAATTCCCTCTCTCTATTCCCGTTTTGGGTCGAAGTCAAGCTAGAGTCGCATTGAAAGCTCAGCACACATTACAACAAGCTTGAGGTCTGTATCTAGTATTTTGAGGTCTCAACTTTGTAAACCCATTATATCAGTGTTGCTTTCAATTGCAATATATATATATATATATATATATATATATATATATATATATATATATATATATATAGAGAGAGAGAGTAAGTTTGGTGCTTCTTTGCACTTGCTATTTATTCTGGTTTATTAACTGTTAGATTAAATTCTTTTATTTGAATTTGTAACAACATATCATTAAAGTCCTCTTAAGTGATGCAATACCAAATCCATCTAGAAAAATGTTATTTCAATCAAGTCTACTTCAATCTCGATTGACGCAAAAATTACATCTTGCACCAACATTGTCTGATGTCATCATCAATCTCATTAGACTTTTTAGGCTTTTTTTCTTTTTTTAATAGTGGTATTAGTGAGAAAATGACATTATAAAATTTAAATTCAATAACTATCGAACCTACTTAATTTTATGTTTTTGTTACTTTTGCACAATTAAAAAAATGAAATTTCATTTATTTTTTCTTAAAAATTGAGTAACATATAGTAACCTTGTTACATGGAATTCTAGAAAACAACCGTCAATCTTATAACGTATTGCACTTCAACAGTAGCACCTATGCAAGCGGACACAATCTGGTACTCCCCCTTTTGCAAGTGGATGGTGAAGATGAAACGCTTGATTTACGTGCACGATCAAGAATTGAACTTTAATAGAATCACCTATTGCAACTCTCATATCACCAAAATATAAAAAAGTGTTAACATATCACCTAAATAAAAATGTGTCATTTTTAAAAAAAAAAAAAAACCTCGCACATGGACAATCCAACTGTTTTCTGTTTCAAGTTTAATTTCCCTATTCTTACAACTCCTACTAAGCGGATTATTTGTAAAGTGTTATAAATATAAGCTATTGCTGGTTCATTAAATTGTTTAGAAAAACAGAGTGAAAAGTGAAAGAGAGAGTCAATAGGTTAGGGAGAGATGATGGAGATTGTTAAGGTTCTCAGGAAGGGTTCTTAAGGTGTTTTGTATCTGGTGAGCAAAAAAGTCACTAGCCCATTTTTGCAGTGAAAACAGCCTTGTTATCAAACGCTGCTTCTCTTCAAAAAGAGAGGCGAATAATGAAGCAACTTCGTGATTGTCCAAGGGTTGTTCGTTTCAACAGTGTTGAGTAGTTGAAGACAATGCAAGGCGTTTACATGTTGTATTTTGAGTTGGCAGAAAAAGGTAACCTAACCGACTTGATAAAGGGTTACGGGGGCAAGATACCAAAGGAGGATGTTAAGAAGCTCACAAGGATGATTCTTGAAGGCCTTTCTTCAATTCACAAGAATGTTTTTTTACACTGTAATCTCAAGCCAGACAACCTACTTGTTTTCCCTTCCATGTACACTTCAATGTCCGAGCTTAAAATCACAGATTTTGGATTAGCCAAGGAACCAAGAGAAACCAACTGTTTTTCGTACTTTGAGTTTCGAGGCACTCCATTTTATATGTCAACCGAGTCAGTCCGGTGTGGCTAAATTGGGGCACAATTAGATATATGGTCACTGGGTTGCATCGTCGTTGAGATGATCACTAGCAAGCCTCCGTGGCCGCATCAACACACTGAGGACTTGTTCAAGCAGCTTGTTTTCTTAAATGATCTCCAAAGATACCGGACAATCTATTAGAGATTAGGAAGGATCTTTTGAGGAAGTGCTTTGCATTGAATACTGACCTGAGGTGGAATGCAGATGAGCTTTTGTGTCATCCATTCATTGTTAAAGATTTCATACCAGTACCAGTTGTAACGGATTGTTCTTCTAAGTTGCCAAGAGGGTGGCACCCTTTCTTTGATTGCATCAATATTACGCCTAGCTTCTGTGACATAATACAACAATTGAACTTATAAATTGGTTGTTAGTTATGAAGTACTAGGATTATGTTATGAAGTACTTAGTGAACTTACCGAGGAAGTGCTTTGCATTGAATACTGACCTGCGGTGGAATGCAGATTAGCTTTTGTGCCATCCATTCATTGTTGAAGATTTCATACTAGTATCAGTTATAACGGATTGTTCTTCTAAGTTGCCAAGAGGATGGCACCTTTTCTTTGATTGCATCAATATTAGGCCTAGCTTCTGTGACATATACAACAATTGAACTTATAAAGTGGCTGTTAGTCATGAAGTACTAGGCTTATGATATGAAGTACTTAGTGAACTTACTAGCATACGTACTCAATTTTCTTATCTAATGGAAAAACATATTCTTCAGAGAACATTCTAACTTTTGGGAGACAATCCCAACTCTGGCATCTGTATGATTATTAGTTTATTACCATCATTATTCAATATTTATGCCCTCAACATTTTTCATTTGTTGTTCCCATAAAAGAATCAACTCCCCCCCCCCCCCCCCCCCCTTTTCTCCCCCACAACCAGAGAAAAAGAAGAAAAACAATTAATGGCTGCAGCAGAGTATCATCGTTTCTTAGATATACTCAAGTATTAAATGAGAACCTCATTTAGTCCCATACTCCCAGCAATCTAAAACAGAAGCATATCTAACTTTAGCCATATAGAATTATATAATTAACCATAAATCCAAAACCAACTAGCCCCTTTGAAGCTTCTTTAATTTCATAAGGATAACTTCCAGTCAAAAACTATGTTTTAGTCAAAAACAAGAAGAGATTACCAAACAAAGGTCAGACACCAAATAGGGAATGTGTCTTATCAACAAGATACTTACCTTATACGTCAAATTCAAAAAAAAAGAGCACATAAAAACTCAATGAAATGTAATAGAAAAAAGATTGAAAGTCCATCTTGTAGTTATTCCAGATACCTTCGCAACCGCATTCATGTATTCTTGAGCTCGATCAAGCTGAGAAAGACCAAGGTAGCAGAGACACGGAACTCTAAAACTCTTATCTCTAAGGATTTTGTTCTTTATATCATATGGAATATAGAGCATAGATTTCTTGAACATATCTGCACTTGTCTCAATCTTTAGAACGAAAATTATCTGAAGAACTGTAAGCATGAATAGAGAATAACTGAAATATCAGATCTCAAGAGCAGCAATTTCAATAAATATTATCTAATCAAATATTAGGTTAGCCCCAACGTCAAGAAAGTTCATCCATTTCTTGTAACATCATGGAGAGCATGGATATGTTTTTTGGATAACGGACCATTACGACCGCCCCCACAATCCTAAACATGGATATGTTGTTTAACATGTAATGTGACACCTTGTATTGAAAATCATAAGTACCAGCAGTGTCATTGACATGTGATCATCCATATGAATTCTACATTTGCTCTTATTAATAAAATTCTTTGCTTTTGCTTTTCAAAAGAAATGAATTCTACAGTGGCCTAACTTCATTCTTGTGCACATATCCATATATCATGACATGTACATAATTGAGAATGCTACTGTCAACAAATAATATCATACCCTCTCGGCAAGTCAGTATTTTATAGCAAATCACTTTCATAGAAAGTAAACATTTAAATCATGTTTACTAACCCCAAATTCGCAACATTAAAGAAAACCAGATTGCTTTATATTTTTCTTTTGACATTAGATACCACAACAAATCAGAAAATCACATATTACTGATGATGTACTAGAATTATGCCATGTAGAAGCATTCTTTGTACGTACTCAATTTTCTTATCTAATGAAAAATAATATTCTTCATATAACGTTCTCTATTTTGGGAGAAAATACCATCTCTGGCATTTCTGTGTGATTATTACCATCCTTGTTTAATATTTCTCCCTAATGATTTCCTCCATTGCTTGATTTCACTCAGTCTAGAATTTTGAGAAATTGATTTCTTTCAATGCAGTTCTACTATAATCAAAACAAAAATATCAAAAACAACATAGGCATAAACATGTTTATTAAATGCAAGCGATATCAACTATCAATCATTTTCCCATGTGCAATCACCATGCTCACAAGTATGCAAAATCAGTGTCTTACTTCACTACGCAAGTTTGCGATTGGAATTACAAGAAGGCAACTAGATTCGGGTATTCATTCTGATTCAGATAAGATTAAAGAACATAGCTGAGCAATTGGAGAGGTGTTTCAAGGCTTTCCTTGTGAAGAAACTCTTGGGGCCTCTCCAATGAACCTGTTCCTTGGCGACAGCAGTTGCTTCCCACTTTTCCAACATTTCTCAGGCTTTCGTAGTTTTCTTTTCATACTTCTATTCTCGGTCTTGACACTCATAACCATCTCTTCAAGGACTGTCCAGCTCGTGGAAATGTTCTTCAAGTAATCAACTTCTTTTCATTTCAAATTAAGTGTATGTAATGGCACACTGACTTCCAAGTTCAGTGAATGCTTTCTGAAGCTATTGGATCTTAGATGTTGTAGAGTCTATGAGAGCAGCAACTGAATGGGTATCTTTACAAGGGAGATAGAGAGGACAGAAGTAATTAAAACGAAGTGTTAAATTAGATCAAGACTTTTTTTTATAAAAAAAATAAAGCTATAAATATAATACGCAGTAGATTTATAAGCTGATAAGTTTATAGGATCGACAATGCATTCAACCAAAATGATACCCCAGGTAACCAAATGGTTAAAATGGATTCAAACAAAAAGGTAAACATGAACAAAGTCAAAATTCAACACAAGCAATTTTTTTTGAAGGCACAACTGGAACTATAAATAACTATGAATCACGGATACCACAAAGAAAAGCAACCCGGAGTGAGCAACATTGCTTTTCAAATTCTTCAATGTTCTGACAAAGCGCGAGGACACAAGTTCGTAACCAGGACATAATATCCCACTTTTCATCATACTAAGCATAAAATAAACACAAACATCATAACCAATTATACACTAACATCGATCATACAGATCTGTCAGCCATAATCTAGTCAAATCAGCAACTCAGTTGTAGCCTGAGCACTTGTAGTTGTAGAGAATCCATGATAATCACCCACCATAATGACCCTTGCCATGCTCAGACAACAATAGCAAGGCATCCAAAGGAAATTAAATATAGTCCAACTGCATGTCAATCATACTATTAGCTGGAAGAGACAAAAACTCGAATAAGAATGATAAATATCTGGAACAGAAGCTAACAGTGATTTTTCATATAAGGAATTCCAATAGACCACTGAGGAAGGAAAAATATAGGAACATCAGGAAGTGATTGTATCCTATATAGGTGCGCCTAATTCTACCTTCATAGAGAAGAGCTTAATAGATAACAAATCAAAGTTTTATCAATCAGAAATTGTAACAGATAACGAGAAGCTACAGTTTATATGAGAACACAAAAAGACACCAGAAAGATAATCCTACTGTCTATTCGTCTGAACACTGATCGAGTCCAACCCCTTCAAAAAGGCTCATATTCTTCTCAATGAGATCAAATTACCACATAATAAGATGCTTCCCATGTAAGAGATCCATTGCAGTATCCTATAGGAAAATGAAGGGCATCATCAATGAATTTTTTTTCCCTTTGCCCTGAATCAAGTCATTTCAAATATTCCCAAATATCTAGCCCAATGTAGCTGCGGAGAAGCAACAATGAAATAATAGATGAATTAACAACTAGTACACTTACACAGATAGAGAAGGAGAGACCAAGAAACATACGAACTTTTAGAAATCTCTCACTTCCACAAATTAACCAGTCCACCAAAATTCTTATCAACAACTGGATTATAGGAAGTGGGGGCTACTTCAAATGACACCATCAAGCCCACTCTTCTGATCACCAAAGAAAAGAATGATCTAATGAGAAATTCTTTGAGCTATGTATCTCTCATTTTCATCAGCAACCAAAGATGAATCTGAAATAACACCATAAAACTGAGAGTCTGAGACATAGGAGCCTCCAGACTCCAGTCTATGCCCAACCTCAAAAATTTCAACAGAAAAATGAGATCATACAAGATCTCTTACTAGACTGCAAAGCTGCCTATTAGTTGGACCAACAAACCACAGAGACACAGACATCATCACTAAAAGAATCCAATCAATTCCTAATTTTTTATAATGCTAAATTACCTTCCTTGATATAAAATTCTCTTCCTGCACGAATCTCCATAACCAGTTTCGAAGAATTTCTGGATTACATTTCAATCAGACATCTCCACGCTCACCACACATCATAACTCAAAACAAACCCACCTCAAGAAATTTTACTCATATCCACTATCTCTACCCAAAGAAAATCGTTCAAAGTTCAAACCCTCTCAGAGGCAAGATGGGAGTGATTCCTACAAGACACAGCTCTTCTTACAATTATGTATTATACACTCGAAGACAGAAGTAATGGTAAGTGGAGCACAGAGAGAGACTAGTTACCTCAAATGTATTGACAAGTCTGCATTCCTTTCAAAATGAAACTGCATTATCATTTATCAATATACCTTAAGAAGTTTGACATAAGCATACATTTCAATACACTCATATGCTTATACATTATAATGGAATTTCCACTTGTAACTTTATTAAGTTCAAAATAAGCACACATAAACACATCAGAGTGCACATATTTACAAACTTCCCATTTCAGAACTATATGCCTTTGAGCAGTAATACAAGCACGGTAAGCACACGAGTTTTGTTATTAGAACCACTTTTTATTGTGTGACTCATCCAATCACTTCCTAACTCATATAATGAACATTATTACAAAAAGTTAGCACGCTTTTTAACAAAAAATTAGCTTATCAAACCAATTATATGATAAAAACACACAAAAGAAGAAGAAGTAAGATTCCATTTGAGCTTAGAACACATAAGAGGTTACCGATGATTTTGCAAGTCTTAAGTTACCTGAATATAATTAAGGTCTCGAGTTAGGAGAGAACGCGGTGGCGAAGGTCAGATTCGAAGTCATTGTTGGGTTGCTATAGCTCCGGCGTCCGTGATTCTCGTTAATTTGCCTTCTCTTTTTTCGCGGGACTTTGTAGCACAGACTATAGAGAAATGAGAGAGGGTTTGAAAAGCTGAATCGAATGAGTGGAATTGGGAAAGTATATGCCGTGAAACGAACCGTTTTGGGGAATGGTTCGGTTAATTAGGCTGAAATTGGGCTTATTGTACGGCCGTCTGCCTTTTTTTTTTGTTCCTGTCATATGAATTAAAAAAGCTGTTAAATTAGTTAACATTCGTGTTCTCCCAATTCTTTTTCTTGATCCCTGATGGGATTATACCTTAATTTTTCTATTCTTACAACTCCTTTTCCTAGTCGCTTTCAATTCCTTTTCCTAATCCTTGATGAGATTATGCTTAATTTTTCTGTTTTACAACTCCTTTTCCTAATACGACTATGAGTAAAAAAACATTATAAATACAAGCTAATTCATATTGATTAAATTGTGTAGAGAAATCTGTAAAGTGAAAAGTGAGTGAGAGGGAGAGATGATGGAGATTCTTAAGGTTCTTGGGCAAGGTTCTTACGGTATTGTCTATTTGGTGAGCGAAAAACACACTGGCCAATTCTTTGCAGTGAAAACAGCCATGCTATCAAAAGCTGCTTCTCTTGTAAAGGAGAGACGGATAATGAAACAACTTCATGATTGTCAAAGGGTTGTTTGTTTCTACGGTGCTGCGTGGTTGAAGACAATGCAAGAAGTTCGGGGGTTTTACATGTTGTATCTAGAATTTGCCAAGGGAGGTAACCTGACAAACTTGATCAAGGGTTACGGGGGCAAGATACCGGAGGGGCACGTCAGGAAGTTCACAGGGATGATTCTTGAAGGTCTTTCTTCAATTCACAAGAAAGGTTTTGTACACTGTGATCTCAAGCTGGACAATCTACTTGTTTTTCCTTCCATAAAATCTTCACTACCCGAGCTTAAGATTGCAGATTTTGGGTTAGCCAAGGAGCCCGGAGATGAAGAAAACATTGAGAATGGTTTTTGGAACTTTAAGTTTCGAGGCACTCCATTTTATATGTCACCCGAGTCTATCAGGTGTGGCGACATTAGGGCACCATTAGACATATGGTCACTTGGATGCATCGTCGTTGTAATGATTTCTGGCAAGCCACCATGGCCACATCAACACATTGAGGAGTTGTTCGATCAGCTTGTTTTTTTCAATGAATCACCAAAGATACCTGATAATCTATCAGAGATTGGGAAGGATTTTTTGAGGAAGTGCTTTGCATTGGATCCTGACCAGAGGTGGAATGCTGATGAGCTTTTGTGCCATCCATTCATTGTTGAAGATTTCATACCAGTACCAGTTGTAACTGATTGTTCTTTTGAGTTGCCAAGAGGGTGGAACCCTTTCTCTGATTGCATCAATCTCAGGCCTAGCATCTGTGACATATTCCAGCAACTAAGCTTATAAATGGTTGTTAGTTATGAAGTACATGTTATAAAGTACTAGTATTATATTATGAAGTACTTAGTAAACTTACTGATAGGGAGTAGCATCCTTTGTATGTACTCAATTTTCTTATCTAATGAAAGAACATATTCTTTGATAACATTCTCTCATTTGGAGAAAATTTTAATTATTTTCTAAGGGGAAATGATATAGCATATCTAACTTTAGGCATATAGAATTATATAATTAACCATAAATCCCAAACCAATTAACCCCTTAAAAACTTATTAGCTTTAATTGCATAAGGATAACTTCCAATCAACAACTCAGGTTTTATACATTGTAATCTCAAGCCAGACAACCTACTTGTTTTCCCTTCCATATACACTTCAATGCCTGAGCATAATGACCCTTGCCATGCTCAGACAACAATAGCAAGGTATCCAAAGGGAATTAAATATAGTCCAACTGAATGTCAATCATACTATTAGCTGCAAGAGATAAAAACTCGAATAAGAATGGTAAATATCTGGAACAGAAACTAACAGTGATTTTTCCTATAAGGAATTCCAATAGACCACTGAGGAAGGAAAAATATAGGAACATCAGGAAGTGATTGTATCCTATATAGGTGCGCCTAATTCTACCTTCATAGAGAAGAGCTTAATAGATAACAAATCAAAGTTTTATCAATCAGAAATTGTAACAGATAATGAGAAGCTACAGTTTATATGAGAACACAGAAAGACACCAGAAAGATAATCCTACTGTCTATCGTCTGAACACTGATCGAGTACAATCCCTTCAAAAAGGCTCATATTCTTCTCAATGAGATCAAATTACCACATAATAAGATGCTTCCCATGTAAGAGATCCATTGCAGTATCATATAGAAAAATGAAGGGCATCATCAAGGAATTTTTTTTCCCTTTGCCCTGAATCAAGGACATTTCAAATATTCCCAAATATCTAGCCCAATATAGCTGCGGAGAAGCAACAATGAAATAATAGATGAATTAACAACTGGATTCATGCAAACTTTTAGAAATCTCTCACTTCCACAAATTAACCAGTCCACTAAAATTCTTATCAACAACTGGATTATAGGAAGTGGGGGTTACTTCAAGTGACACCATCAAGCCCACTCTTCTGATCACCAAAGAAAAAAATGATCTAATGGGAAATTCTTTGAGCTATGTATCTCTCATTTTCATCAGTAACCAAAGATGAATCTGAAATGACACCATGAAACTGAGAGTCTGAGACAAAAGAGCCTCCAGACTCTAGTCTACGCCCAACCTCAAAAATTTCAACAGAAAAACGAGATCAAACAAGAACTCTTACTGGACTGCAAAGCGCTCTATTAGTTGGACCAACAAACCACAGAGACACAGACACCATCACTAAAAGAATCCAATAAATTCCTAATTTTTTGTAATGCTAAATTACCTTCCTTGATATAAAATTCTCTTCCTGTACGAATCTCCATAACCAGTTTCGAAGAATTTCTGGATTACATTTCAATCAGACATCTCCACGCTTACCACACATCATAACTGAAAACAAACCCACCTCAAGAAATTTTACTCATATCTATCCACTATCTCTACCCAAAGAAAATCGTTCAAAGTTCAAACCTCTCTGAGCCAAGATGGGAGTGATTCCTACAAGACACAGCTCTTCTTACAATTATGTATTATACACTCGAAGACAGATGTAATGGTAAGTGGAGCATAGAGCGAGACTAGTTACTTCAAATGTATTGACAAGTCTGCATTTCTTTCAAAATGAAACTGCATTATCATTTATCAATATACCTTGGGCAGTAATAAAAGCACGGTAAGCACACATGAATTTTGATATGATTACCTTCTATATCTAACTAACTAAAACACCAAAATATGATCAGAAGCCAAAATCATAAAAGCTCCAAGTTATTAGAACCACTTTTTATTATGTGACTCATCCAATCACTTCCTAACTCATATAATGAACGTTATTACAAAAAAGTTAGCTTATCAAACCAATTATATGATAAAAACACACAAGAAGAAGAAGTAAGATTCCATTTGAGCTTAGAACACATAAGAGGTTACCGATGATTTTGCAAGTGTTAAGTTACCTGAATATAATTGAGGTCTCGAGTTAGGAGAGGACGCAGTGGCGATGGTCAGATTCGAAGTCATTGTTGGGTTGCTATAGCTCCGGCGTCCGTGATTCTCGTTAATTTGCCTTCTCTTTTTGGGCGGGACTTTGTAACACAGACTACACAGAAATAAGAGAGGGTTTGAAAATTTGAATTGAATGAAAGTGAAACGAACCGTTTTGGGGAATGGTTCGTTTAATTGGGGTGAAGCTGGGCTTATTGTACGGTCGTTTGCCCTTGCTTTTGTTCCTGTTATATGAATTAAAAAAGCTGTTAAATTAGTCATGGGTAAAAATGTTGTTAACATTCGTGTTCTTTCAATTCTTTTTCCTGATCCTTGATCAGATTATTTCTTAATTTTCCTATTCGTACAACTTATTTTCCTAATGGCTTTCAATTCCTTTTCCTGATCCCTGATCGGATTATGCCTTAATTTTCCCATTCTTACAACTCCTTTTCCTAGTCGGACTATATGTAAAAAGCATTATAAATATAAGCTAATTCATGTTGATTAAATTGTTTAGAGAAATCTGTCAAGCGAAAAGTAAGTGAGAGGGAGAGATGATGGAGATTGTTAAGGTTCTTGGGCAGGGTTCTTATGGTGTTGTGTATCTGGTGAGCGAAATGTAACCAATCCATTTATGGTCCATGTTCAACCTTTGGTTGCCTCAACCTTTTGGCTGCCTATGAACCTTTTGGCTGCCTAAACCTTTTGGCTACCCATTGATTATGGTAACAAATGTATGGAATACGAATGGACGTTCTTGATGTGAGAACAAGTATAAATACAGGTTTGGTCCCTAGACTCAGTACTACTCATTTTTTTTCTTTCATACAACATCAAATTAGAGAGTTCTAAGAGTCTAGAAGAACTAATACCGAGAGAATAGTAGATTGTGTAAGTGAAACGCTTCAATGGCCGGAGGTATGTTTACAGTCCTTTTAATTCCACATTTGATCTATATGCTATTTAAAATTTTTAGCATGTTTAGATTATATTTAAGTTTTATAGTTGGTATCAGAGCATTGTTTGCCTCTGCCTTGAAAAATCATTTATACTGATATATGTTGTCCAGACATGGACGCACATGATTAGAAATATTTTGTCACTTTTATCGATGATTACTCATGATATATGTATATCTATTTGCTTCATAAGAAAAATGAAGCATTGGATGCCTTCAAAGTCTTTAAGGCTGAAGTTGAGAACCAATGCAGAAAGCAAATACAAATTGTGAGATCCGATGGAGGTGGAGAATATTATGGTAGATACACAGAAAATGGACAAACACCTGGTCTTTTTGCCAAGTTTCTTCAAGAACATGGGATTGTTACCCAATACACTATGCCTGGTTCACCGGACTAGAATGGTGTTGCAGAAAGAAGAAACCGAACATTGATGTACATGGTGCGGAGTATGCTTAGAAACTCCAACCTTCTTACATCCTTGTGGACTGAAGCACTAAAGACGGTTGCGTATATATTAAACCGAGTTCCAACCAAGGCTGTTCCCAAGACACCATTTGAATTATATAATGGTTGGAAACTGAGTTTGCGACATATGCGCGTTTGGGGATGTCCATCTAAGGTGAGGATTTATAACCCACAAGAGAAGAAACTAGATCCGATGACCATTAGTGGGTATTTCGTTGTATATGCCAAAAGGTCCAAGGGTTACAGGTTTTATTGTCCAACTCATACTACTAGGATTGTGGAATCAAGAAACACTAAGTTTCTAGAGAATAACATGATCAGTGGGAGGGATCGGTTCAGGAACTTAGTTCCTGCACATGATCATACAGAATCTCAACCTTCATCAAATGATAGATTGGTTATAGTTCATAGTACGCCTCAAGATTGGTTATAGTTCATAGTACGCCTCAAATATAAGCTCGTGTTGACCAATCAATCATTGAAGTTCCACAAGCTGCTGACAACATTCTAATAGATCAAGCAGTTCAGGAAATACCACAAGCTTCTGAACAACCAGTTGAACCACAAGCTCCCCTGGGAGACATTGGTACAACATTAAGAAAATCTACTAGAAACAGGATATCAGCAATTCCTAGTGATTACATTGTGTATCTACAAGAATCTGACTATAATTTTGGAGCCGAAAATGATCCTGAAACCTTTTCACAGGCCATGAGTTGCAAAGGGTCAACCTTGTGGCACGATGCCATGAAGGAAAAGATGAATTCCATGAAAATCAATAGAGTCTGGGATCTTGTAAAGTTGCCTAATGGGGCGAAGACCATTGGTTACAAATGGGTCTTTAAGACCAAGAAAGATTCATTAGGCAACATTAAGAGATGCAAAGCGAGACTCGTTGCTAAGGGATTTACTAAAAAAGAAGGAATTGATTACACGAAGACTTTCTCTCCTATACCTAAGAAAGATTCTCTTTGTATTATTTTGGCATTAGTTGCTCATTTTGACTTTGAGCTGCAACAAATGGATGTGAAAATTGCATTTCTTAAAGGAGATCTGGAAGAGGAGGTTTATATAAAACAACCTGAAAGTTTCTCCTTTAATAATGGTGAACATTTGGTTTGCAAGCTTAAGAAATCCATATACGGTTTAAAACAAGCCTCCCATCAATGGTATTTTAAATTCCATGAAGTAATTTCTTCATTTGATTTTGTTGAAAACCCCATGGATCAATGTATATACCAGAAAGTCAGTGGGAGTGAAATTTGTTTTCTTGTTTTATATGTGGATGATATTTTACTTGCAACCAATGATAAGAGCTTGCTGCATGAGGTGAAACAATTTCACTCTAAAAATTTTGATATGAAAGATATGGGTGAAGCATCTTATGTCATTGGAATTAAGATCCATAGAGATAAACCTTGAGGTGTTTTAGATCTGTCACATGAAACCTATATCAATAAAGTTTTAGAAAGATTTCGGATGATAGATTGTTCACCAAGTATAGCTCCGATTGTGAAGGGTGATAGGTTCAATTTGAACCAATGCCCGAAGAATGATTTTGAAAGGAAATCCATGAAGAACATTCCATATGATTCTGCAGTTGGAAGCCTTATGTATGCTCAGGTCTGCACTAGACCTGACATTGCATTTGCTGTAAGGATGCTAGGGCGATATCAGAGTAACCCAAGTATAGACCACTGGATAGCTGCAAAGAAAGTAATGATGTATCTTCAAGGAACTAAAGACTACAAGTTTATATATAGACAGACGGACATTTTGGATATGATTGGCTACTCTGATTCAGACTTTGCTGGCTATGTTGATTCACGTAAATCAACATCAGGGTACATTTTTCTGATAGCTGGTGGAGCTGTTTCTTGGAGAAGTGTCAAGCAGATATTGATTGCTACTTCTACTATGGAAGCCGAGTTCGTTTCTTGTTTTGAGGCCACTTCACATGGTGTATGGCTTAGGAGTTTCATTTCTGGACTTAGAGTCATGGATTCTATATCTAGGCCATTGAGAATTTTCTGCGACAATTCAGCTGTTCTCTTTATGGCTAAGAACAATAAAAGTAGAAGTCGAAGTAAACACATCGACATTAAGCATTTAGCCATAAGAGAACGTGTAAAAGAAAAGAAAGTGTTCATTGAACACATTAGCACTGAATTGATGATCGTTGATCCTTTGACTAAGGGCATGCCACCTCTGAAATTCAAGGATCATGTAGAGAAAATGAGACTTGGTTCCACTTTATAAGTGTATACATACAGTTTATTAATGAAACTCTTACATATTTTGATGTTTTCTCATATTCATGTGCACCTTAGTTTCTTTGAGAAAATTCATCTGTATAGGACCAAGAATAAACATAGAGTTTATTCATTAAGAAATGTTGCCACATGAAGAATAATACTTGAGGAACTAAATGCATCGTAATACATGGAAGGAAATACTCACTCTTAGAGGACTTATCGCCATGATTTATGTATTTACTTCTAAAATATAATCAATGGGATTAAGTTAGGTTAAATGTATGGACCAAGTGGGAGACTGTAACCAATCCATTTATGATCCATATTCAACCTTTGGCTGCCTCAACTTTTTGGCTGCCCATGAGCCTTTTGGCTGCCTCAACCTTTTGGCTGCCCATTGATTGTGGTAACAAATGTATGGAATACGAATGGACATTCTTGATGGGAGAACAAGTATAAATACAGGTTTGGTCCCTAGACTCGGCACTACTCATTTTTTTCTTCTTTCATACATCATCAAACTGGAGAGTTCTAAGAGTCTAGAAGAACCAATACTGAGAGAATAGCAGATTGTGTAAGTGAAAAGCTTCAATGGCCGGAGGTATGTTTACAGTCCTTTTAATTCTACATTTGATCTATATGCTATTTAAATTGTTTAGCATGTTTAGATTATATTTAAGTTTTACACGAAAAACACACTGGCCAATTCTTTGCAGCGAAAGCAGCCATGTTATCAAACACTGCTTCTCTTATATAGGAGAGACGAATAATGAAACAGCTTCATCATTGTCAAAGGGTTGTCTGTTTCTACGGTGCTGCGTTGTGGAAGACAATGCAAAAAGGTTGGGGCTTTTGCATGTTGTATCTAGAATTTGCTAAGAGAGGTAACCTGACAAACTTGATCAACGGTTACAAGGGCAAGATACCGAAAGGGCATGTCGTGAAGTTCACAGGAATAATTCTTGAAGGTCTTTCTTCAATTCACAAGAAAAGTTTTGTACACTGTGATCTCAAGCCGGACATTCTAATTGTTTTTCCTTCCATAAAATCTTCATTACCCGAGCTTAAGATTGTAGATTTTGGGTTAGCCAGGGAGCTCGGAGAAGAAAACAACACTGAGAATGGTTTTTAGAACTTTAAGTTTTGAGGCACTCCATTTTATATGTCACCCGAGTCTATCAGGTGTGGCGACATTAGGGCACCATTACACATATGGTCACTAGGTTGCATCGTCGTTGTGATGATTATTTGCAAGCCATATCAACACATTGAGAAGTTGTTCGATTAACTTGCTTTTTTCAAATGAATCACCAAAGATACCTGATAATTTATCAGAGATTGGGAAGGATCTTTTGCGAAAAAACTTTGCATTGGATCCTAACCAGAGGCGGAATGCAGATGAGCTTTTGTGCCATCCATTCATTGTTGAAAATTTCATACCCGTACCAGTTATAACTGGTTGTTCTTTTGAGTTGCCAAGAGGGTGGAACCCTTTCTCTAATTGCATCAATATTAGGCCTAGTATCTGTGACATATTCCAGCAATTGAGCTTATAAGTATTGTTAGTTATGAAGTACATGTTATAAAGTACTAGTATTATGTTATGAAGTACTTAGTAAACTTATTGATATAGAGTAGCATCTTTCGTATGTACTATTTTATTATCTAATGAAAGAACATATTCTTTGACAACATTATCTCTTTTGGAGAAAATTTTAATTTTTTTAGGGGAAATGAATATAGTATATCTAACTTTAGGTATATAGAATTATATAATTAACCATAATCCCAAACCAATTAACCCCTTAAAAACTTGTTGGCTTTAATTACCAAACTCAGATCAGACACCAAATCGGGAATGTGTCATATCATAAGAAAAGTAAGAAGCTATGATACTTTTAATTAACAAGATGCTTACCCTATATGTCGAATGCATATGATACCAAAAAATGAGCAGATAAAAATTTCAACAGAAAAAGATTGAAAGTCCAGCTTGTAGTTATTCAAGATTTGGTACGTGCACTCCACCACGTTTTTGTAGGAGGCCAAAAAAATAATATTTTTTACAACTTTTTTTATATACTGTATGTAATATTAAAGAATGTATATGCCATGCGTTTTGTCTTCTAAAATGGAGAGTCTCAAATCTGAGAACTAATAATTTGCTAATAAATACACAAGTCAACACCAATTGAGTGCATAATTTTTTTAATATATGAAAGGCGTGAATTATATCATCAGGATGCATTTGTGATTGCTCAGTGCTAAAAGTGGACTCGAGCCCGAATACTAAGGTATTCGAGTTTAATTCGACTTAAAATAAACATATTCGAGTTCGAGTTTGAGTTTGAATTCGAAAATTGGACTCGAGTTCGATAAATTTTATGATGATTCGAACTTGGCTCGGTTCGAGCTTGATAACAAACGAGCATATTCAAGCATGAGCTTTGGATTGTCCATTCGAGCTCGAGCTTGAGTCTAACTATAATTTTAATAAATAAAAATATTAAAGAAATATTGGTTCGAGTTCGACCTTGATAATATCTTATCGAACTGTTCGAAAGCCTTTTAAACAGAATCTTAAGGTATTCAATATTGGCTCGATAAGTTATTCAAATCTAATTTTTATACTCAAATTCGACTTGAGCTCAATCGAACCAAATTTTGATCGAGCTCGAACTCATATAACTCAATAAAAACTTAGCTCTATTCCAACTATACTCAGTGCCAAAGACAATGTGTCTTTTTAAGCTGGTAACTGACCTTCGCATTTGTCACTCCCCAGGAGGTTGTCCAAAAAAAAATCACACATATGGGTGGGTATTCTAACTCTTTATTTATCTTTCCGTATCTTTTCATGTTCTCACTGCTATCGAATCCCTTTTCGCATAGATTCATTAATTGGTGGCTCCTTCAAAAATTGGTTAACAAAATCGATTTGCAGAAGGATTTTCAACTCAATAATGTCATAGACTTATAGCGAGATTTTTTGTTGTTTCTTGTATTTGTTTTTGGCTAGGTTGTTTCTTATTCTTGAAGTTTGGACTTTGGGATAATCAAACTTCCATTTGGTTACTGTATGTATCATTTGTGTGAATACATCATAATTTTTTGAGTGTACACAATATTTAAAAGATGACTTTTATCGTCTAAAGAAAATAAAGCATCTCATGTATCACTAAACAACGACGGATTTAATACTTTTGATTAGTGGGGAAACCAGTTTAACTTAACAATTATTTTAAATCTATATGCATGGCATGAAATAGTTTAGCACTTGCAGCCATTTGAATTTTATTGTTTTCTATATTTTACTTTACTTGGTATAATTTTTTTTAGTAGTGTGTATATTATGAATATGTACTATAAGATTGAAATTTGGTTGGGATATCTTAAAGATATTCTCTGAAGTATTATTAATCTATTGCTTGGCTTAGATTAATATTGGAATTCTTATTTATACTCCTCTATATTATCAATATGTGATCTAGAGTGATCAAAAAAACATGTTGCTACAAATTAGCAATCTTTAAACTCATTCTAAGATTTATACAAGATACAAGAGAATTTCATAAAATTTTAGAAAATTCTACGTACAACAAAGTATAGAACTCTCTAAACTTTCCAAGTTATTGCTATATCGTCACGTGACGATACAACAAGGCTTGGCAAGTTTAGGGAGTTTTATTGTATTATCATATTCTAAAATCTATTTATTTGAAAGTTATTTTTTTCTTACCGTAAATGATGGGATTTAGAAAGATAAATGTAGCCTTCCAAATCTCGTTGTCTATGAGTTATGAAAGGAAAATTAAGGACACAAATGAATAACAATGAGAGAATTTGGAGTGATATTTTTCTCCTTTATTCCCTCTTGTCACTCCATCCAAACTTATATTTATCTTAAGTCAAGATTTTTTGCAAGGATACCTACAATTTGAATCTCTCTCTAGTCCTAGGATCAAGTATTTGCAAACATCAGTTGAAGTTGAATTGAGAGGAGATCCATGTTTACATTATTACGAAAATCTATCACCATTTTGCATTTATTTTTACTTCACTTAAAAATCTTATTTCTTAGTTTTTTTATTGTTAGGTCACATTTTAAGACCCAAACTTTAGCTTGGAAAATGAATGTTTTACATTAAAAATCCTTAGAAATTCACAACCTAACGACTCATTGTGTTTTTGTACAATTGAAAAATTAATTTTCATTTATTTTTTCTTGGAAATTGAGAGTAATAAATAGTAACATTAGTAATAAATTGTTTTTATTTGTAGAAGATGAAAGATTTTGGTTGTTCTAGCGAGATTGTAGGTTGTTCTTTTACCTTTTTTTTTTTTTTTTTATAAAAAAATCTTTTCTTTTTCCCTATACTGGATAGGATTTGAATTGCTAAGCTTTGAGTTAATAAGGTGTCTTAATTTTCAAAAACTTAAGCTATTTTTTTTTTTACTTGAAGTTAAAGAATTGGGATAATCCAACTCATTTCTTGTCTCAAGCTTACTTTCTCGTTCTTATTAACTCATTTTCCTAATAGGATTATTTGTATAAGCATTATAAATATAATAAATTGCATGTCAATTAAATTGCTTTGGGAAATATTTGTCAACAGATTGAGAGTGAGAGAGAGGAGTAAATTGTTTTAGAAAATATATGTCATCGAGAGTGATTTTAAATAGATTAGCACTTGTACCCATTTGAATTTTATTGTTTTCCATATTTTACATTACTATGTATAAGAATTTTTAATATTGTATGGGTTATGAATGTACTCTTGAGGTATCACTTACACCCTAAAATATTCTAAGGTGTTATTAATCTATTGCTTTGCTTGGATTTCTTATTTATACTTTTCAATATCATCAATATATGATGGAGATTGATCAACAAACATATTGCTACAAAGCAATCTCTAAATGCATTCTAAGATTTATACAAGTTACAAGAGAACTTCACAAGACTTTAAAAAATTCTATATACAACATAGTATAGAACTCTCTAAACTTGCCAAGTCGTTGTTGTATTGTCACATGACGATACAACAACAGCTTGACAAGTTTAGAAAGTTCTATTATACTAGCATATTCAAAAATCTATTTATTTGAAAGTTATTTTTTTCCTAATGTAAACGATGGGATTTAGAAGAATAAATATACTATTTCAAATCTTGTTGTCTATGAGTATGGAAGGAAAGCAAAGGACATGACTGAATAAAAAGGAGAGAATTTGGAGGAACATTTTTCTCCTTTTATTCCTTGTCATCACTCAATCCAAACTTATATTTATTTAAGTTAAATTTTTTTGCAAAGGTATATACCTACAATTTGATTAACTCATTTTTACTCTTTTTAGTCCTAACATCAAGCATTTTCAACCATCAATTGAAGTTGAACAGAGTGGAGATCAATGTTTACATTATTAAGCAGATCTATTACCATTTTGTATCAATTTCTACTTCACTTAAAACTCTTATTCTTCAGTTTTTCGTTATTGTTAAGTTACATTTTAAGACCCAAACTTTAGCTTGGAAAAGTAAACATTTTACCCTCAAAATCTCTTGAAATCTACAACCTAACAACTCATTGAATCTAAAAAATGAACTCACATATCTCAGTTGAACTTCATTTACCTACAATTGAGCTATTAGCTGCTTTTTGTTTTAGCTCAATAGTTTTATTTTATTTTATTTTATTTTTTCTTTTGATTGTTTTATTTCTAAATTTTAAAATGCGTGCCAAGTTTGATGAAATAAAATATTTGATCGAAGCCATGTTATGAACAATGCAGGTAGAATAATTGTTGACCCTCGCCCGTATTTTAATGATGGCAAAACACAACTGTTATTTAACTAACATGTTTAAACTAAGTTGTATTAAGGATCAAGCACATTCAACCAAGGAACAAAGTGCAAAAACTCGAACCAAATCAAGTATCAAGTGAAGACTGAAGATCTAGTATAGGTCTTAAGGTTTAGAACCAATGTAAGTCTCACTCATACATTGTATTAGCTTGTTCAATGGCTCAAACACAAAAGGTTTTTCTAAAACCATTAATTTTAAATGTTTTTAATAAAAAACAGAAGAAAAACTGGGTTGGAAGACAACCCAGTCGACTGGGTACATATACCAGTCGACTGGTATATGGGTCAGAAGGTATCCAGTCGACTGGATGAATTAACCCAGTCGACTGGTACATTGACCAGTAATATCCCAGTCGACTGGATGATTCAACCCAGTCGACTGGTAAAATGGACAGAAAGTCCCCAGTCAACTGGATGATATATACCAGTCGACTGGATACCCAGAAGGTCTGAAAACGTATATTTTTCAAGTGAACCCAGTCGACTGGTATCTCGACCCAGTCGACTGGTAGTTCAAAAATATGACCGTTGGACTCCAAATCTGAATGTTTTAAAGTAAATCTTTTTCAAATTAAAGTCCAAAACGGCCATATTAATTGATTGCTATATAAACCCATTCAGCAAAGCATTAAAACAAGAAGCAAATATTCAAAAAGAGTTGATCTCATATAATCAAGTTTTTATACTCTTGAAACACAAAAAGCTTTGAGATAATCTTATTGAGCCATTTCTTCAAGCTTTACTTTGAAAGAGAGACATTTCTGTTGTAATAAGCTTTCATTTGTTGTCTCTCTACCTTTTACTTTACACCATCTTTGTAAAGGGATTACTTCCGAGAGGAAGGGGAAACTTCCGAAAGGAAGGGGATTTTTCGGTTTAAGCAATTCCTGTAAATTGCTTGTGTACGGTTTGTGCAACACCCGGCTAAGTTGTGCGACTAAGTTTTCTTAGTGGATTACTTCATGGAGTTCCTTGAAGAGAGTGGACGTAGGGTCGGAACGAATCCGATATTGCCGAACCACTATAACTGTGTTTGCATCCTCTTTCCTTAAACTCTTTATTTACAGCTTTTTACTTGTATTAATTATTTGTTGCTTATCAGTTTTTATAAACTTGTATAAATTCCGCAAAAGTTTTTAAAAACCCAATTCACCCCCCCTCTTGGGTTGAAACCTCGAGCTACAATTGGTATCAGAGCCTCGTTCTCTTTATAAGGCTTAAATTCCTAGAGTTGATCCAATGGCAGCAAATAGCTACTCTGAGGGACACTTTTATACTAGACCACCATTGTTCAATGGATCAAATTATAACTACTGGAAAAATAGAATGAAAATCTTCGTCGAAGAACAAGATTACAATCTATGGAGAATTATAAAAGAGGGACCTAAAATTCCCTCAAAAGAAATAGTTATTGGAGAGACTCTTCATACAATGCCTAAACTCAAAACTGAGTTTATTGACGAGGATTATAGAACGATGTCTCTCAATAGTAGAGCAACAAGCATGCTACATTGTGCATTAGATATTTCTGAATACAACAAAATATCTGCATGTGTTTCTGCTAAAGAAATATGGGACAAATTGCAAGTCACATATGAAGGAACAAGTGAAGTAAAAAAGTCTAAAATTTACATGCTAATTTCTGAATATAAATATTTTAAGATGTCTCCTAACGAAACCATTTCTGAAATGCACTCACGATTTACTACTATTATAAATGGTTTAAAATTGCTTGGCAAGAATATTGAGGAAGTTGAACTAACCAGAAAAATCTTGAGATCTCTGCCACCAGAATGGAAACCAAAGAGGACAGCCATTCAAGAGGCCAAAAATCTTGACAAGCTTGATGTTGAGACGCTGCTTGGGTCATTATTGACATACGAGATGGAAGAAATGACTCCCATCGTCAATGATGATGAGAAGAAGAAAAAGCAAATTGCTCTCAAAGCTTCTACGAGCAACAAAGAAAAGGAATTAGAACAAGAAGCAGAGAGCAGTGAAGAGGATGGTGAAATGGCTTTAATCACCAGACGATTCCATAGGTTCTTGAAGAAAAGCAAGAAACCTTACTCAAAGGATCCCACCTCAAAAAGAGAACCACTTATGTGCTATGGCTGCAAGAAGCCAGGACATATAAAAGCTGACTGTCCGGTTTCAAGCAAACCATACAAGGGCTTCAAGAAGAAAGCTATGGTAGCAACTACCTGGAGTGATGATGAAGAAGATGAGTCATCAGACAAAGAAATCGGATACGAAGAAATTGCCAACCTTTGTTTGATGGCAATCGATGATGAAAGTGAGGTAACTTCTTCTCCCTCTTCAAAAAATAATATTGTTACTAGTAGTGAAGAACTTCTAGAAGTCATAAATGAAATGCATGAAGAATTAAAGAAATTTGATTCTAGAAATTATGTTCTTAAGAAAGAAGTATCATCTCTTTCTAAAGAAATGATAGTTCTTAGAGAAGAAAAAGAAAATTATCATCTTTACTGTATAATTCGTCTCAAGATTTTCTTAAAGATGAAAATAAGAATTTGAAAAATAAAATTTCTGAATTAAACAGCACTGTGTCTAGACTTATGCTTGGTAAAGAAAAACTTGATGAAGTGCTTTCTTCCCAAAGATTAAGTGGAGGAAAATCTGGTGTAGGATATTCTCCATTGGGAAAACAAAAAACAAAAGAGAGCTTATTCATGAAAGCCTCTTGTGTAGATGGAGCTTCTACTTCAAAAGCTCCTAACCTTGTTGAAAGCACTCCCTTGATAAATCCGAGGAAGTCTAGAAACTTAAATGATCATACTAAATTGAAGCATCCTAAAAATACTCATGCTTATTTGTATGCTCATTCTAGAAATGCTCATACACACCCTAGAAATGATCATCATGCTCTTTCTAGGAACAATGTGTATAATCAAAGAATGCATTCTGCTCATGCTCATCCTAGGAATCACCATCATGGCTATTCTAGAAATAACTTGCATACATATGCTAGCATGTATCCTAGAATGCATCATCGTTCATTTTCTGGAAATGACATGCATTTTCATACCCCTTACCATAGAATCATGTATCCTAGGAACTATCATCCTAAGGATTATAGGAATGCACATTTAAAATTTCCTAGAAATTTCTATGACTATAATGCTAGGATTGTGCATCATCAACATGTTCATAGAGCACCATATATTGTTAAGAAAGTATGGGTCCCAAAAGGAACCGTATTTTCAAGAACTAACCCCAAAGGACCCAAGAAATTTTGGGTACCTAAAAATGCTATCGTATATCCTTGTGTGATGTAGATTTGCCTTCACACCAAGGAGAAAGGTAACTGTTGGTACCTTGATAGCGGTTGCTCGAAGCATATGACCGGTGATAAAAGCGTATTCAAGGAGCTAACTCTAAGAGATGGTAGACTTGTGACCATTGGAGACAATACTAAAATAAAGATCATCGGGCATGGAAAAGTCGGTAATGATTTCTCAACTTTAGATAATGTATTGCTAGTACAAGGCCTAAAGCCAAATTTACTTAGCATTAGTCAATTATGTGACAAAGGATATAAAGTCACATTTGAGACCTCTCATTGTCTAGTTATAGACATCAAGAGCAACAAGATCAAATTCATTGGCCATAGACATGAAAATGTCTATATAGTTGATTTGAAATCCTTACATTCCAATAATGAAAAATGTTTTCCTGCTTTTAGTGAAAATCAATGGCTATGGCATAGAAGACTTGGTCATGTAAACATGAACTTGCTAAAAATTGTTTCAAGAAAAGATTTAGTTATTGGTCTTCCTAAAATCAATTTTGAGAAAAACAAAATTTGCAATGCTTGTCAAATGGGAAAACAATCTAGGATATCTTTCAAAGCAAAAAATGTTGTCTCAACTACTAGACCTTTGGAACTTTTGCATATGGACTTATTTGGTCCAATTAGTACCATTAGTCTAGGTGGCCATCAATATGCTCTTGTTATTGTTGATGACTATTCAAGATATACATTTGTTATTTTTATTGCTTATAAGGATGAAGCTTTCAAAGGATTTGAAAAGTTTTGCAAAAAGGTACAAAATGAAAAAGGTATTTGTATTTCAAGCATAAGAAGTGATCATGGCAAAGAATTTGAAAATCAAAGCTTTTCAAAATTTTGTGATGAAAATGGAATTAATCACAACTTTTCAGCTCCAAGAACTCCTCAACAAAATGGAGTTGTTGAGAGGAAAAATAGAGTTCTAGAAGAATTTTCAAGAACAATGCTTTGTGAAAATAATTTACCAAAATATTTTTGGACTGAAGCCGTGAATACTTCTTGCTATATTTTAAATAGAATTTTGATAAGGCCCCTGCTTGATAAAACACCTTATGAACTATGGAAAGGGAGAAAGCCTAATATTTCCTATTTTCGTGCCTTTGGTAGTAAGTGCTTCATCTTAAATAACAATAAAGCTAACTTGGGTAAATTTGATTCCAAGACTGATGAAGGGATATTTTTAGGATATTCTACTACTAGTAAGGCTTATAGAGTTTTCAATAAGAGAACTCTAGTAGTAGAAGAATCTGTGCATGTAACTATTGATGAAACTAACCAAATGAGTAGTGGAGAAGTTTCCTTTAAAGATGATGCAGATTTTATTCCAAGAATGGAAACTCCTACTCCCATTGTTGACCTAAAAGAGAGTTCTACTCAAACAAATGAAGGGATGGCAACTCCAAATTTGGACCAACAATCCTCAAGTCAGCAAGAGGAAAATCTACCCAAGGATTGGAGGTATGTAAATCATCATCCAATTGATCAAGTAATTGGTGATCCTTCACAAGGGGTAAGAACTCGCTCTTCCATAAGAAATATTTGCAATTTTGTAGCTTATTTGTCTCAAGAAGAACCTAAGACATTTATAGAAGCTGAAAAAGATAATAATTGGATAATTGCAATGCAGGAAGAGATAAATCAATTTGAAAGAAACAATGTTTGGGAACTAGTTCCAAGACCTAAAGATCATTCAATTATTGGAACTAAATGGGTAAATAGAAATAAAATGGATGAAAATGGTATAGTAACTAGAAATAAGGCTAGACTAGTTGCTCAAGGATATAACCAAGAGGAAGGAATTGATTTTGATGAAACCTATGCTCCCGTAGCTAGATTAGAAGCTATTAGAATGTTATTAGCCTTTGCATGCTTTAATAAATTCAAGCTGTTTCAAATGGATGTGAAAAGTGCCTTTTTAAATGGCTTTATAAAAGAAGAAGTTTATGTTGAACAACCTCTTGGATTTGAAAATCCTAGTCTTCCAAATCATGTCTATAAACTTTTTAAAGCTCTATATGGGTTGAAGCAAGCTCCAAGGGCATGGTATGAAAGACTAAGTAAATTTTTGATTGATAATAAATTTGTAAGAGGAAGAATAGATACAACTCTCTTCACAAAAACTCACAAAAATGACACTTTGATAGTTCAAATATATGTTGATGATATTATATTTGGTGCTACTAATGAATCTATGTGTCAAGAGTTTGCAAAGTGCATGCAAGGTGAATTTGAAATGAGCATGATGGGAGAACTTACCTACTTCCTTGGACTGCAAATCAAGCAACTAAAAGGAGGTATCTTCATCAATCAACAAAAGTACATCAAAGATCTACTAAAGAGATTCGGGATGGAAAGCTCAAAGCCTATTGGAACGCCTATGAGCACAACCACCAAACTTGATCTTGATGAAGGAGGTAAAACTGTAGATTCTAAATATTATAGAAGCATGATAGGTGCTTTACTGTACTTGACTGCAAGTAGACCTGATATAATGTTCAGTGTATTCATATGTGCTAGATTTCAATCTAATCCTAAGGAATCACATGTAGTTGCAGTAAAAAGAGTCCTTAGATATCTACAAGGGACCCAGACCATAGGATTATGGTATTCTAGAGAATCATCTTTTGAGCTAGTAGGATATTCAGATGCTGATTTTGCTGGATGTAGGTTAGATAGAAAAAGCACAAGTGCAACATGCCAATTCTTAGGTGCTATGTTAACTTCTTGGTTCTCCAAGAAACTGAATTCAGTTGCACTATCAACCGCTGAGGCGGAATATGTAGCAGCTGGCAGTTGTTGTGCCCAAGTACTATGGATGAAACAACAACTAGAAGACTATGGCATGAGTCTCAAAAATATTCCTATATTTTGTGATAATACTAGTGCCATCAACCTAACCAAAAATCCTATTCAGCACTCTAGAACCAAGCATATAGAGATTAGACATCATTTCTTAAGAGACCATGCTCAAAAAGGTGATATAAGATTAGAATTTATACCTTCAGAAGATCAAATAGCTGATATTCTTACAAAACCCTTAAGTGAAGCTAGTTTTTGTAAGATTAGAAAGTTAATGGGATTGCTTGATTTTGATAAATTGAATGTTTGATTGCATCTCATTTCATCATTTGCATGTTTGACATTGAGTGATAGAGTATTAATCCATGTTTAATTATTCCCTTCACTCAAAAATGTCATAGATAAACAAAATCGTGCTAAAAATTCAGGACTGGAAATTTTACTCAGGATCCAGTCGACTGGTAAATGTTCTCCAGTCGACTGGTAAGTCTCTGCCTGTGTTTCCAGTCGACTGGTAATTTTGACCCAGTGGACTGGTAACTCTCTGTCAAAACTTCCAGACGACTGTTAAGTCTTCTCCAGTCGTCTATAAGATCAAATCCTGCTTGGAGCCATTTTTTTTGAAAAATCCGTGTCCTCCAGTCGACTGGTAAAAATAGCCCAGTCGACTGGTAACTCACTGCCAATTTACCTAGTCGACTGGTACGTTTACCCAGTCGACTGGTAAAGAAACTGTTCTTCTTTTCAAAGGACCCAGTCGACTGGTATATCGACCCCAGTCGACTGGTATCGCGATTCTATAAAAGGGACTGTTCATTTTCGCCATTTTTACGCCATTTTCAAAGAGCCCAAGCTTTCTCTCTCTAGAAAAATTCATCTTTTTGATCTAAAAACCATCCAAATCCCTTCTAAACACACCGATCTACTCATTCCTAAAGAGATTTTTAACTTTCTACGGTTAAAATCTCTCATTTTTACCAAATTTCCTTTTTCCAAAAACTTCAAATTTCTTAAAAATGAGTGACAAAATCCGTATAAAACTCACAACAAGTGGACCTAATGCGCCCAAAAAGCCAAGGTCTTCAAAACTTTCGGCTTCGGAGTCGAAAGGGAAGGGAGTAGCAGGGTCATCCAGCAAGGAGCCCAGAACAGAGTTGGAGCAGGCTCTGTTTTTCAGCCCAGCGGCTCATAAGAGGTATAACTCTATAATCTGTCACAAGAAAATCATGACGGGTAGAGTCGTTGATTTCGACTCCATTCGTCATGGTAATTTCGATATTCTACCAGCCTTTGAGGCAATAAATCTGACCCCACTGGTCAGAATTCATGAAAAATATTACCCGCGACTGATTCACCAGTTCTATGCGAACTTGGTGAAACCCAGTCCTCTGGCTCTGAGATTCAGAACCAGAGTTAGCGGTGTGGAGTTTGAGGTCAACACTGACCTCTTAATGAGCATTCTGAGAATCCCTATAAGGGGGGTTCAATGGAGTCTGGATGGATGGCCAGACAACTTTGAAGTTGAGGAGGCCTGTCGGATAGTCAGGGGCGACCCTAACTATGTGTACAGACCCACTACATTTCACACATGTAGTGACTTGCCCCTCGACTCAAAAATGTTTCAATTGATTGTCAGTTGGACCATCCACCCGAGACTCAGGAGTCGAGGGTATCTATCTAAAATAGATACGGTATTGATTTGGTGCCTAAAATCTGGGCACCACTTCAATATATATCCTCTGCTGCTCGCCAACATGATAAACGGCGAAGCAAACGACTCTGGGTGTCTTCCTTATGGGATGCTCATTACACTCATCCTCCAGCACTTCCGGGTACCTTTGCCTGCCTCCGAGGCTCAGGATATCGGATTGACGGATATCATCAACATCTCATCTCTGAAGAAGATGGGATGTACTGTTCGTGAAGGGTTTCTCTATCCTAAGGCCGGAAAGCGCCTAAGGATTCAAGAGGATGCGAGTGACAGTGATGAGGATGCTGATACGGCTGCTGAGATGGAGACAAATACCCGAGCACCTCCCATTAGTGGCTCGAGTACTGGTCAGACTGGATATGGTGACATCCTACGAGCTATCACGAGTCTTCAGATGACGATGGAGTCCGGTTTTCAGTCCATGCAGTCCGATTATCAGAGGCTGAGCTCCTCCATAGACCACCTACGGGATGACTTCGAGTTACATCGAGAGCACACCGAGGGTTCCCTAGCTGAGATTAGGGAACTTCTTCGTGACAGCTCGGACTCTCCCGCACCATGAGTGTCTTTCTTTTATCAGTTCTTAGCACTTTTCCAGTTTTTGTCACATAGCACGGACATCTCATGTTTGTTTTTCTTAGCTATGGCTCTATGAGGCCCTACTTGTATTGACTTTTTCTCTATGATGATGTAATACTATTAGCCATATTTATTGCATTTATTTACGCTATTTGTGATATGTTAGAACTGTTTTAAATATCTGTTTAGTCACTAAATCTGATGTAAACTGCTTATATGCTTAAAAAAACTTCCGGTTCTTCCCGGGAAGGCTTCTGAAATTCAAATAAAGCCAAATCTTCGCGTACATCTTTGTATTCTTATAACCTATTTGACAGTGTTGGCTAAGTAGCTTATTTTTTATGTTATACCCCCTTTGGTTGCTGTTGTCAAAACGGGAGAGAAAAATGAGAAAAACGAGAAAATCTAAGTAAAACGCAACCAATGCATAGATTTAGGGGGAGCATTGCTCCATATCTGTGTAAAAATGTTTATTGAATGGTTGAGTTTAATTCTAGATTGGTTGAAAGAAATATAAACTGTGTTTGCTTGTTTACAGGGTGGTTTTACTCGAAAAACAGATGAGACTCTGTCCAAATTTTTGTAAAAATTTAACACTTAGTTTTTAAAACTGTTTTTATATTATTAGTTTTGTCATCATCAAAAAGGGGGAGATTGTTGACCCTCGCCCATATTTTAATGATGGCAAAACACAACTGTTATTTAACTAACATGTTTAAACTAAGTTGTATTAAGGATCAAACACATTCAACCAAGGAACAAAGTGCAAAAACTCGAACCAAATCAAGTATCAAGTGAAGACTGAAGATCTAGTATAGGTCTTAAGGTTTAGAACCAATGTAAGTCTCACTCATACATTGTATTAGCTTGTTCAATGGCTCAAACACAAAAGATTTTTCTAAAACCATTAATTTTAAATGTTTTTAATAAAAAACAGAAGAAAAACTGGGTTGGAAGACAACCCAGTCGACTGAGTACATATACCAGTCGACTGGTATATGGGTCAGAAGGTATCCAGTCGACTGGATGAATTAACTCAGTCGACTGGTATATTGACCAGTAATATCCCAATCGACTGGATGATTCAACCCAGTCGACTGGTAAAATGGACAGAAAGTCCCCAGTCGACTGGATGATATATACCAGTCGACTGGATACCCAGAAGGTCTGAAAACGTATATTTTTCAAGTGAACCCAGTCGACTGGTATCTCGACCCAGTCGACTGGTAGTTCAAAAATATGACCGTTGGACTCCAAATCTGAACGTTTTAAAGTAAATCTTTTTCAAATTAAAGTCCAAAACGGCCATATTAATTGATTGCTATATAAACCTATTCAGCAAAGCATTAAAACAAGAAGCAAATATTCAAAAAGAGTTGATCTCATATAATCAAGTTTTTATACTCTTGAAACACAAAAAGCTTTGAGATAATCTTATTGAGCCATTTCTTCAAGCTTTACTTTGAAAGAGAGACATTTCTGTTGTAATAAGCTTTCATTTGTTGTCTCTCTACCTTTTACTTTACACCATCTTTGTAAAGGGATTACTTCCGAGAGGAAGGGGAAACTTCCGAGAGGAAGGGGAAACTTCCGAGAGGAAGGGGAAACTTCCGAAAGGAAGGGGATTTTTCGGTTTAAGCAATTCTTGTAAATTGCTTGTGTACGGTTTGTGCAACACCCGGCTAAGTTGTGCGACTAAGTTTTCTTAGTGGATTACTTCAAGGAGTTCCTTGAAGAGAGTGGACGTAGGGTCGGAACGAATCCGATATTGCCGAACCACTATAACTGTGTTTGCATCATCTTTCCTTAAACTCTTTATTTACAGCTTTTTACTTGTATTAATTATTTGTTGCTTATCAGTTTTTATAAACTTGTATAAATTCCGCAAAAGTTTTTAAAAACCCAATTCACCCCCCTCTTGGGTTGAAACCTCGAGCTACAATAATGATTTTTTTTTAAAATCAAAGTATAAAAAAAATCAAATATAAATAGTACAAATGGATTTAACCTCAATATAAATATTATTTTTTACACAAGATCAAATTGTTGATAGCATAAAATTAACATTGTAACCCATAAAAATTAAAAATACAAATATGGTTAGAGATAGAACATATTTTTAAATACACAAGTTACTAATTGTTTCAAAGGTCAAGTATTTTCTTTTTATTTTAAATTGACCCCACATTTTTTTATTTGAGTGAGTATAATTCCTTAATCTATATTTTAAATCATCTAAAAGAATAAATAGTATAAATTTTTTTTGGGAAATTGAGTGGGGCCAATTGCCCACAATCAACTTACTATAGATACGTTCATGTTTATGAGTGAGTGATGTGTAGTGTGATCGAGAAAAAAAGTGTAGTACCTTGTTTGGTCTATGTGTGTGTGAGAGAAAAAAAAGTAGAGAGAGAGAGAGAGTTGTTTGTTTATACCAAAAACAAATTAATGGGGTGTTATGCCATGATTGGGCCACATAAAAATTCCTTAGCAAGATAACATCGAGATTGAAAACTCGACGTTGTTTTCTTGGGTTGTTGCTAGCTCATCAAATCTCATAGACACGTTATTGTGTGTGTGTGTGTGTGTGTGTGTGTCTATATATATATATATATATATATATATATATATATATATATTTAAAGTACTAATTTACTTAATAAATTCTTTTGAATATTATTTAGCAAGAAAAGGTCAATAATGTCCACTCGCAAGCCCTAATGTTTTTAGTAATGAAATGGTTTATGTTTGTTAGGTCGAACACCTTTAAAAATAATTTATGAAAAATTAAAAGTTAAAAAGAAAAACAAGAATTGAATTTTGTGTCAAAAAAATCGTTTTTAATATTTTTTATTAAATACAAAATAATTTTTAATTTCAGAGTTATTTTATTAAAAACCGTTTCAAAATCGTTTTGTAAACCACAAAAACATTAATTACTGTAAACTAATGAAACTTAAAATCATTTTAAAGAATATTAAGATATTTTAATTTATTTTTATAAAAACCTATGTATGATATATGGACATGTGATTATTTTTAGTTGACAAGGCAATATTAATACTAATTGCTTTTAAAATGTTATGGTTTAATTTGCCACTACTTAAAATGCAAGGTAATAAGTGCAAGTATACCCAAAAATTTAGGGTTTTTTAAATATTTTTTTTCTATTAAGCCCACTACTTTTATATATCTATTGTAGTTCAATAGAATTTTTTTCCGTTAGTTTGTAATTTTTTAACGGAACCCTATCAGGAAAAGGATTTTTATTTCCTAACACAATTTGGACATACATTAATTCCTTGGAGAAGTTACAGTCTACACTATATATAAGTCAAGTTCTGGTGATTTGTTTCATTTTTTTTTTTTTGAAAAAGAATTGGTTTGATACTCTGATATATTGTAAAGCCTAATTGAAGCATATAGCAAAAACAATATAATCACCATGGAAAAAGAGAAGAAGATGAAAATCAACTTAAGCTGTGGAGCAAGAGGCTACAAAGATGCCATCATAAATCCAGTCAAACTACAGAATAAGCTCCTTCAATCAACAAAATCAGATGCAGAGTTCTTGAGAAATATTATAATCACCAATATGGAAAAAGAGAGAGCTGACAAAAGCTCTTCCTTTTCTTCTTTTTCTTTTGATTTTAGGAGATCTGCAGATAGAGGAAAAAGTCGTTCTTCTTCTTTTGGGTATGAGAGTTATGGTAGCCCTTATGAAATTTATGCATACAACAGGCAGAAATATCTGAAAAGCTATGTTTTCAACAAGAGAGAAGAGACTATGGCGCAGAAGACAAAAAAATGGTTTAAAGAGAAGCACAACAACAAGAAGTCTAAAAGCAAGTCACCAGTCAAGTCTTCTTCTTTTGTCAAATCTTGCTTGAAGCTCTTGCTCTTTTGCACGACTAAAGTTGATGTTCATATGGAGAAATCTTCTGTTTTGATACTAATTCAACTTTGATTTCATGAATTAATTAGGGTATGATTTCAGCATTGTAATTAATATTCATACTCCTTTTCTTTTCCTTTTGTTTTACCGGAGAAGTTCTTGCTTGACAAAATATCAAGAGAGATACATGCATAAAGATCAATCTCACTGTTAAATAGTATGAAAAGAGAGAAAAAAAATATTTTATTTTTATTTAAAGGTAAGATGGACCCTTATGCGATGTATCTCTCATAACACTGTGCTAGGCAATAATTTTTCATTTTACTGGGGCTCATATTACTCCCTTTTTTGTTTGTGGAATCTGTTTAGGCCATGTTTGTTATTCAAGATTTTGTTTCTTGTGTGGGCAAGAGGAAGAAAAAAATTATTGATTAGACTGGGTCTAAAATCAATGTTTTAGATTCACTCGAAAATTCATTAATAATTTTAAGAAATTTCACTGATAAAATCAATATAGGTGTGAGATAAAAAAATAATGTTATCAGTGAAATTTTTTAAAATTATCAATAAAGTTTTGAAATTTTAAATCCGATCTAACCAAGAATTACAATAAAAAAAAAGGAACAAACGTAACATAAATTTCGAATTGATAAATGCATGTGTGCCATAGTCACATATATGTACTAGTAATTATCAATTTCCAATTTAACAATTTATAATAGATTGCATACAGTATATATGAAAAGTTGAACCTCAAAAATAAAATGGTATATATTAAATTATTGAAGAAAATATTAACGAAAATGAAGATGAAAAATGGATAGCATGTTTCTTGATCAACTAAATGCACCCTAAATTGTTTTTAATTAGTTCCATTATTGTTTTACGAAAACAGTTTTGTAAATAATAAATCGAAACTACTATTAGACCAAGCAGTAACTTAGATGAGAGAAAAACTTCAAAAACTAGGGTTACTACTTTGGGGTTCAATCCCTTTTGTTTAGGTTATGACCCATGGTCGGTTAAGAAAATTTAAAATAAATAGTAAATCCTATTTAAAGTGGGTTATATCACTTCTGTTTATTTTTTTTTCGGTCTTTTTTCGTTGTCAATGAAGTTTTTTTTTTATTATTAAAGAAAATTGTGGCAAATATCAATGTCTCCCAAGTTAAAAAAATATCAAAAGTTGTTATCCCAAAATATACTCTTATAAGTTGATCTAAATTATCTCAGTCATATACATAAAACCTTCGAATAGAAAAAAGGTTACATACACCTTACACAAGTTTTTTAACTCTAACCTAATTAGCCGGCTGGACAACAAAACCCAACCCAAATAGGGCCATACAAAAAAGCTCAAAAAGAGTTTTTATACTTTTTCTCCCTCTTATTAATGTAATTTAAAAGAGAGAAAAAAAGGCCTATTGATAAACAGGCTGTCACCCAGTTTTTTAATAACCCAAGAAGAAAGAAAAAACAGAGAAAGGTATAAACGAGAAAAAAAGAAAAAGGTTGTAAATTAATTATCTCGAAAAGGGTGGACCGTGGAGCCATACCATGAGAATGTTGGTCCCTTAGTTAATGTCATCATCTGAGAGGAAAGTGACTCGTTTGAGAAGGACATGGCTTATAGCTAGCTGTTTTGTTCTCAAGTCCCGAAGAACAAAAACCCACCATTTCACAATCCGCTATGGTGGCTAATTGTCTTCATATATTTGATCTAATCTTAGATCATTATTCTCTTTGCGATATTTATTTGTCAAGGATACACGATATATGTACCTTTTTTTGGCCTTTTCCGTAAGTGTTTATCAATAATCGGTAACTTATTCCTATATTATATACAGATACCAAAAACAAACACAAAATTATCAGTCAAAGTTTCATAACAATTACTAATTGTTGATGTTAAAAACATGACGAAAGACAATCCTGTTTTTTGTGGTCTTCAACGGGATGGAATGATTATCTAATAATTATGGACTTGTAGGAGACAAGAGGTTTTGAGGTGATTTTGCTCTTGCGATCGTAATTGTCTTGCAAGTTGAACACCTGTGGGAAAAATCACTCGAAGCGTACTGTTCCGGAGAAGACCCTTCGATTATTAAGTCAGTAGCTGTATTTGGAATGAAGTTAGCGGGGATTTATAGTGACACTGAGATGAGAGAGTAAAGAGAAGACCGAGATGGTTCTCTTTGTCATTTGCAAGTTTACTCTCTATATGTCTGATTTTCTTTCATGGATCTTTTCTCCCATCTTTATATCTATGCCTCATATCTTCTGAAGCCCGAAACCTCTTTATATAGGTGTTGGCGATCCTTTATCCAGAGTCCCGAAGTGGGATATAACTAGGATGCAACTCGCTAAGCCTCGAACCTTTTGGGAAATTAACGATCTATGCTTGTGGGAAGCGACCTCAGCCCGTGAGCTTTTCCATCAGAGTAAGTCTGGTCCCTACATTTCGCATGGATAGCAAGTCATGTGTCTGGATTTTTATTAGATAAAGTAATTTAGGTCACATCCCTAAAAAAGTTATCTGTTCTTATTTTTTACGATGATAAATTGTACAAGAAGCATGATCTTCTCTTCTTTTTATTACTTCTCTTCTTCCGATTCCCCCCCCCCCCCCCCCCCCCCCCCCCCCCACCTTCCTTTTTCTTATGTTAAACAGTACGAATTAAGCATGAAGCATGATCTGTTTTCTAACTAAAAAAAACATTCACTATTAATGCTACGTACCAAAATTACTATCAAATTCTATAGCCTTAGTAAAGTGCACACCCACCACTAGGCAAAAGTTCTAACATTTATAACTTTGTTAAGTGTATTTTTGTCATGATGTAATTATCTACTTTTAATTACTAATTTGAAAAATCCCATCAATACTTAATTTTGAGATTTTGAATTTGTCAAAATATTTGAATTATACTAGTAAAATTATTTTATTTGTCATGCAATGTCAAATTCTTAATTTTAATAATTTTTATTATTTTTTAAATATTTAATTTTTTTAATAAACCTGCAATTCGACCACTTAACCTTATTAAATCACAGACCCAGTGCTTCGACTAGATAGATGTACGGTCTAAGTTTAATAACTATGGGTCCTACAATTCCCCCTGTTAATATATCCCCCTATTCACCCACCACCTAAGTATTTACCCAAAATCCTCGTCCCTCTACATTGCTTGGCTCAAACCCTAGTCCTTGAATTCCTGTAACATCTTTCTTTATATCTCAATGGCAAAGAGTTATTAGGACCGCTTGTCTTAATAGTAATTTTGATTTGATAAAACAAATGTCAAAACGATTTTTCTAACATAAATTTTAATCACAAAGTTTATATAAGTGCAAAGTGAGCGCAATAAAACCACAGGTTTAGTCTTCTAAATAGACTACAAAATTCTTTGGAATTGAAAATAAATGCAGTAGAAAATATTAAAACCAAGAGTCCATCTTACGTTAAATGGTAGAAGAAGGAAAAGAATTTTTTTTTTTTCATTTAAACATGAGATAAATAGTTTTGTCATGTATCTCTCGTGACACTAGACAAGAATTTTCCCAACTTAAATGTCCTGTTTGCTTAAGTTTTAGTCAATGAATAAACTTAACCTTACCCAGCTGTAGAATCAAATTGTAAATCTCCTTCAGCACACTTGAGTACTTCTAAGGCTGTAAGTCATTCTTAGTCGCTCAAGACAAAGCCACAACAGAGTCACTTTCCACAATCGAAGTATAGTTATCTTGAAAATGTGACTTTTGAAAAAGTTGCATTTTTATAGCCATTATCCTAGCAAATTGGAGTCTGCAACTCCTAAAGGTTTGGAGAAACAGCCTTCACATATACTTTATGATATATCAGCACTCTCCCAATTCCAACAGGTCCTGGCTTGCCAAAGGCAGATCCGTCAACATTAAACTTGAGTGTTCTTTCTTCCTCCAAATGAGCCTATACCTTTATGGGTCTTCTTCTTCCCATAGCATTTTATTAATGTATTTGTTAGCCCCACATTGGTTTGAATGGGAAACATTCCCCTTAGGTTAGGCTATAAATATGATACATCCCTTGTAAGCAAATCACACCATTCAATACAATTCTCTTCTCTTTGTATTGTATCGCTTCCTCTCTTAAATTCAACTTGGTATCAGAGCCAGGTTCTTAGTAGTTCTCGGTATATCAAGAGTTGAGTATGCTATATGATTGCCACTATTAGTAGATCCTTCACATCAAAAAGACTTCTTGTATATCCTCTTCATACCTGTCGGGTCATCACTATAGTCGGAATCTTATTCTCCTTCAACGTCATCTCAGCCACCGCTCCATCGTCATCACTATAATCGGAGTCTTATTCTCCATCGACATCACCTCAGTTGCCACTCCATCAGTCATTGACCCCAGTCAGCTTTGCCATTTAGATAGCTCAGTTCTATCCTGTTCAGACCCAGTCAGTCATTTCCTGACCAGTTCATTTCTTGCACACTATGGAGCATCTTGAAGCTTCACTACCCATTGCAATTGTTATGGAAGGACTCAACTACATTATATGGGCTCATGCTATGTCAAGCCTTCTTAAGGGCAGAAAGCTTTGGCGCTATGTGTAACGACCCATCCCGGGTTGGCCACCCTTGAGACGGTGTCATCACATTTTGAGAATCCCGACATATATATGCAACAATAAAAGTAATACTAACAGAAATTTTTTTTATTTTAATCCTCAACCCTCAACAGGGGAGATACATCAGTCTGATATTAATTTAAACATAACATACAACGTAAAATGCATGAATATTTACAAATAAATTTTTTATTGTATTTTTTCTTTTGTCTGAGGATGTTGACACATATGTGGCTTACAGAAATGATTTCGTCTGACTCTCAACCCATCAGACTAATTGTCCTGCCTGCTACTGAAATCATTGTACAATGAGGGATAAGCTTCATAAGCTCAGTGAATTAAATTTACTAGAAGTACTCAATCTATATAAATAGTCTTTCAATATTTTATCATTTATATTTCATACAACTTGATACTAGCATTCCACTATCACTACACATATCATAATATTCATTCTCTATTAATCTCTTCTTCTTATTTATTAGTTCCTCTTAAACCCATTAATTATCTCAAAATTTCCTCGTAATGAGGTTCACATCATAAAAACTACCATTTAGATGGTTCTTATCACCATAACTATCTCTCTGTGAGACTCATCCATCTATAATTTCACAATAACACACCACACATCAGCATTTCAATAATGCAAGCAATAATTAAAACAAATGCCATGCATGAATTATTATTATGGGAACATCTTCCCACATGTCGACATGTTTTTATCTTAGATCGGCTGCCTTCCTAGTTCTTTTGTTCTCATTTAGACCGACTGCCTTCCCTGTTCTTTTATTCTCATTTAGACAGACTACCTTCCCGGTTTTTTCATTTTCATTAGACCAACTACCTTCCCAGTTTTTTTCTTTTATTTAATGCATATGCATATGAAAAATGATATGAATATGCATACAAATAATAAATTAAAAACAAGCATGTATTCAAATATTTGAACTAGCTATCTTGACTATTCTCAAATTATTATAAGAAAATTCCATTAAACTCCTCTCATCATAATTCACATCAAATTATCCACCATTGTTCATCAAGAATTTCACTTATCGCTTTTATTATTAAATCATGTTATTATGCCAAAAATATTATTTCTTACCTAATAATTTTCTACATGTCCAAAATTCATATCATACCTATCAATCAGATTTTTATCTACTACCAAAACATAAGCTAATAATTTATTTAATATTATCACTAGATATTTCATTTTTTTAATTTAGATTACTTCAAGTAAATCTAACTCACCACGTAGCACTTAAAGCTACCCGTGGATCATCTCCTTGCCTTTCCCGTTCCTCTAAAAAATTTCTTTCGATTGCTGATCGTCAACACCTAACATAATATTTGTATTAAATTTCTAATTATTTCTTCATTTTTTCATAAACCACACCCTTTGAAAATTCCCACTTTGAATTCGGGAAAATTTCATGTATGCTAAAAATTCAAAAATAAACATTACATTATTCTCTTATATTTTTTTGATAGCTTCTCGTGATTCTCTATGAAATTCTACTGCAAATCCCTTTAAAATTATGCTCTTTTAACTTTTCTTTGGATCCCCAAGTGTTTAAAGAAAACAAGTAATCGAAGGAAAAAACTAAACGCAATAAGTAACTTAACCCTTATATATTAAGAGTGAACCTTTGTAAAAAATTTCGGCAGTCAAAAAGGCAAAAACATACTCAACAGTTCATGCCCCCAAAGCCTCCAGTTGTGGAGACGTGTAAGACATTAACAATTGCCTTCTTAAACTGGCAACAGGTATAACACTTGCTGCCACATTGTTTGACTTTTTTTTCTTCAAAAGAATTATTTTATTCAATACTAAATCCTTCGCGTAAATATATTATTTTAATTTCATGTCATATTTATTAAATTACTTCTTTACCCTTACTTTACGATTACAAGTATTACAAATCTACCCACCTAATAAAAATTTTGTCCCCAAAATTTCCTTATTTTACTCCAGAAACAAACGAGAATAATATTTCTTCATAATTGTTTCACACTTTCACGTAATCTCTTCAACATTCTTATTCTGCCACAGAACTTGAACTGATGAAATTATTTAATTATACAAGATTTGTTCTTTTTGTCTAAAATTCTCACTGGTACTTATATCAAGTAAGCGTTTTCTCAACAGTGAAACGTGAAATACATTATGTCAATGCTTCAACTCTAGAGGTAAATCCGGCTATTCACAACTAACCCAACTTTCTCAACAACCTCATAGAGTCCCACATACCTCAGACTCAGCTTTCCTTTCATGTTTAAATTTCAATATACCTTTTCATTGAGATATTTTTCAATACACCTAATCACCTACTTGAAACTCAAGAGGTCTTCTTTTATTATTAGCATAGCTATTCGGTATACTTTGTGCTGTTTTACGGTTCTCTCTAACCAATTTGATCCTCTCAGCTGTTAACTCAATAATTGATGGAGCAGATATATTTCTCTCTCCCATTTCTTCCCAACGTATAGGAGTTCTACACCTCCTACTATATAATGTCTCAATCGATGCCATCCCAATACTAGTTTGATACTAATTATTATAAGAACTTCAATCGAAGGTATGTAAACATCCCAGCTTACTGAGAAATTCCTCACATTTGCTCTTAGCATCTCTTCTAGTACTATAATAATCCTTTCCGTCTGAGTATGAAAAATTATATTAAATTGTAACTGTGTACCCGTGGCTTTCTGAAAGCCTCTCCAAAACTAAGATGTAAATCTAGCATCTCTATTTGACACTATGCTTAATGGTGCTCCATACAACCTCACAATCTCAGCTACATCCCTTTTCAATCCTGACCACTAGAAATTCTGTGTCACTCATTTGTGTATCTTATTGTTACTTGGTTGCATCAAATCTACATCATTATGTGCCTCTCTCATTATCTCCTTTCTCAACTTTGCATTATTGGGAACACAATTTCTATGTTCCAATACCAAAACACCCTCATTTTAAAAAAAAATTTGAACTCAAAATGCTTTCTAGTAAACACTCAATACTTAATCTTTTCTATCTCTTCATCTCTACCTTGCATCTCTAAAGCATTTTACTATGGATAACTGTACAACCATATTCGTTAACCATGATCCTCTGTCACTGATATTCAACTTCATTCTTATCTTTTTTAAATCTATTATCAATTTCACATTAAGACTTCCAATAGCAATTAACCTTCTTGTAGACTTTCTACTCAATGCATCAGCTATCACCTTCGCATTTTTTCTAGATGATAGTGAATTGTACAATCGTAGTTACTAATCAACTCCATCCAGCATCTTTGCCTCAAATTCAATTCTCTCTGGGTAGGTAAGTATGTCAAACTTTTGTAACCTATGAATAACTCATAAGTAGCTCCATACAGCTGATATCTCCAATCTTTAAAGTAAACACCAAAGCAACCAACTCTAAGTCATGATTAGGGTAATTTCCATCATGAATTCTTCAATTTCCTAGAAGAATGGGCCACAGCTTTCCTCTGTTACATATATCCTAATCATTGATGTGACGTATCACTATACATCACAAATCTTTCATCCCCAGAAGGAAAAACCAATACTAGAGTTGTAGTCAATTTCTCCTTTAGTAATTGAAATTTTTCTCACACTTCCCTCACCATACAAATCTCACCTCTTTCTTGGTCAGCCTATTCAACAGTATTACAATAATAGAAAAATTCTGAAAGAATCTTCTATAATAACTAGCTAACCCCAAGAAAATTCTAATCTTAGTCACATTAGTTGGTCTCTCCCAACTTTACATTGCCTTTACCTTTTGTGGATCAACTGTTATTCCATTTCTTGATATTACATGTTCCAAGAAAGTTATTTCGTTCAGCCAACACACACATTTAGAGAACTTTGCATATAATTTCTCTCTCCTCAAAATCTCTAACACATTGTCTTATGTTTCACATATTATTCTTCCTTTTTACATTATATCAGAAAGTCAGATACAACCATAAACTTGTTAAGATATAGTTTAAACACTCTATTCATCAAGTCCATGAATTTTTCTGGAACATTAGTTAATCCAAATGACATCACAAAAAGCTTATAGCCATAACATATCCAAAAAGTAGTCTTAGGCACGTCTCTATTCTCCATCCTCAATTGGTGATAACTTGATCTCAAGTTTATCTTAGTAAACACTCTCACTCCTTGCACTGCTCAAACAATTTATTTATCTTGGGAAAAATGTATTTGTTCTCATTCAACTATCTGTAGTCTATACACACTCTTATCATTTTATTTTCATTCTTCACGAACAACACAGGGTTTCCCCAAATACATTAGGTCTGATAAATTGTTTATCCAAAAATTCTTAAAATGGTACGTTCAACTCTCTCAATTCAGCTAGTGTCATTCTATAGAGTGCTTGTAACGACCAATCCCGGATTGGCCACCCCAGAGACGGTGTCATCATATTTTAAAAATCTCAACATGACACATATATGCAACAATGAAAATAAATAACACCAAAAGAGATTTTTACATCAATCCTCACAATGTAAAATGCATTAATATTTACAAATAAATTTTTATTTTATTTTCTCATTAGTCTGAGGATGTTGACACATACGTGGCTTATAGAAATGATTGTGTCTGACTCTCAACGCACCAGACTATTTGTTATGTCTGCTACCTGAAATCATTGTACTAATGAGAGATGAGCTTTACATGCTCAGTGAATTAAATTTACTATAAGTACTCAATTTGTATAAATGATCTTTCAATATTAAATCATTTATATCTCATACAACTTGATACTAGCATTCTACTATCACTACACATGTCATAAGATCCATTCTTTATCAATCTCTTTCTCGTATTTATTGGTTCACCTTAAGACCATCAATTATCTCATAATTACCTCGTAATTAGGTTCACATCATAAAATCCACAATTTAGATGGTTCTTATCACCATAACTGTCTCTCTGTGAGATTCATCCATCTATAAATAAATTCGTAATAACACACCACACATCAGCATTTCAATAATGCAAACAATAATTAAAACGGATGCAATAGATGAATTATTATTATGGGAACGTCTTCCCACATGTCGACATGTTTTTATTATCTTAGACCGGTCCCCTCCCGGTTCTTTTCTTTACAGCTTATCCCGACTGTCACAGATTTATTTTCAGCATATACCGACTGTCACAATGTCCCTTTTATTTCCAGCACATATCGGCTGTCACGGTTTTTCAATTAGGCCAACCTCTTCTTGGTTCTTTTATTTTATTTAATGCATATGCATATGAACAATGATATGAAATATGCATCTGAACAATAACATAAAAGAACAAACTTGAATTCAAATATTTAAATTGACTATCCTGATTTTTCTCAAATTATATAAAAATTTCCACTAAATTCCTCTCATCATAAATCACATCACATCATCCATCAAAGTTGGTCAAGATCCACAAAATTTCATCACAAATCACAACAAATCATCCATCAAAGTTTGTCAAGATCCACCAATTTTCATCTCCTCATAATTCATATCAAAACATGAACCATAGCTCATCAAAAATTTCACTTATCACTTTTATTATTAAATCAACTTATTATTCCAAAAATATTGTTTCTCTCCTAATAATTTTCTACATGTCCAAAATTCATATCATATCTATCAAGCAAATCTTTATCTATTACCAAAACATAAGCTAATAATTTATTTTAATATTATTACTAGAATTTTCATTTTTATTTTGATTACTTAAAGTAAATCCAACTCACCACGTAGCCCTTAAAGCTACCTGTGGATCACTTTCTTGCCTTTCCTGTTCCTTCAGAAATTTCCCCCAGTTATTGATTGTCAACATTTGACATCATATTTATCTTAAATTTCTAATTTATTTTTCAATTCGTTATAAACCACATCCTTTGAAAATTTTCACTTTGAATTCAGGGAAATTTCATGAATGCTAAAAATTCAAAAATAAACACTATGTTATTACCTTCTATTTTTCTGATAGATTCTCGTGATTCTCTATGAAATTTCGTAGTAATTTCTTTAAAATTTTTCTCTTTCAACTTTTCTTTCGGTCCCCAAGTGTTTAAAGAAAATGAGTGATTGAAGGAAAAACTAAACGAAATACGTAACTAACTCATATATTGTTGGAAATCACCTTGACAAGATGCCCAGGTGGTGATCTTCCAAACACCCAAGTCTTGAATGACTTGTAGAAAGAATTTCAGCAATCGAACACAAGAACAGAAAATCAAAGAAAGAAAGAAGACAAGTAATTTGTTGTCGAGGTTCGGCAATGTGCCTACATCCCCGTGAGTTCTTCCGAACTCTTTGCACTATCTCAATGGTTCTTACAAAGTTACAGCAATCCCCTTCAAGAATCCAAGTTCTTGAAGAACCAAGAAGAGAACGAGAAAGTGATAGACCTATTACAATGCTTTCTATCAATTCTCTACTAACCTCTCTTCTTTACAACCAGCCTCACTACAAGAGTCCCTCTTGTGTTTATGTCTCTCTACAAAATTCTCTCTTAGTGTTTACAATGATCTCACAATGTCACAAAACTCTCTTGTATGTGTGTTTTTGTATCTTGTATTATCTTACAAAATGAGGCCTTGAGAACCCCTTTTATAGCCTCTTAATTCTTGGACATTCTTGTGAGTCATTATCCTCCCTTTAATCATGTTCTTCCTTTAATCTCAGCCCTTCATAACTCTCCAAGTGATGCTGTGCGTTTTGGTGTGGTGTTGTGTGCTGCGGTGTGACCTGATGCTGCAGCCTCCTGATGCTGTGCGCACACCTCCTGCCTGTGGGCAGAAACTTCCACAGCAGTGTGCCTGACCTTCCCATGCTCAAAATTGAAGCACACACATGTGTGCAACCTTATAACTTGCTGAACTTTGATATCCAATAATTGGTTTGGACATTAACCAAACTTAGACCATTTTTGGATATGTTTGAAACTTAGACAAATAACAACAATTTCTACCTTTGTCTAAGAGTTCAAAAACTTGAAACATTGTGCAGAAAGCTTTGGGATCCAAACTCATCTGGAGTTACCAATTAACCAACTCCATTCTTAAAAAGTCCAAGGCAATGATTGGACCTTCTTAGAGGTAGAACCTTGGTGCCTAAATCTGCAGGACTTTTCTCCGTGGTCTTCTTGTCAACATGAATGCATCCTTTCGTACCATTTTCCAGAATGTAATGATACCAAACATCCATATACTTTGTCCCCTCATGGAACACTGGATTCCTCCAAAAGTGCCCCGCACTTTGGTTATCCAAAGTTACCACCACCTGCTCTTTTAGGACCTCCCACTCATCCAACAACCCTTTGCACCCCATAGCTTCCTTTATGGCTTCCGTATGCATTTTGCCCCGGTTGTTATGAGTACCATTGGCTGCCACTGAGCCTCCTTGTTCCTCAGCAACCACTTCATCCTAAGCCAATGCTTCTTTCCGGGATTACTCACAATTTTGCTGAAAATACTAATTGCCCAAGAAACCCTCAATTGGCTTCTCTCCTTTTCTTGGATGATTCTCATCCCAAGGATCTTTTGTGCAAGGCTGAGATCCTTCCTCTCGAACTCCTCACTAAGTTGAGATGTAAACCTTTCCATCCTATCTCTGCTATTCCAAACCAACGGCCCATTAATGACATAGATGAGGATACTCAGCATCTTCTCCACCTTGTGTCCAGGTGAGAAAGTTCTTGTGAAATCTATGTCTTCTTTTCTTGTGAACCCATTCGCCACCAGCCTAGCCTTGTTCCGGACTTCATCTCTTGGAGGGCACCCTTCTTTGATCTTGTAAGTGCACTTACATTCCATAACTTTCTGATTTCCTGGAATTTTCACCAATTCCCAGAAGTTGTTCTTTCTCAAAGAATCCATTTCTTCCTCCATAGCTAGCTGCCACTTTGACGAATCCTTACACTCCATAGCCACTATGTAGGTTTCTTGTTCACTCATCTCTCCTTCTGTCCAAGGAGCTGCTGCATCCACAGCATCTGCAAACCCACATCTTGAAGGTGGTCCGACCAGCCTTCTTTCCCAGTCTCTTATGAGCTGAAAGTCCATTTGACTTGCTGCAGCATCCTCTTCTTGTTCAACCTCTTCTTGAGTTTCTTGAGCTTGGCAATCATCCGAGGGCTCTACCTGGTCTGAACCCTCTTGCCTCCTTTGCTCTACCTGAACAGAATCTCCCTTGATGCTATGCTCTTCAATTTCTGAATTGGTTTGCTCACTAGCCCCTGCAGGGTTAGTTTTCTCCAAGTAGGGAAATAATAATTCATTAAAGACAACATCCCTACTTATTATGAGTTTAAATCCTTCTTTTTCTAAGGACCACAACCTGTACCCCTTAGCCCCTTCCCCATATCCTAGAAACACATATTTTCTAGATCCTGGGCTAAGCTTATCTTCCTTTTGGAGTGCATACGCAGCACACCCAAAAGTTCTAAGGTTGTATAACTTAGGGGGTTTTCCACTCCACATCTCCATGGGAGTCTTTTAGAACACAATCCTAGAGGGTGATCTATTAATCAAATATGCAGCTGTAGCTACAGCTTCTCCCCAAAAATATTTTGGTAACCCGGATCCATCTAACATGCACCTAACCTTTTCCATAAGGGTCTTATTCATCAACTCAGAAACTCCATTTTGCTGAGGAGTTTCCACAACCGTCCTATGTCTTAGAATACCATTTAACCTACAGAATTGATCAAGTTCTTGGTTAAAAATTTCTAGGCCATTATCGGTTCTTATCCCCTTAACTACTCTACCCATTTGAGTCTCAACCAGCCCTTTCCACACCACTAATTTATTCAAGGCATCTAATTTATTCTTAACCAAATAAACCCATACTTTTCTTGAATAATCATCAATTAAAGACAGAAAGTAAATGTTACCTCCCTGTGTTGGTGTCCTTGCTAGTCCCCAAAGGTCCGCATGAATGTAGTCAAGAATGCCCTTAGACTTGTGCACTCTGATGTTGAAGCTGACCCGATGCTGCTGCCCAAGAGCACAGCTTTCACAAAAATCCAGTTTTTCTACTTTGTCACCACCAAGTAGACCTTCCTTGCTAAGCACTTGCAGGCCCTTTTCGCTCATGTGTCCCAAGCGAGTGTGCCAAAGGGCTGCCTTGTCCAGCTCAGCCATAAAGTTGCTGCTTGATCATTGGTTTCTGTTTCTCCGATCATCTCATAGAGTCCATCGTTTCTTGCTGCCTTGATCACTACCAAAGATCCCTTGGCCACCTTGATCTTTCCTCCCTCTATCTTGCATATATAGCCAATGGAATCCAGCTGCCCCAATGAGATCAAGTTCCTCTTCAAATCTGGAACATACCTCACATTTTCCAGCAGCCTTGTGACTCCATCAAACATCCTCAATTGGATGTCTCCAATCTCTCTCACTTGGCAAGAATTATCATTCCCCAAGAAGACCCTTCCATCATTCATCTTCTTGAAATTCTTGAACCATTCTTTGTGAGGGTACATATGATGAGTGCACCCGGTATCCAAGACCCATTTCCCGCTGCCTTCTTGCCCCTTGCTCACATCCGAGCACATAACAAGAACATCACCATCTTGCTGTTTTGTTTTTGCAACCGAAACCTCTCCATTCTTGGTATGGCTTCCTCCTCTATTCCTTGTCATCTTCTTGCAATCTTTCTTGACATGACCTTCCTTATGGCAGTAGTAGCAGCTCTTCCCTCCAAATCTCAATTCGGAATGCATTCTCCCATGGTTTTCTCTTCTACCTCCGTCCCGGTAGTAGCCATGCATGCTGTTGTGCACTCTTCTATGGCTCTCTCCTCTACCTCTGTCCCGGTAGTAGCCATACATGCTGCTGTGCACTCTCCCATGGCTCTCTTCTCTACCTCTGTCCTGGTAGTAGCCATGGTTGCTGCCATACCAAGTTGCTGGCCTTCTTTTAAAGAACAGCCCTTTACCACTTGATGCACTCTTTTTCTTGGCATCAAGATTATCTTGCAACTCTTTCTTAGGATCAAATTTAAAAGAAAAGATTCGTTTCTGAAGATACCTCTTATGTGGGAGAGTCTTGGCAAGAAACAATTCATCTAGTTTCTTCCATAATGCAGCTGGATCTTCCGAGTCTCCGCACTCCCTTGTGACATTGTCCGATATGTGCAAGAAAATGGTGTTGTAAGCCATCTTCTTCATCTCGATCCGTTGGTCCTCCATGACACTTGCTGGAAAAGCATCATCTTCTCCAATAGCCAAGTCCACTTTCTGCTGCATGAGAACCGCCTTGATCTTCCGCTTCCATAGGGCAAAGTCCCTCTTTCCATCAAACTTCTCCACACAGAAATTTGAAGCCATCTTTTGCGGACAAGATCCCAGATTTGTGCACTAACCATAACTACTTTCTTTAACCTCAAGAACACAGATCGAAGATGGATCTTTAACACCGTTCTTGAATCAACCTTCAAGAACACGACCGGATCTTGATCTTTACACCGTTCTTGAATCACCCAAGAAGTTTGATCTTTGATTCTTGGAGTCTTGGCTCCGTACCTTCTACTTCTTGCACCGATAACCAGCTGCTTAGCTCTGATACCACTGACCAAAGCTCTGATACCACTGTTGGAAATCACCTTGACAAGATGCCCAGGTGGTGATCTTCCAAACACCCAAGTCTTGAATGACTTGTAGAAAGAATTTCAGCAATCGAACACAAGAACAGAAAATCAAAGAAAGAAAGAAGACAAGTAATTTGTTGTCGAGGTTCGGCAATGTGCCTACGTCCCCGTGAGTTCCTCCGAACTCTTTGCACTATCTCAATGGTTCTTACAAAGTTACAGCAATCCCCTTCAAGAATCCAAGTTCTTGAAGAACCAAGAAGAGAACGAGAAAATGATAGACCTATTACAATGCTTTCTATCAATTCTCTACTAACCTCTCTTCTTTACAACCAGCCTCACTACAAGAGTCCCTCTTGTGTTTATGTCTCTCTACAAAATTCTCTCTTAGTGTTTACAATGATCTCACAATGTCACAAAACTCTCTTGTATGTGTGTTTTTGTATCTTGTATTATCTTACAAAATGAGGCCTTGAGAACCCCTTTTATAGCCTCTTAATTCTTGGACATTCTTGTGAGTCATTATCCTCCCTTTAATCATGTTCTTCCTTTAATCTCAGCCCTTCATAACTCTCCAAGTGATGCTGTGCGTTTTGGTGTGGTGTTGTGTGCTGCGGTGTGACCTGATGCTGCAGCCTCCTGATGCTGTGCGCACACCTCCTGCCTGTGGGCAGAAACTTCCACAGCAGTGTGTCTGACCTTCCCATGCTCAAAATTGAAGCACACACATGTGTGCAACCTTATAACTTGCTGAACTTTGATATCCAATAATTGGTTTGGACATTAACCAAACTTAGACCATGTTTGGATATGTTTGAAACTTAGACAAATAACAACAATTTCTACCTTTGTCTAAGAGTTCAAAAACCTGAACCATTGTGCAGAAAGCTTTGGGATCCAAACTCATCTGGAGTTACCAATTAACCAACTCCATTCTTAAAAAGTCCAAGGCAATGATTGGACCTTCTTAGAGGTAGAACCTTGGTGCCTAAATCTGCAGGACTTTTCTCCGTGGTCTTCTTGTCAACATGAATGCATCCTTTCGTACCATTTTCCAGAATGTAATGATACCAAACATCCATATGCTTTGTCCCCTCATGGAACACTGGATTCCTCCAAAAGTGTCCCGCACTTTGGTTATCCAAAGTTACCACCACCTGCTCTTTTAGGACCTCCCACTCGTCCAACAACCCTTTGCACCCCATAGCTTCCTTTATGGCTTCCGTATGCATTTTGCCCCGGTTGTTATGAGTACCATTGGCTGCCACTGAGCCTTCTTGTTCCTCAGCAACCACTTCATCCTAAGCCAATGCTTCTTTCCGGGATTACTCACAATTTTGCTGAAAATACTAATTGCCCAAGAAACCCTCAATTGGCTTCTCTCCTTTTCTTGGATGATTCTCATCCCAAGGATCTTTTGTGCAAGGCTGAGATCCTTCCTCTCGAACTCCTCACTAAGTTGAGATGTAAACCTTTCCATCCTATCTCTGCTATTCCAAACCAACGGCCCATTAATGACATAGATGAGGATACTCAGCATCTTCTCCACCTTGTGTCCAGGTGAGAAAGTTCTTGTGAAATCTATGTCTTCTTTTCTTGTGAACCCATTCGCCACCAGCCTAGCCTTGTTCCGGACTTCATCTCTTGGAGGGCACCCATCTAACATACACCTAACCTTTTCCATAAGGGTCTTATTCATCAACTCAGAAACTCCATTTTGCTGAGGAGTTTCCACAACCGTCCTATGTCTTAGAATACCATTTAACCTACAGAATTGATCAAGTTCTTGGTTAAAAATTTCTAGGCCATTATCGGTTCTTATCCCCTTAACTACTCTACCCATTTGAGTCTCAACCAGCCCTTTCCACACCACTAATTTATTCAAGGCATCTAATTTATTCTTAACCAAATAAACCCATACTTTTCTTGAATAATCATCAATTAAAGACAGAAAGTAAATGTTACCTCCCTGTGTTGGTGTCCTTGCTAGTCCCCAAAGGTCCGCATGAATGTAGTCAAGAATGCCCTTAGACTTGTGCACTCTGATGTTGAAGCTGACCCGATGCTGCTGCCCAAGAGCACAGCTTTCACAAAAATCCAGTTTTTCTACTTTGTCACCACCAAGTAGACCTTCCTTGCTAAGCACTTGCAGGCCCTTTTCGCTCATGTGTCCCAAGCGAGTGTGCCAAAGGGCTGCCTTATCCAGCTCAGCCATCAAGCTTGCTGCTTGATCATTGGTTTCTGTTTCTCCGATCATCTCATAGAGTCCATCGTTTCTTGCTGCCTTGATCACTACCAAAGATCCCTTGGCCACCTTGATCTTTCCTCCCTCTATCTTGCATATATAGCCAATGGAATCCAGCTGCCCCAATGAGATCAAGTTCCTCTTCAAATCTGGAACATACCTCACATTTTCCAGCAGCCCTGTGACTCCATCAAACATCCTCAATTGGATGTCTCCAATCCCTCTCACTTGGCAAGAATTATCATTCCCCAAGAAGACCCTTCCATCATTCATCTTCTTGAAATTCTTGAACCATTCTTTGTGAGGGCACATATGATGAGTGCACCCGGTATCCAAGACCCATTTCCCGCTGCCTTCTTGCCCCTTGCTCACATCCGAGCACATAACAAGAACATCACCATCTTGCTGTTTTGTTTTTGCAACCGAAACCTCTCCATTCTTGGTATGGCTTCCTCCTCTATTCCTTGTCATCTTCTTGCAATCGTTCTTGACATGACCCTCCTTATGGCAGTAGTAGCAGCTCTTCCCTCCAAATCTCAATTCGGAATGCATTCTCCCATGGTTTTCTCTTCTACCTCCGTCCCGGTAGTAGCCATGCATGCTGTTGTGCACTCTTCTATGACTCTCTCCTCTACCTCTGTCCCGGTAGTAGCCATACATGCTGCTGTGCACTCTCCCATGGCTCTCTCCTCTACCTCTGTCCTGGTAGTAGCCATGGTTGCTGCCATACCAAGTTGCTGGCCTTCTTTTAAAGAACAGCCCTTTACCACTTGATGCACTCCTTTTCTTGGCATCAAGATTATCTTGCAACTCTTTCTTAGGATCAAATTTAAAAGAAAAGATTCGTTTCTGAAGATACCTCTTATGTGGGAGAGTCTTGGCAAGAAACAATTCATCTAGTTTCTTCCATAATGCAGCTGGATCTTCCGAGTCTCCGCACTCCCTTGTGACATTGTCCGATATGTGCAAGAAAATGGTGTTGTAAGCCATCTTCTTCATCTCGATCCGTTGGTCCTCCATGACACTTGCTGGAAAAGCATCATCTTCTCCAATAGCCAAGTCCACTTTCTGCTGCATGAGAACCGCCTTGATCTTCCGCTTCCATAGGGCAAAGTCCCTCTTTCCATCAAACTTCTCCACACAGAAATTTGAAGCCATCTTTTGCGGACAAGATCCCAGATTTGTGCACTAACCATAACTACTTTCTTTAACCTCAAGAACACATATCGAAGATGGATCTTTAACACCGTTCTTGAATCAACCTTCAAGAACACGATCGGATCTTGATCTTTACACCGTTCTTGAATCACCCAAGAAGTTTGATCTTTGATTCTTGGAGTCTTGGCTCCGTACCTTCTACTTCTTGCACCGATAACCAGCTGCTTAGCTCTGATACCACTGACCAAAGCTCTGATACCACTGTTGGAAATCACCTTGACAAGATGCCCAGGTGGTGATCTTCCAAACACCCAAGTCTTGAATGACTTGTAGAAAGAATTTCAGCAATCGAACACAAGAACAGAAAATCAAAGAAAGAAAGAAGACAAGTAATTTGTTGTCGAGGTTCGGCAATGTGCCTACGTCCCCGTGAGTTCCTCCGAACTCTTTGCACTATCTCAATGGTTCTTACAAAGTTACTGCAATCCCCTTCAAGAATCCAAGTTCTTGAAGAACCAAGAAGAGAACGAGAAAATGATAGACCTATTACAATGCTTTCTATCAATTCTCTACTAACCTCTCTTCTTTACAACCAGCCTCACTACAAGAGTCCCTCTTGTGTTTATGTCTCTCTACAAAATTCTCTCTTAGTGTTTACAATGATCTCACAATGTCACAAAACTCTCTTGTATGTGTGTTTTTGTATCTTGTATTATCTTACAAAATGAGGCCTTGAGAACCCCTTTTATAGCCTCTTAATTCTTGGACATTCTTGTGAGTCATTATCCTCCCTTTAATCATGTTCTTCCTTTAATCTCAGCCCTTCATAACTCTCCAAGTGATGCTGTGCGTTTTGGTGTGGTGTTGTGTGCTGCGGTGTGACCTGATGCTGCAGCCTCCTGATGCTGTGCGCACACCTCCTGCCTGTGGGCAGAAACTTCCACAGCAGTGTGTCTGACCTTCCCATGCTCAAAATTGAAGCACACACATGTGTGCAACCTTATAACTTGCTGAACTTTGATATCCAATAATTGGTTTGGACATTAACCAAACTTAGACCATGTTTGGATATGTTTGAAACTTAGACAAATAACAACAATTTCTACCTTTGTCTAAGAGTTCAAAAACCTGAACCATTGTGCAGAAAGCTTTGGGATCCAAACTCATCTGGAGTTACCAATTAACCAACTCCATTCTTAAAAAGTCCAAGGCAATGATTGGACCTTCTTAGAGGTAGAACCTTGGTGCCTAAATCTGCAGGACTTTTCTCCGTGGTCTTCTTGTCAACATGAATGCATCCTTTCGTACCATTTTCCAGAATGTAATGATACCAAACATCCATATGCTTTGTCCCCTCATGGAACACTGGATTCCTCCAAAAGTGTCCCGCACTTTGGTTATCCAAAGTTACCACCACCTGCTCTTTTAGGACCTCCCACTCGTCCAACAACCCTTTGCACCCCATAGCTTCCTTTATGGCTTCCGTATGCATTTTGCCCCGGTTGTTATGAGTACCATTGGCTGCCACTGAGCCTTCTTGTTCCTCAGCAACCACTTCATCCTAAGCCAATGCTTCTTTCCGGGATTACTCACAATTTTGCTGAAAATACTAATTGCCCAAGAAACCCTCAATTGGCTTCTCTCCTTTTCTTGGATGATTCTCATCCCAAGGATCTTTTGTGCAAGGCTGAGATCCTTCCTCTCGAACTCCTCACTAAGTTGAGATGTAAACCTTTCCATCCTATCTCTGCTATTCCAAACCAACGGCCCATTAATGACATAGATGAGGATACTCAGCATCTTCTCCACCTTGTGTCCAGGTGAGAAAGTTCTTGTGAAATCTATGTCTTCTTTTCTTGTGAACCCATTCGCCACCAGCCTAGCCTTGTTCCGGACTTCATCTCTTGGAGGGCACCCATCTAACATACACCTAACCTTTTCCATAAGGGTCTTATTCATCAACTCAGAAACTCCATTTTGCTGAGGAGTTTCCACAACCGTCCTATGTCTTAGAATACCATTTAACCTACAGAATTGATCAAGTTCTTGGTTAAAAATTTCTAGGCCATTATCGGTTCTTATCCCCTTAACTACTCTACCCATTTGAGTCTCAACCAGCCCTTTCCACACCACTAATTTATTCAAGGCATCTAATTTATTCTTAACCAAATAAACCCATACTTTTCTTGAATAATCATCAATTAAAGACAGAAAGTAAATGTTACCTCCCTGTGTTGGTGTCCTTGCTAGTCCCCAAAGGTCCGCATGAATGTAGTCAAGAATGCCCTTAGACTTGTGCACTCTGATGTTGAAGCTGACCCGATGCTGCTGCCCAAGAGCACAGCTTTCACAAAAATCCAGTTTTTCTACTTTGTCACCACCAAGTAGACCTTCCTTGCTAAGCACTTGCAGGCCCTTTTCGCTCATGTGTCCCAAGCGAGTGTGCCAAAGGGCTGCCTTATCCAGCTCAGCCATCAAGCTTGCTGCTTGATCATTGGTTTCTGTTTCTCCGATCATCTCATAGAGTCCATCGTTTCTTGCTGCCTTGATCACTACCAAAGATCCCTTGGCCACCTTGATCTTTCCTCCCTCTATCTTGCATATATAGCCAATGGAATCCAGCTGCCCCAATGAGATCAAGTTCCTCTTCAAATCCGGAACATACCTCACATTTTCCAGCAGCCTTGTGACTCCATCAAACATCCTCAATTGGATGTCTCCAATCCCTCTCACTTGGCAAGAATTATCATTCCCCAAGAAGACCCTTCCATCATTCATCTTCTTGAAATTCTTGAACCATTCTTTGTGAGGGCACATATGATGAGTGCACCCGGTATCCAAGACCCATTTCCCGCTGCCTTCTTGCCCCTTGCTCACATCCGAGCACATAACAAGAACATCACCATCTTGCTGTTTTGTTTTTGCAACCGAAACCTCTCCATTCTTGGTATGGCTTCCTCCTCTATTCCTTGTCATCTTCTTGCAATCGTTCTTGACATGACCCTCCTTATGGCAGTAGTAGCAGCTCTTCCCTCCAAATCTCAATTCGGAATGCATTCTCCCATGGTTTTCTCTTCTACCTCCGTCCCGGTAGTAGCCATGCATGCTGTTGTGCACTCTTCTATGACTCTCTCCTCTACCTCTGTCCCGGTAGTAGCCATACATGCTGCTGTGCACTCTCCCATGGCTCTCTCCTCTACCTCTGTCCTGGTAGTAGCCATGGTTGCTGCCATACCAAGTTGCTGGCCTTCTTTTAAAGAACAGCCCTTTACCACTTGATGCACTCCTTTTCTTGGCATCAAGATTATCTTGCAACTCTTTCTTAGGATCAAATTTAAAAGAAAAGATTCGTTTCTGAAGATACCTCTTATGTGGGAGAGTCTTGGCAAGAAACAATTCATCTAGTTTCTTCCATAATGCAGCTGGATCTTCCGAGTCTCCGCACTCCCTTGTGACATTGTCCGATATGTGCAAGAAAATGGTGTTGTAAGCCATCTTCTTCATCTCGATCCGTTGGTCCTCCATGACACTTGCTGGAAAAGCATCATCTTCTCCAATAGCCAAGTCCACTTTCTGCTGCATGAGAACCGCCTTGATCTTCCGCTTCCATAGGGCAAAGTCCCTCTTTCCATCAAACTTCTCCACACAGAAATTTGAAGCCATCTTTTGCGGACAAGATCCCATATTTGTGCACTAACCATAACTACTTTCTTTAACCTCAAGAACACAGATCGAAGATGGATCTTTAACACCGTTCTTGAATCAACCTTCAAGAACACGACCGGATCTTGATCTTTACACCGTTCTTGAATCACCCAAGAAGTTTGATCTTTGATTCTTGGAGTCTTGGCTCCGTACCTTCTACTTCTTGCACCGATAACCAGCTGCTTAGCTCTGATACCACTGACCAAAGCTCTGATACCACTGTTGGAAATCACCTTGACAAGATGCCCAGGTGGTGATCTTCCAAACACCCAAGTCTTGAATGACTTGTAGAAAGAATTTCAGCAATCGAACACAAGAACAGAAAATCAAAGAAAGAAAGAAGACAAGTAATTTGTTGTCGAGGTTCGGCAATGTGCCTACGTCCCCGTGAGTTCCTCCGAACTCTTTGCACTATCTCAATGGTTTTTACAAAGTTACAGCAATCCCCTTCAAGAATCCAAGTTCTTGAAGAACCAAGAAGAGAACGAGAAAATGATAGACCTATTACAATGCTTTCTATCAATTCTCTACTAACCTCTCTTCTTTACAACCAGCCTCACTACAAGAGTCCCTCTTGTGTTTATGTCTCTCTACAAAATTCTCTCTTAGTGTTTACAATGATCTCACAATGTCACAAAACTCTCTTGTATGTGTGTTTTTGTATCTTGTATTATCTTACAAAATGAGGCCTTGAGAACCCCTTTTATAGCCTCTTAATTCTTGGACATTCTTGTGAGTCATTATCCTCCCTTTAATCATGTTCTTCCTTTAATCTCAGCCCTTCATAACTCTCCAAGTGATGCTGTGCGTTTTGGTGTGGTGTTGTGTGCTGCGGTGTGACCTGATGCTGCAGCCTCCTGATGCTGTGCGCACACCTCCTGCCTGTGGGCAGAAACTTCCACAGCAGTGTGCCTGACCTTCCCATGCTCAAAATTGAAGCACACACATGTGTGCAACCTTATAACTTGCTGAAATTTGATATCCCACAATTGGTTTGGACATTAACCAAACTTAGACCATGTTTGGATATGTTTGAAACTTAGGCAAATAACAACATATATTTATATATACAATACCTTTTTGATTTGCTTCAGCAACCTCCTCCCTTCATTTCACTGCCACGAATTTTTTAACGTGGCTTACATGCATGGCAGCAGGTTGCCACCTACTACCACGAATTTTGACTTTTGTTCCTTTTCTTTTTTTTTTCTTTGTAACCACGCCCTCACGCGTCCAGTTTTTTTTCAAAAGAATTATTTTATTCAATACTAAATCCTTCATATAAATATATTATTTTTTTCATATTATATTTATTAAATTACTTCTTTATCCTTATTTTATAATTACGGGTATATGTTTGGGATCAACTTGCCTCCTCAGAACCAGAGTTTACAGATGCCACCAATGCTGAAAAATTTTCTAACTATCGGGATCAGCAACACTTGGTTCTCTTTCTCATGGCCCTCACTAATGCGTTCGAGCATGTTCGTACATCTCTCATTCACCGTAGTCCCTTACCTACTTTGGATCAAGTTGTCATTGAACTTCTCTCGGATGAAACTCGTCCTGCCCCTCGCAAGACGACCCCTATAGATGTTGTCTTCTCCACTCCCAAGGGACCTTAACTCAACAACAAAGGGCAATTGCCTGAGGTGACTGACATAGCAGTAGAAGGTAGATTACCAGAATGAGCAAGGACTTGTTTGACAATTTCCTCTATGTGAGAGGTAGAAAACATTGCAATGGAAGCAATGGATGATGAACTTTTAGCGGTAGTGACAGCAGATCTAGAAGGAGTACAGCGAGACATGTATTACTAGGAGTGTCTGTTGGGGTTTTGGAAACAATAATGCTGAATATGACCAGGGGCTTGCTTCTTACAGAATTGGCAAACTCAAACAGGGCATTCCAAGAGAATGTGCCATGGTTTCTTACAGTAATTGCAGAATTTTAAGGATTCAGATTGATGCCCTTTGTTGTTAGGTTGAAAAGATCCAAATGGATGCCCTTTGTTGTTGAGTTGAGGTCCCCTGGGAATGGTAAAGACAGCATTTGTAGGGGTTGTCTTGCGAGGGGCAAGACGAGATTCCTCCTAGAGAAGTTCAGTGATAGCTTGATCCAAAGTAGGTAAGGGACTGCGGTGAAGGAGAAATGCACGAACATGCTCGAACTTGTTAGTGAGGGCTATGAGAAAGAGAACCAAGTGTTGCTGATCCTAATAGTTAGAACATTTTTCAACATTGGTGGCATCTATAAACTCTGGTTCTTAGGAGGCAAGTTGATCCCAAACATAGTGCATATCATATAAGAAATTATTGATGGATTGTCCAGGTTGTTGTTGCATGCGATGTAGAGTGCCCAAAAGTTGGTATTGATGAGACAGATCAGCGGTGGTGTAGCATTTCTCTAAAAAATCCTAAAGTGACTTGGCAGCCTTGAATCTACCAAACTGGAGACTGATGGAGCGTACACACGTGTTGCGAATCCAAGTGATGATCTAGTGGTTTTTGTTATCCCATTCCTCAAGACGGTCTATGTATTTGGTGTTGTCTTCTCCAACGATTTTCTCTGGTTCGATGATATCGCCAGTGCCATAGTGCCAAAGCTTTTTGCCCTTAAGAAAGCTTGACATAGCCTGAGCCCATATAGTGTAGTTGAGTCCTTCCATAACTATGGCAATGGGTAGTGAAGCCTCAAGATGCTCTATAGGTGTGCAAGAAATGAACTAGTCAGGAAATGACTGACTGGGTTTGAACATGATAGAACTAAGTCGTCTAATTGACAAAGTTGACTGGGGTCAACGACTGATGGAGTGGCGGCTGAGGTGACATCAATGAAGAATAAGACTCTGGTTATATTGGCGTTGATGGAGAATAAGACTTTGACTATAGTGATGACCCGACAGGCATGAAGAGGATATATAAGAAGTCTTTATGATGTGAAGGATCCACTAATAGTGGTAATCACAGAGCATACTCAACTATTGATATACCGAGAACCACTAAAAACCTAGCTCTGATACCAAGTTGAATTTAAGAGAGGAAGTACGACAATACAAGAGAAAAGAATTGTATTGAATAGTGTGATTTGCTTACAAGGGAGGTATCCTATTTATAGCCTAACCTAAAGGGAATGTTTCCCATTTTAACCAATGTGGGACTAACATATACATTGTATATATATATACACACACACACACACACATTAATAGCCTTTCTCAAACTCAAGATGGTAAAATGGAGACCAACTTGAGTTTGGAAACTAAATCCTGAAGGCATCTAGGAGGATGTGTTTTAGTGAAGATATCAGCAGTTTGATCGACGGAATAAACTGATAATAATCCAATAGTCCCACGGGTGAGATGATGACCCACAAAGTGACAATCAATTTCAATGTGCTTTGTGCATTCATGGAATACATCATTGTGAGCAATCTGGATAGCACTTTGATTATCACAGCTGATGATAGTGGCAGTAGAATGAGCGACACCCATGTCTTTAAGAACCAACGAAGCAAAAGAAATTCCTGAGTTGTATCAGCAACGGCTCGATACTCAGCTTCTGTGCTGGATCAAGCAACTACTGTTTGCTTCTTGCTTTGCCAAGAAATAAGAGAATCACCAAGAAAGAAGCAATAACCAGTGGTGGATCTATGATCAGTGGGATCACCTGCCCAATCTGCATCTGAGTAGGCACGAAGCTCAAGTGAAGAGTGAGCTAAGAAATGGACACCATTAAATAAGGTCCCATTGATGTACCCTAGAATGCGAAAAACTACAACATAATGGGGGGTGTGAGGAGCAGAGAGAAATTGACTGACAATATAGACAAGATAAAAGATGTCAGGGCGAGTAACTGTAAGATAAACAAGACTACCAACCAATTAGCAAAACAAGGTGGGGTCTTCCAAAGGTGTACCATCCATATGAGTGAGTTTAGAGTTAAGCTCAAGAGGAGTGGTACATGTCTTACTATCTGTGAGTCCCGCTCTAGTGAGAAGGTCAGAAGCATACTTTGCTTGAGAAAATAATATCCATCGGAGTTAGAAGTGATCTCAAGTCCTAAGAAGTAACTGAGCTTCCCAAGATCTTTCATCTCGACATATTGGTTGAGATAAGTCTTGAGATCTGAAATTCCAGATGTGTTATCACCAATGATAATCATGTCATCAACATGAAGGAGAAGAATGATAGTACCCAGGTCTATTTTCCGAATGAAAATAACATAATCATGTGAGTTGGGAGTGAATCCAAAATCTCCAACAATGGTGTTGAACTTCACAAATCAAGCCCGATGAGCTTTCTTGAGACCGTAGAGAGCTTGACGAAGTTTGCAGACTTGATGCGAAAGATAATGAGAACCAGGAAGAGGGCAAATATAAACTTCTTTGGTGAGTTCACCATTAAGAAAAACATTTTTCACATCCATCTGAAATAATCCACAATGACGAACGACAAGAACTGCAATTAAGCTGCGAATTGAAGTGAGGCTGGCAACAGGGGAAAAAGTCTCCTTATAATCGATCCCATACTCTTGGGGTAAACTCTTTAGCTACCAAGCAAGCCTTGTATCGATCAATAGACCCATCAAAGTGAGTTTTGATCTTGTAAACCCATTTGCATTCCAGAACATGTTTACCTTTTGGTAGGTTCACTAGATCCTAGGTGTGAGTGTTTTTGAGTGCCTGTAGTTCATCACTAATTGCTTTTTGCAAAGAGGATCAGAACTAGCTTTACAATAAGACTGTGGTTCATGGTGAGAGAGAATAGTAGAAAATACAACAAACTCACAAAGATTAACATAATGAGTTTTTACCTAGTTACTTCGCCGAGGAGGGAGATCGGAAGCTATTGGAGCGGATCCATTAGAAAAGACAAGTTGCTCATAAGAGGGTAAGGTGGATAACTCAATTGAGGTGTCTGTAGACATGCTAGGTGGTAATGACATATTTGATAAAGAGATAGGATGTGTTGGTGGAGATGTTGACTCAGAAGAAGAGTTTGTCTCAAGAGTGTCGGGGAAAAGATCTTTGGAGAGGTCAGTGAATAGGAGAGAGGTGTTGTCATGAAACAGGTGAAACTTGGATATGGAGACGAACATTTTGTGTTCCCAGAAAAAAACATGACGAGACTCTCGAAGACGTTTGGAGTAAGGATCCTAACATCTGTAGCCTTTGTGTTCAACACCATATCCCAAGAAACAACATAAGCGAGATCTAGGTTCCAATTTGGTGCGCTCATGAGGCTGAAGGAGGACAAAACAAGCACAACCAAATACCTTAAGAGTGCTATAGTCAGGAGGGTGACCATAGAGACACTTAAAGGGTGATTGATTCCTAATTATGGGAGAAAGTATACGGTCCTTGGTGTGAATAGCTGTAAGAGCAGCTTCACCCCAAAAACATTTAGGACACGAAGCGGACATGAGAAAAGCACGGGTGGTATTGAGAATGTCTCGGTGTTTGTGCTCAGCACGTCCATTTTGTTGAAAGGTACTTGGACAGGAATGATGAGAAAGAGTGCCGTGTTGGCGAAGAAAGTTAAGGACGCTAAAGTCTATGTATTTGGCAGCATTGTCAGCATGAAAGACTTTGATATTGCAAGGAAATTGAGTTTTGACCATGGTAGCAAAACCAAAGCACAATTGATGTAATTCAAATCAATTACGCATAAGAAATATTCAGGTGTAACGAGAGTATTCGTCAACAAAAATGACAAAATATCTAGAGCCTCCCATAGTAGCAGTGGGAGACGGGCCCCAAACATCAGAGTGAATCAAGTCAAATGGTGCAGAAGAAAAAGAATTACTCTTGTGAAATGGAAATACTGATTGTTTAGCAAGTTGACAAGGAAGATAATCAAATTGTTCTTTATTAACAAGCCCTAAATGACCACTAGACACTGAGGATTGAAGACGACCAACAGAAGCATGACTCAGACGAGAATGCCAGAGACTGACGGATGGGGTAGATGAGACTAGGGCTGCTGTCTGAGCTGATGAGGAGAAATGAGATGGAATGTGACGATTGATGAGCTCAACGAGTCGTCCAACCTTACGGCCTATCCCAAAAGTTTGTCCTGTCTTTGGATCCTGCACACAACAACCAAAAGCAGAAAAAAGGAAAGTTAGACCGAAGTCACATAATTGACCAACAGATATGAGATTGAGAGTGAGTTGGGGAATACAATAAGTATAAGGAAGAGAAGTCTTTAATGTTGCAATTTTTCCGATATGACTCACGGTCATGGGAAAACCATCAGCACTTTGAAGGATCAAATGGGATAAATTATGTAATGATTCCAATATGCCTTATTTGAATTGATTGGATTTATAATCTTAAGAAGAAAACTTCAATTCTCTCAATTTTTTTTCTCACTTGTTTCTTTCACTAAATAGTAAAATTTATTTTCTTATTTATTTCTGCCCCCCTACACAGCCTAATACTCAAATTGTTTCGTCATGCCCACTTTTTCATTGTCAAAAACATCATACACCTTGTTTAAAAGATAGTAGAAATTAATAATTAGTACGTAATAATATTGTTGCTGATATAAAGATAATGCAACAAATTACTAACGTTCAAGTCAACTTTGGTCGAGTTCTAAACTATGTTATATGTACTATTTCCTTTATTTTGTCAAACTTGTGTCAGATTTTCGACAGTCGGATAAAAGTATATCATTTAAAACTCTAAATTAAAAGAAAAATTACAAAAAATATTAAAAAAATAAACAAATCTAAAACACATATTCTTGTTCGACATTCATAATCGAGTACAAGTAACGTATGTTTCAATCTACTCCTAACAGCGAGCAAAAGACAGTTTCCAAAATTGATCAAAGTTAACCTTTATTTACCTAAACTGGAAACTATAAAGGATTCCTACTCATTGCATGATAGCAAGCAAAGCTATAAAATTAAGAAGCCAGTAATGATTTTACAGGAAAAGCCTTTTAGAGAAGACAATAATAAAAAATACCCACTTTGAAATCAAATTATTTTAACCCAATAATGCATGGTATCTGAATTCTGATTCTGACTTGGTAGATACTAACATTGTGTAATTAAAGAAAATAACAAAGGCACAAGTGGGATTCAAAGCTGTAGAACGTTGCATTTATTAATACCTTAGTTTAGCATATCTACGCATACAGGAATTTTATATTACATATCTTTTAATGTATGAATAATTTCTTTGAAAAAAAATTATTTAAATCTTCTTAAAAAATTGTTAATTACTACTAGCTCATCAAATTTCAGGGACACAGACACCATCACTAAAAGAATCCAATCAATTCCTGTTTAATGAATTAAAAATGCTGTCAAATTAATCATGGGTAAAAATGTTGTTAACATTCGTATTCTTTCAATCCTTTTTTTTTTTATCCTTGATTGGATTATGCCTTCATTTTCTTATTCTTACAACTCCTTTTACTAGTCGGACTATATGTAAAAAGCATTATAAATATAAGCATTTCAATTCCTTCTCCTAATCCCTGATCAGATTATGCCTTAATTTTCCTATTCTTACAACTTCTTTTACTAGTCAGACTATATATAAAAAGCATTATAAATATAAGCATTTCAATTCCTCTTCCTAATCCCTGATCGGATTATGCCTTAATTTTCCTATTCTTTCAACTCCTTTTACCAGTCGGACTATATGTAAAAAGCATTATAAATATAAGCATTTCAATTCCTTTTCGTGATCACTGATCAGATTATGCCTTAATTTTCCTATTCTTACAACTCATTTTCCTAGTATGACTATATTTAAAAAAACATTATAAATATAAGCTAATTCATGTTGATTAAATTGTTTAGAGAAATCTGTCAAGTGAAAAGTGAGTGAGAGGGAGACATGATGGAGATTGTTAAGGTTCTTGGGCAAGGTTCTTACAGTGTTGTGTATCTGGTGAGTGAAAAACACACTGGCCAATTCTTTGTAGCGAAAACAACCATGTTATCAAACACTGCTTCTCTTATAAAGGAGAGACGGATAATGAAACAACTTCATGATTGTCAAAGAGTTATCTATTTCTATGGTGCTGCGTTGTTGAAGACAATGCAAGAAGATAGGGGATTTTACATGCTGTATCTGGAATTTGCCGATGGAGGTAACCTGATGAATTTGATCAAGGGTTACGGGGGCAAGATACTGAAGAGGCATGTCAGGAAGTTCACAGGGATGATTCTTGAAGGTCTTTCTTCAATTCACAAGAAAAGTTTTGTACATTGTGATCTCAAGCCGGACAATTCACTTGTTTTTCCTTCCATAAAATCTTCACTACCCGAGCTTAAGATTGCATATTTTGGGTTAGCCAGGGAGCCCGGAGAAGAAGACAACACTGAGAATGGTTTTTGGAACTTTAAGTTTCGAGGCACTCCATTTTATATGTCACCCAAGTCTATCAGGTGTGGTGACATTAAGACACCATTAGACATATGGTCACTAGGTTGCATTGTTGTTGTGATGATTACTGGCAAGCCACCACGGCCACATCAACACATTGAGGAGTTGTTCGAAGAACTTGTTTTTTTTCAATGAATCACCAAAGATACCTAATAATCTATCAGAGATTGGGAAGGATTTTTTGAGGAAGTGTTTTGCATTGGATCCTGGTCAGAGGTGGAATGCAGATGAGCTTTTGTGCCATCCATTCATTGTTGAAGATTTCATACCAATACCAGTTGTAACTGAATGTTCTTTTGAGTTAACAAGAGGGTGGAACCCTTTCTCTGATTGCATCAATATTAGGCCTAGGATCTGTGACATATTCAAGCAATTAAGCTTATAAGTGGTTGTTAGTTATGAAGTATATGTTATAAAGTACAAGTATTATATTATGAAGTACTTAGTAAACTTATTGATATGGAGTAGCATCCTTTGTATGTACTCAATTTTCTTATCTAATGAAAGAACATATCTAACTTTAGGCATATAGAATTATATAATTAACCATAAATTCCAAACCAATTAACTCCTTAAAAACTTATCTAATGTTATAAATTCTTTTCTTTGAATTTGTAATGGCATATCATTAAAATCCTCTTAAGTGAGACAATATCGAACCCATCTAGAGAAGTATTGTTTCAATCAAGTTTACTTCAACCTCGATTGACACATAAATTAAATCTTGCACCAACATTGTCTGATGTCATCATCGATCTCAATAGACTATTAAGTCTTTTTGTTTTTTTAACAGTGGTATTAGCGGGAAAATGACATTATAAAATTTAAATTCAATAACTATCAAACCTACTTAATTTTGTGTTTTTGTTACTTTTGCACAACTGAAAAATAAATTTTCATTTATTTTTTCTTAAAAATTGAGTAACTTATAGTAACCTTGTTACATGGAATTCTAGAAAACAACCGTCAATCTCATAATGTATTGCACTTCAACAATAGCACCAATGCAAGTGGACACAATCTGGTACTCCTCGTTTTGCAAGTGGATGGTGGAGATGAAACGCTTGATTTACGTGCACTATAAAAAAATGAACTTCAATAGCATCACCTATTGCACTCTACTCTCATATCACCAATATATAAAAAAGTGTTCATGTATCACCTAAATAAAAATATGTCATGTTTTAAAAAAAAAACTTGCGCATGGACAATCCAACTGTTTCTTGTTTCAAGTTTAATTTCCCTATTCTTACAACTCCTACTAATCGGATTATTTGTAAAGTGTTATAAATATAAGCTATTGCTGGTTGATTAAATTGTTTAGAGAAACAAAGTGAAAAGTGAGAGAGAGGGAGTGATGATGGAGATTGTTAAGGTTCTTGGGAAGGGTTCTTATGGTGTTTTGTATCTGGTGAGACAAAAAGTCACTGGCCCATTCTTTGCAGTGAAAACAGCCTTGTTATCAAACGATGCTTCTCTTCTAAAAGAGAGGTGGATAATGAAGCAACTTTGTGATTTTCTAAGGGTTGTCCATTCCAACAGTGTTGAGTAGTTGATGACAATGCAAGGGGTTTACATATTGTATTTTGAGTTGGCAGAAAGAGGTAACCTGACCGACTTGATAAAAGGGTTACGGGGGCAAGATACCAAAGGAGGATGTTAGGAAGCTCACAAGGATGATTCTTGAAGGCCTTTCTTCAATTCATAAGAAAGGTTTTATACACTGTAATCTCAAGCCAGACAACCCACTTGTTTTCCTTTCCCTATACACTTCAATGCTCAAGCTTAAGATCGCAGATTTTGGATTAGCCATGGAGCCAAGAGAAACCAACTGTTTTTTGTACCTTGAGTTTCGAGGCACTCCATTTTATATGTCACCCGAGTCAGTCCGGTGGGGCTACATTGGGACAGCATTAGACATATAGTCATTGGGCTGCATCGTCGTTGAGATGATCACTGGCAAGCCTCTATGGCCACATCAACACACTGAGGACTTGTTCAAGCAGCTTGTTTTCTTAAATGAATCTCCAAAGATACTGGGCAATCTATCAGAGATTGGGAAAGATTTTTTGAGGAAGTGCTTTACATTGAATACTGACCTGAGGTGGAATGCAGATGAGCTTTTGTGCCATCCATTCATTGTTGAAGATTTCATACCAGTACCAGTTGTAACGGATTGTTCTTCTGAGTTGCCAAGAAGGTGGCACCCTTTCTTTAATTGCATCAATTAGCCTAGCTTCTGTGACATAATACAACAATTGAACTTATAAAGTGGTTGTTAGTTATGAAGTACTAGGATTATGTTATGAAGTACTTAGTTAACTTACCGAGGAAGTGCTTTGCATTGAATACTGACCTGAGGTGGAATGCAGATTAGCTTTTGTGCCATCCATTCGTTGTTGAAGATTTCATACCAGTACCAGTTGTAACAGATTGTTCTTCTTAGTTGCCAAGAGGGTGGCACCTTTTCTCTGATTGCATCAATATTAGGCCTAGCTTCTGTGACATATAGAGCAACCGAACTTAAAAAATGGTTCTTAATTATGAAGTACTTAGTGAACTTACTGATATGAAGTAGCATACGCACTCAATATTCTTATCTAATGAAAGAACATATTCTTCAGACAACATTCTCTCTTTTGGGAGAAAATCACAACTCTAGCATCTGTATGATTATTAGTTTATTACCATCATTATTCAATAGTTATGCCCTCAACATTGTTCATTTGTTGTTCCCATAAAAGAATCAACTTCCCCCCCCCCCCCCTCCCTTTCTCCCTCACAACCAGAGAAAAAGAAGAAAAACAATTAATGGCTGCAGCGAAGTATCATCATTTCTGGGATATACTCAAGTATTAAATGAGAACCTCATTTAGTCCCATACTCCCAGCAATCTAAAACAGAATGCTGAGGGAACAAGTGAATATAGCATATCTAACTTTAAGCATATAGAATTATATAATTAACCATAAATCCAAAACCAACTAACCCCTTTGAAGCTTTTTTAATTTCATAAGGATAACTTCCAGTTAATAACTTAATGTTTTAGTCAAAAACATGAAGAGATTACCAAACAAAGGTCAGACGCTAAATAGGGAATGTGTCTTATCAACAAGATACTTACCTTATACATTGAATTCGAAAAAAAAAAGAGCACATAAAAATTCAATGTCATGCAACAGAAAAAAGATTAAAAGTCCAGCTTGTAGTTATTCAAGATACCTTTGTAGCCTCATTCATGTATTCTTAAGCTCGATCAAGCTGAGAGAGACCAAGGTAGCAGAGACACGGAACTCTAAAACTCTTCGCTCTAAAGATTATGTTCTTTATATCATATGGAATATAGAGCATAGATTTCTTGAACACATCCGCTCTTGTCTCAATCTTTAGAATGAAAATGATCTGAAGAACTGTAAACATGAATAGAGAATAACTGAAATATTAGATCTCAAGAGAAGCAATTTCAATAAATATTATCTTATCAAATTTTAGGTTAGCCCTGTTAGGGTTAAACTATCCTATCCCTACGGATCTTGAGATGCGAATATAGATAAGAAAATAGAAATAAATCAAAGGCAAACACACAGCACACAAATTTATGTGGTTCACCTAAACTCGGGTTACGTCCACGGAGTTGCAGCGATTTCACTATGTTTTGAAGAACAATACAAGGAGGTCTCATCCCTAGACACCCCTCACAGTATTCACAAAAAAGATGGCTCACACTCTCACACAAAACAATAAGATAAAACCCTTATATTTCTAGGTTAAAATAAAATAGATACCAAACAGTGCTAAAAACATCAGATTAGACAAAAAAAAGCCCACCAGGCTCCACACATAGCCTAACAATCTCCCACTTGGAGACTGATCCAATCACCAACTCCAAGCACCACATGCCTTCAAACAAAGCAACCAACGTCGTAACTCATTCACCTGTCATTAAGCTTGAAGACCAACTGAAGTTGAGTACAACTTCAATTTCTTAATAGTGACACCCTTAGTCAACATATCTGCTGGATTCTCAGTTCCACGAATCTTCTCTAGTACCAACTGTTCACTGTCAAGAAGAGAGCGAATAAAGTGATATCTCAACTGTATATGCTTCGTCTTGGAATGAAACACCAGATTCTTAGCAAGAAAAATAGCACTCTGACTATCACTGTGTAGAGTACCCCTCTCATTCTTCTTACCCAGCTCATCCAAGAGACCCTGTAACCAAACCATTTCCTTCCCAGCTTCAGTTATGGCTACATACTCAGCTTTTGTAGTAGAGAGAGCAACGATCTTCTGCAACTTAGAAGCCCAACTTACAGCTGTACTACCCAATGTATACACAATCCCTGTAGTACTCTTCCTGCTATCAACATCACCAGCTAAATCCGCATCCATAAAACCCTGCGGTTTTAAACCTGCCCTTGTGAAGCACAGTGATGTATCTGAAGTGCCTTTCAAATACCTTAGGATCCATTTGATTACCTCCCAATGTTGTTTTCCCGGATTACTCATATACCTACTCACTAGTCCCACTGCATGTGCAATGTCCGGTCTTGTGCAGACCATGGCGTACATAAGACTTTCAATAGCTGAGGCATAGAGAACCCTACTCACGTAGTCCTGCTCCTGCTCTGTCTTTGGTGACTGATCCTTAGATAGTCTAAAATGACTAGCCAAAGGTGTGCTCACTGGTTTAGCACAATCCATGCTAAATCGACTGAGAACCTTCTTCATATACTCTATCTGTGAAAGTTTCAAAGTCCCACTGACTCTGTCTCTGATGATTCTAATACCAAGGATTTGTTTTGCAACACCTAAATCCTTCATTGTAAACTGTTTGACAACTGCCTCTTGAGATTATTAATCTCCTCAATGTTAGACCCTGCAACGAACATATCATCCACATACAACAATAATAGGATATAAGAGTTGTCAAAACTCTTAACATAGCAACAATGGTCTGCCTGGCACCTTGTGAACCCGGTGCTATATATGAAGCTGTCAAACTTCTTGTACCATTGTCTTGGAGCTTGTTTCAACCCATACAAATTCTTTCTCAGTTTGCAAACCTGGTTTTCCTTTCCACGCATTGCAAATCCTTGTGGCTGATGCGTATAAATATCTTCTTCCAAATCACCATGAAGGAATGTTATCTTCACATCTAACTGCTCAAGATGTAGGTTCTCTGTAGCCACAATTCCCAGTGCCAGCCTGATTGTTGTTAGCTTCACAACTGGAGAGAAAATATATGTGTAATCAACACCCTCTTTATGTTGAAACCCTTTTACAACCAATCTAGCCTTGTAGCGCTTGCTACCATCATGCTATTCTTTTACTCTGTACACCCATTTGTTATGTAAAACTTTCTTCATTTCTGGAAATTCAGTTAGTTCCCATATCTAATTCGTCATCAGTGAGTCCATCTCATCCTTCATGGCCAACTCCCACTTGCTAGAATTTTTAACCTGCAAAGCTTCATCATAACATTCTGGCTCACCACTGTCAGTCAACAAAATATAGAACAAGGATGGTGAGAACCGCTGTGGGGGTCTAATGTTCCTAGAAGACCTTCGGACAACACTTATGGGCGTACACTGTATTCTCATCATTTTCCTGACTCTTATTCTGTACTGTGCTCTCAGAAAATTCATACAAGTCAACAAACTCAGACTTCTTTGGTTCTGGCCCTGTAACAACAGATTCTGCACTTGACCTGTCTTTGTACATAACATGTTTAGTGAAAATCACATTTCTACTCCTGATGATTTTTCGATTTTGATTATCCCAAAACCGATAACTAAAAGCTTCATCACCATAGCCAATAAAGAAACATTTTCTGGATTTAGCATCTAGTTTACTGCAAGCATCAGAGTCAATATGAACATAAGATAAACAGCCAAAAACTTTTAATTAAATTTATACAAGTCAACAAACTCAGACTTCTTTGGTTCTGGCCCTGTAACAACAGATTCTGCACTTGACCTGTCTTTGTACATAACATGTTCATTGAAAATCACATTTCTACTCCTGATGATTTTTCGATTTTGATTATCCCAAAACCGATAACTAAAAGCTTCATCACCATAGCCAATAAAGAAACATTTTCTGGATTTAGCATCTAGTTTACTGCAAGCATCAGAGTCAATATGAACATAAGATAAACAGCCAAAAACTTTTAAGTAAGAAAGGTTTACCTCATTTCCACTCCATACCTCTTCAGGTATCCTGCAATCCAAAGGAACTAACGGTCCTTGATTTATCAAGTGAGCTGCTGTACTAACTGCATTGGCTCAAAAAGTTTCTGGCAACCCAGCATGCAACCTCATACTTCTATCATGCTCATTGAGGGTCCTGTTCATGCACTCAGCCACACCATTCTGCTGTGGTGTCCCGAGAATAGTCTTCTCCATCCTAATCCCATTAGCAGCACAAAATTCTCTAAACACCCCATCTATGTACTATTCCCCATTATCAGACCTCAAACATTTTACCTTCAAACCTGTTTCAGTCTCAACCATGGCCTTCCATTTCTTAAAGGTCTCAAATACCTCAGATTTATTTTTCAGAAAATAAACCCATACCTTCCTGCTTGGGTCATCAATAAATGTGATATAATACCGCAAACCTCCAAGAGATGCAATCGGGGAAGCTCTCCACAAATCTGTGTGTACCAACTCCAATTTTCAGACTTTGGAGTTCTGCCTCCTTTCAAGAAACTGACCTTTCTCTGTTTCCCAAGAATGCAGCTCTCACACAAATCAAAGTCAAGGGATTTTAACTCTGGTAGTTTCTCTTTAGACAGCATCACTTTCATCCCTTTTTTGCTCATGTGACCAAGCCTACAGTGCCATAGGTTTGTATCAACTTTTGCATCAACCACTGCAACAGTATCTCTCACACTTGAGGTCATGTACAGAGTACCTGTTTTTGTTCCACGAGCCACTACCATGGCTCCTTTTGTAATCTTCCAAGTACCAGCCCCAAATGTCACCGTGAGACCTTCAGCATAAAGCTGTCCTACAAAGATCAAGTTCCTCATCAATTTTGAAACATGTCGCACTTTCTGTATCAACCACACAGACCCATTCGGCAATTTAATGCGAACGTTTCCCATACCCACAATATCCAAGGCTTCTCCATCAGCCAAATATACCTTCCCAAAATCACCTGTCACATAGTGCTCCATGATTTCTCGGTGTGCAGTGGTATGGAAAGAAGCTCCTGAGTCCAAAACCCAAGAGTCAATGGGACTGTCAACAGAAAGTAATTGGGCATTTTGTAGTTCTTCTGTCACAACATTTGCAGTATTTTTCTCATTCCTTTTCTTCTGCGGTTCTCTACAATTTTTCTTAAAGTGGACAGTCTTGCCACAATTCCAGCATTCCAGTTGTCGTCCAGATCTGGATTTACTCCTACCTCCTCTTATAGATTTTGATCTACTCCGATTGGAATTTCTATCATGTGCTCTACCTCTTGTCTCAAGATTTAAAGCGAAACCAGAACCTGAGGTTTCACCCGCATCTCTCCTGCGAACCTCCTCACTTAAAATCAAATCCCGAATATCTTCATATTTGAATTTATTCTTTCCTGCAGAATTACTCACCGTCATTCTCATGGCTTCCCAACTGTTTGGCAAAGAAGTCAAAACAATTAAAGCATGGATCTCATCATCAAAATCAATCTCAACAGAGGATAATTGATTAACAATTGTATTGAACTCATTCAGATGCTGCGCAACAAGAGTATTTTCTGCCATCTTCAAATTGAACAACTTTTTCATCAGATGAACTTTGTTGTTAGCCGACGGTTTTTCATACATACTGGACAAAGCCGCCATCATATCATTGGTGGTCTTCTCCTTCATAACATCGTGCACAACTGATCTTGATAGAGTTAATAGAATAACTCCCAGTAACTGTCTATAAAAAAGATTCCATTCGTCTTCTTTCATACTGTCTGGCTTTGCCCCTAACAGAGGCAAATGTAATTTCTTCCCATAGAGATAATCCTCGATTTGCATCCGCCAATACCCAAAATCTGTGCCATCAAATTTCTCGATTCCTGTCGCTTTTCCTTCTTCTCTGGCCATCGCTCCCACTCAAAAACCGATAGCTCTGATACCAGTTGTTAGGGTTAAACTATCCTATCCCTATGGATCTTGAGATGCGAATATAGAGAAGAAAATAGAAATAAATCAAAGGCAAACACACAGCACACAAATTTATGTGGTTCATCCAAACTCCGGTTACATCCACAGAGTTGCAGCGATTTCACTATATCTTGAAGAACAATACAAGGAGGTCTCACCCCTAGACACCCCTCACAGTATTCACAAAAAAGACGGCTCACATCCTCACACAAAAGAATAAGATGGAACCTTTATATTTTCAGGTTAAAATAAAATAGATACCAAACAGTGCTGAAAACACCAGATTGAACAAAAAAAATCTCACTAGGCTCCACACATGGCCTAACAAGCCCATCCATTAAGAAAGTTCATCCATTTCTTGTAACGTCATGGAGAACATGGATATGTTGTTCAACATGTAATGTGACACCTTGTATAGAAAATCGTAAGTACCAGCAGTGTCATTGACACGTGATCATCTATATGAATTCTACATTTGCTCTTATTAATAAAATTCTTTGCTTTTGCTTTTCAAAAGAAATGAATTCTACAGTGGCCTAACTTCATTCTCGTGCACATATCGATGTTTCATGACATGTACATAATTGAGAATGCTACTATCAACAAATAATATCAGACCCTCTCTGCAAGTCAGTATTTTATAGCAAATCACTCTCATAGAAAGTAGACATTTAAATCATGTTTGCTAACCCCAATTTCGCAACATTAAAGAAAATCAGATTACTTTATATTTTTCTTTTGACATTAGATGCCACAGAAAATCACATATTACTGATGATGTACGAGAATTATGCCATGTAGTAGCATTCTTTGTACGTACTCAATTTTCTTATCTAGTGAAAAATAATATTCTTCATATTACATTCTCTATTTTGGGAGAAAATACCATCTCTGGCATCTCTGTATATTGAGAAACTGAGAAAATAATATTCTTCATATTACATTCTCAACATTTCTACCTAATGATTTCCTCCATTGCTTGATTTCACTCATTCTAGTATATTGAGAAATTGACTTCTTTCAATGCAGTTCTGCTATAATCAAAACAAAAATATCAAAAACATCATAGGCATAAACATGTTTATTGACTGCAAGTGATATCAACTATCAATCATTTTCCCATTTGCAATCACCATGCTCACAAGTATGCAAAATCAACATCTTACTTCACTACGCACATTTGTGATTGGAATTACAAGAAGGCAACTAGATTCGGTATTCATTCTGATTCAGATCAGATTAAAGAACATAGCTGAGCAATTGGAGAGGTGTTTCCAGGCTTGCCTTGTGAAGAAACTCTTGGAGCCTCTCCAATGAACCTGTTCCTTGGCGACAGCAGTTGCTTCCCACTTTTCGAACATTTCTCAGGCTTTCATAGTTTTCTTTTCATACTTCTTTTCTCGATCTTGACACTCAGGAACCGTCTCTTCAAGGACTGTCCAGCTCGTGGAAATGTTCTTCAAGTAATCAACTTCTTTCCATTTCAAATGAAGTGCATGTAATGGCACGCTGACTTCCAAGTTCAGTGAATGCTTTCTGAAGCTATTGGATCTTAGATGTTGTATAGTCTATGAGAGCAGCAACTGAATGGGTATCTTTACAAGGGAGACGGTGAGGACAGAAGTAATTAAAACGAAGTGTTAAATTAGATCAAGACTTTTATTTTTAAAAAAAATAAACCTATAAATATAATACGCATTAGATTTATAAGCTGATAAGTTTATAGGATCGACAATGCATTCAACCAAAATGATACCCCTGGTAACAAAATGGTTAAAATGGATTCAAACAAAAAGGTGAACATGAACAAAGTCAAAATTCAACAGAAGCAATTTTTTTTAGAGGCACGGCTGGAACTATAAATAACTATGAATCGCGGATTCCACTATAAATAACTATGAATCACGGATACCACAAAGGAAAGCAACCCGGAATGAGCAACATTGCTTTTCAAATTCTTCAATGTTCTGACAAAGCGCGAGGACACAAGTTCGTAAACAGGACATAATATCCCACTTTTGATCGTACTGAGCATAAAATAAACACAAACACCACAGCCAATTATACACTAACATTGATCATACAGATCTCTCAACCATAATCTAGTCAAATCAGCAACTCAGTTGTAGCCTGAGCACTTGTAGTTGTAGAGAATCCATGATAATCACCCACCATAGTGACCCTTGCCATGCTCAGACAACAATAGCAAGGTATCCAAAGGAAATTAAATATAGTCCAACTGAATGTCAATCATACTATTAGCTGGAAGAGACAAAAACTCAAATAAGAATGATAAATATCTGGAACAGAAGCTAACAGTGATTTTTTCTATAAGGAATTCCAATAGACCACTGAGGAAGGAAAAATATAGGAACATCAGGAAGTGATTGTATCCTATATAGGTGTGCCTAATTCTACCTTCATAGAGAAGAGCTTAATAGATAACAAATCAAAGTTTTATCAATCAGAACTTGTAACAGATAATGAGAAGCTACAGTTTATATGAGAACACAGAAAGACACCAGAAAGATAATCCTACTGTCTATCGTCTGAACACTGATCGAGTTCAACCCCTTCAAAAAGGCTCATATTCTTCTCAATGGGATCAAATTACCACATAATAAGATGCTTCCCATATAAGAGACCCATTGCAGTATCCTATAGAAAAATGAAGGGCATCATCAAGGAAAATTTTTTTTTCCCTTTGCCCTGAATCAAGGACATTTCAAATATTCCCAAATATCTAGCCCAATATAGCTGCGGAGAAGCAACAATGAAATAATAGATGAATTAACAACTAGTACACTTACACAGATAGAGAAGGAGAGATCAAGAAACATACGAACTTTTAGAAATCTCTCACTTCTACAAATTAACCACTACACCAAAATTCTTATCAATAACTGGGTTATAGGAAGTGGGGGCTACTTCAAGTGACACCATCAAGCCCACTCTTCTGATCACCAAAGAAAAGAATGATCTAATGGGAAATTCTTTGAGCTATGTATCTCTCGTTTTCATCAGTAACCAAAGATGAATCTGAAATGACACCATGAAACTGAGAGTCTGAGACAAAAAAGCCTCCAGACTCCAGTCTACGCCCGACCTCAAAAATTTCAACAGAAAAATGAGATCAAACAAGAACTCTTACTAGACTGCAAAGCTACCTATTAGTTGGACCAACAAACCACAGAGACAGACACCATCACTAAAAGAATCTAATCAATTCCTAATTTTTTGTAATGCTAAATTACCTTCCTTGATATAAAATTCTCTTCCTGCACGAATCTCCATAACCAGTTTCGAAGAATTTCTGGATTACATTTCAATCAGACATCTCCATGCTTACCACACATCATAACTGAAAACAAACCCACCTCAAGAAATTTTACTCATATCTATCCACTATCTCTACCCAAAGAAAATTGTTCAAAGTTCAAACCTCTCAGAGGAAAGATGGGAGTGATTCCTACAAGACACAGCTCTTCTTACAATTATGTATTAAACACTCGAAGACAGAAGTAATGGTAAGTGGAGCACAAAGCGAGACTAGTTACCTCAAATGTATTGACGAGTCTGCATTCCTTTCAAAATGAAACAGCATTATCATTTATCAATGTACCTTAAGAAGTTTAACATAAGCATACATTATGGAATTTTCACTCGTAACTTTATTATGTTCAAAATAAGCACACATAAACACACCAGAGTGCACATATTTACAAACTTCCCATTTGACAACTATATGCCTTTGAGCAGTAATAAAAGCACGGTAAGCACACATTCTATATCTAATTAACTAAAACACCAATATATGATCAGAAACCAAAATCATAAAAGCTCCAAGTTATTAGAACCACTTTTTAACAAAAAAATTAGCTTATTAAACCAATTATATGATAAAAACACACAAAAGAAGAAGAAATAAGATTCCATTTGAGCTTAGAACACATAAGAGGTTAATGATGATTTTGCTATAGCTCCGGCGTCCGTGATTCTCATTAATTTGCCTTCTCTTTTTTGGCGGGAGTTTGTAGCACAGACTACAGAGAAATAAGAGAGGGTTTGAAAATTTGAATTGAATGAAAGTGGAATTGGGAAGTATATGCAGTGAAACGAACCGTTTTGGGGAATGGTTCGGTTAATTGGGGTGAAGTTGGGCTTATCGTACGGCCATTTGCCCTTGCTTTTGTTCCTGTTATATGAATTTAAAAAGCTGTTAAATTAGTCATGGGTAAAAATGTTGTGGTTAACATTCGTGTTCTTTCAATTCCTTTTTCTGATCCCTAATCGGTTTATGCCTTAATTTTCTTATTCTTACAACTCCTTTTCCTAGTCGCTTTCAATTTTTTTTCCTGATCCCTGATCAAATTATGTCTTAATTTTTCTATTCTTACAACTCATTTTTCTAGTGGCTTTCAATTCCTTTTCCTGATCCCTGACCAGATTATGCCTTAATTTTCTTATTCTTACAACTCCTTTTCCTAGTCGGACTATATGTAAAAAGTATTATAAATATAGGCTAATTTATATTAATTAAATTGTTTAGAGAAATCTGTCAAGTGAAAAGTGAGTGAGAGGTAGAGATGATGGAGATTGTTGAGGTTCTTGGACAGGGTTCTTAAGGTGTTGTGTATCTGGTGAGCGAAAAACACACTAGCCAATTCTTTGCATCGAAAACAGTCATGTTATCAAACACTGCTTCTCTTATAAATGAGAGACGAATAATGAAACAACTTCATGATTGTCAAAGGGTTGTCTGTTTCTACTGTGCTGCGTTATTAAAGACAATGCAAGAAGGTCGGGGGTTTTAAATGTTGTATTTGGAATTTTCCGAGGGAGGTAACTTGACAAACTTGATCAAGGGTTACAAGGGCAAGTTACCGGAGGGGCATGTCAGGAAGTTCATAGGGATGATTCTTGAAGGTCTTTCTTCAATTCACAAGAAAAGTTTTGTACACTATGATCTCAAGCCGGACAATCTACTTGTTTTTTCTTCCATAAAATCTTCACTGCTCGAGCTTAAGATTGTAGATTTTGGGTTAGCCAGGGAGCCCGAAGAAGAAGACAACACTGAGAATGGTTTTTGGAACTTTAAGTTTTTAAGTATTCCATTTTATATGTCACCCGAGTCTATCAGGTGTGACGACATTAGGGCACCATTAGACATATGGTCACTAGGCTGCATCGTCGTTGTGATGATTACTGGCAAGCCACCATGGCCACATCAACACATTGAGGAATTGTTCGATCAGCTTGTTTTTTTCAATGAATCACTAAAGATACCTGATAATTTATCATAGATTGGGAATGATTTTTTGAGAAAGTCCTTTGCATTGGGTCCTGACCAGAGGTAGAATGCAGATGAGCTTTTGTGCCATCCATTCATTGTTGAAAATTTCATACCCGTACCAATTATGATTGATTGTTCATTTGAGTTGCCAAGAGGGTGGAACCCTTTCTCTAATTGCATCAATATTAGGCCTAGCATCTGTAACATATTCCAGCAATTGAGCTTATAAGTGATTGTTAGTTATGAAGTACATGTTATAAAGTACTTAGTAAACTTATTGATATGGAGTAGCATTCTTCGTATGTACTTAATTTTCTTATCTAATGAAAAAACATATTCTTTGACAACATTCTCTCTTTTGGAGAAAATTTTAATTATTTTCTTAGAGGAAATGAAAATAGTATATCTAACTTTAGGCATATAGAATTATATAATTAACCATAATCCCAAACCAATTAACCCAATCAACAACTCAGGTTTTAGTCAAAAACAAAAAGAGGTAATTACCAAACTCAGATAAGACACCAAATAGGGGATGTGTCATATCATAAGAAAAGTAAGAAGATAAGATACTTTTAATTATCAAGATACTTACCCTATATGTCGAATGCATATAATACCAAAATAATATTTTTTTACAACTTTTTATATATTATATGTAATAGTTAAGAATGTATATGCCATGCGTTTTGTCTTCCACCAATTGAGTGCATAATTTTTTTAATATACTAATGGCATGAATTATATTATCAGGATGAATTTGTGATTGTTCGGTGCTAAAAAATGACTCGAGACCCAATACTAAGGAATTCGAGTTCAGCTCGACTTAAAATGAATAAGTTTGAGTTCGAATTCGAAAATTGGACTTAAGCTCGATAAATTTTACGATGATTTGAACTTGACTCTGCTCGAGCTTGATAATAAACGAGCATATTCAAGCATGAGTCTTGGATTGTCCATTCGAGTTCGAGCTTGAGTCTGAACTATAATTTTAATAAATAAAAATATTAAATAAATATTGGTTCGAGCTCGAGCTCGATTATCTTATTGAACTATTCAAAAGCTTTTCGAACCGAATCTTAAGGTATTCAATCTCGGTTTGATAAGCTATTCGAACTTAATTTTCATACAGGGGTTCAGCTCGAGTTCGATCAAGCTCGAGCTCAAATAGCTCGATAAAAACTTAGCTCTATTCCAACCATACTCAGTGCCAAATACAGTTTATCTTTTTAAGCTGGTAACCGGCCTTCACATTTGTCTCTCCCGAGGGGGTTGTCCAAAATTAATGTTGATGAGCATCTTCATTTGTTTAGTTTCGAGCATGTCTCCTGTCCCCATATTCTGTAATAACGTTGCCCATTCTTTGGCAAAATTAATGTTGATGAGCATCGTCTTTTGTTTTTGAGTCCTTTGATGGATGTTGATATTAGTTCTTCTAGTGTTAGCATTGAAGTGATAATTAGATGACTTTATGTAAAAGAACCTCATGTATAACAAAAAAAATCACACATATGAGTGGGTAATCTAACTCTTTATTTATCTACCGTATCTTTTCATGTTCTCACTGCTATCGAATCCCTTTTCGCACAAGTTCATTCACTGGTGGCTCGTTCAAAAATTGGTTAACAAAATCGATTTGCAGAAAGATTTTCAATTCAATAACGTCATAGACTTATAGCGAGATTTTTGGCTGTTTCTTGTATTTGTTTTTGGCTAGATTGTTTCTTATACTTGAAGTTTGGATTTTGGGATAATCCAACTTCCATCTGGTTACTGTATGTATCAACTGTGTGAATATATCATAATTCTTTAGTGTACACAATATTTACAAGATGACTTTTATTATCTAAATGAAATAAGACATCTCATCTCACGTATCACTAAACAATGGCGGACTTAATACTTTTGATCAGTGGGGAAACCAGTTTAAATTAACAATTATTTTAAATCTATATGCATGGCATGAAATAGTTTAGCATTTTCAACCATTTTATTGTTTTCTATATTTTACTTTTATAGGTATAATTTTTTTAGTAGTGTGTATATTATGAATATCTACTATAGGATTAAAATTTGGTTGGGATATCTTAAAGATATTCTCTGAAGTATTATAATTCTAGTGCCTGGCTTAAATTTAATATTGGAATTCTTGTTTATACTCCTCCATATTATCAATATGTGATAGAGATTGATCAACAAATATGTTGCTACAAATTAGCAATCTTTACACTCATTCTAAGATTTATACAAGATACAAGAGAACTTCACAAAATTTTAGAAAATTCTATGTACAACAGAATATATAACTCCCTAAACTTTCCAAGTTATTGCTATATCGTCACTTGACGATACAACAAGGCTTGGCAAGTTTAGGGAGTTCTATTGTACTATCGTATCCTAAACTTTATTTGTTTGAAAGTTATTTTTTTCTTACTGTAAACGATGAGATTTATAAAGATAAATGTAGCCTTTCAAATCTCGTTGTGTGTGAGTATGGAAGGAAAGTTAAGGACACTAATGAATAAAAATGAGAGAATTTGGAGGGATATTTTTTTTTTCCTTTATTCCTAAACTTATATTTATCTTAAGTCAAGATTTTTTGCAAGGGTATCTACAATTTGATTAACTCATTTTATATCTCTCTAGTCCTAGGATCAAGTATTTGCAAACATAAGTTAAAGTTGAATAGAGAGGAGATCAGTGTTTACATTATTACGTAAATCTATCACCATTTTGCGTCTATTTTTACTTCACTTAAAAATCTTATTCCTCAGTTAAAGTTGAGATTGACTCTTATGCGATGTATCTCTCATGACACTATGCTAGGCAATAATATTTCATTTTACTGGGGCTTATATTACTCCCTTTTTTGTTTGTGGAATATGTTTAGGCCATGTTTGTTATTCAAGATTTTGTTTTTTGTGCGGGCAAGAGGAAGAAATTTTTTTTTGATTATACTGGGTCTAAAATCAATGTTTTAGATTCACTCGAAAATTCATTAATAATTTTAAGAAATTTCACTGGTAAAGTCAGTATAGGTGTGAGATAAAAAAATAATGTTATCAGTGAAATTCTTTAAAATTATCAATAAAGTTTCGAGAATTTTAAATTCGATCTAACCAAAAATTACAATAAAAAAAAAGAACAAACGTAACATAAATTTCGAATTGATAAATGCATGTGTGCCATAGTCACATATATGTACTAGTAATTATCAATTTCCAATTTAATAATTTATAATAGATTTCATACAGTATATATGAAAAGTTGAACCTCAAAAATAAAATGGTATATATTAAATGTTATAGTGGTTTTTACTTCTTTTTTTTTTGTGGGGGGTGGGGTAAAATATATTCACTAATTAACAAAGAAAAACAAGCATTACAGATTGGGCCTTATGAATAAAAAAAAAGGCCTTGATTGGGCTTGTGTTTCATATTTTGTTTGAGGAAACTTTAATATTGTTACTCAACTTATCTGAGGTTTAGTGAAAAAAACAGTGGCTTGGTCCTGTAAATGTTGGATTGGGCCTACCTCCCTCATAAAATGTCCTTTAAACGCACCCTAAGAGCTCAATGGTGTGATCGCTATGTTAATCTTTTTTCCTGGTTTTACTCCCTCGCCAGCCATGAAAAGGATTCTAAATCTTCTCTGCATCATGATAACAGGAGCCGTTTCTCACATACTCATCAACCCAAGAAATATCTCTACAGCATCTTCTCACCGAGAAATCATTCCCAACTCTCTCTGATATTTTTATAGGCATTTTTCACCTTTTTAAAATTGAAAAAAAAAGTTGGCATCTCTCAAATTAACAGCATGAACTGAATACATATCGAGGTAGACCCGGTTCTTAGGAGAAGGTAAAAAATATTTGGTTGCAAAAATACTCTACGCCGTTGCCGGGGATCGAACCCGGGTCACCCGCGTGACAGGCGGGAATACTCACCACTATACTACAACGACTTGATTGTTAAATGGCTCCAAAGATGTTATAAATTATTTAAAATGTAAAATTGCAGATTTGCTGGAACAAGTGAAGCCCGACGAAATAAGGCTTTTATGTAAACAATGGGCTTTAGGTAATGGGCCCTGAATCTGATTATGACCCATTAGTTGAATAACATTAGATTTCCTTCTTTTTTTTCTTTACGTTAGTTTCTAATATTTTAACAGAATCCTATCAGCAAAAGGATTTGTATTCCTAATTCAATTTGGACATACATTATTACAGTCTACCCTATATATAAGTCAAGTTCTGGTGATTGGTTTCATATATTTTTTTAAAGAAGAATTGGTTTGATACTTTATTGTAACGCATAATTGAAGCGGAGTGCAAAAACAATACTACTGCTTACTAGCTATTGACTACTCCAAAGGAAAAAAGAAAGAAAAAGATGAAGATCAACTCAAACTATGGTGCAGGACGCTGCAAAGATGCCATCAATCCTATCAAAGTACATAAGCTTCATCAATGGGCAAAATCAGATGCAAATTTCTTAAGAAATATTATAATCACCAATATAAAAAAAGCGAGAACTGACAAAAGTTCTTCATTTTCTTCTTCTTCTTCTTCTTCTTTTGATTTTGGGAGATATGTGGAAAGAGAGAAGAATTTTTCTTTTTTTGGGTATGAGTGTTATGGGAGCGCTGAGGAAATTTATGCATGCTACAGGCAGAAATATCTGAGAAGCTATGTCTTCACCAAAAAACAAGAAACTGTGACACAAAAGATAAAGAATTGGTTTAAGAAGAAGCACGATAACAAGAAGTCTAAAAGCAAGTTATCACTTAAGTCTGCTACTACTGTTGCTTCTTTTGATTTGTTGGCTACTAAAACTTTGGTTTCATGAATTAGGGTTTGAGTTTCATAGTTGTAGATTCCTCTCTGTGTAGTATTCACGATTTTGTTTCTTTTGCTAAAAGTGGACAATAGAGGATGTAATTAGTGAATGAGCATTTATTGTACTATTGAAACTCAAAAGAGTTGAAAATTGTACTAATTAATTTTGTTCATTTGTTGATTAATTTGTAGTTTAATTCCAATCAAACTACAAAAGAGATTTTTTTTTTTTCCTTTGATCTCCCATCTAATTTATTCTTAAACCTAAGCGCGTTTGAATCTAAGCGAGCATGAGAGGAAGAACAATAGCTCATCATGTGAAATTAAGGGCTAGAACCTACATTGATGCAGGGATCATGATTCCAGACTTTAGCATTAGCTTCTAATCAAGCAGGGCATCAAAGTCTTTGATCATGAATCATGAAGAAGAACAAGCATTACACAAATCTTGGGAAGACTGTTCCTATACAATCAGCCAAACAGACCGTTCTAATATACTGTAAGTTTTTTTACTAATAATTGGAGGTGAGAGGGTTTCAAATTTAAACTTGAGATTTAAAAAAAAATGTAAGAATATCATTAGATCTTTATTTTTTTTTTAAAAAGTCCTTAATTGGACTTCGGTTTATTATTAGATTATGGTGATTCTTCCTTATCGTTTTCTTTGAGAGAAGAATCTCCGGTTGCACAGGCGGAAGGAAAGATGTCATGAAGTTGCTCAAGCGGACTCGACCTATGGGTGAAAGAGCAGCAGTAGCAGTTTCTTGTTTACAAGAAAAGAAGAATCCCTTTCAATTCTTTCTCCATGCCTTTTGGCATTGTCTCACGGATTCAGTCTAAATTAAGAAAAATTATTGATTAGCATAATAAGAGATACTGTACTAGACAAAAACTTCTTCCAAACTAGGAGAACTAAAAAGATGGGTTTCTTCTGAGAAAACTTTAGTACTGTTCTAAACTAATCCAAGGGTTAGTAAAAAAAAAAAAAAAAAAAAAAGGCGGTTTGATATTGCAAATGTTGGACTGGGCTTTACAAATGGGCTTAGTCAGGCCTAGCTCTTAAGTAAACCTAACATAGCTCAATTTGATTCAGCCTATTCTTAATTGGGTTTGAAAATGGACCCTATTAATATTACGGGCCAAGTTCTTCTTGGTTTTCTCAACCAAACTCGCAATGTCAATTGTGTCCAACCCAAGCTAAAGCAAGACCCAGAAGCTCGCTAAAGTGTTTAAGGCTTGTGATAAATGTGATACTTGTTGCCTATGAGGCTGACTTAATCAGAATCTAAGGTACCGTTCAAAGAAATTTTTTTTGTACCATTTGAGAGTTTATGGAATAATTTTATTTTTTATAAAAAAAAGTTTAGATCTAATATCTATAGAAAATATTTATGAAATAATCATAAAAGTGAAAAAAAATTTTAAAAATTAAATATTTTTCATTTTTCATCTCCAATTTTTTTTATACTTTTCTTTTAATAATTTGTACATTAACATGACTTGGAAAACAAGATTTCTTTTACCGACATAATATTGAAAAATCTAATAAATAAAGAGAAATATTATTTTCCAAGTTATGTTAAGAATGGTTAAATTCAATAGCAGAACTTCATAGAGACAAGTAAGGGACTCCACAAAGTTTTGAATTTTTATTTTAAATTATTAGATTTTAAGTTATAAAAATTATAAATTATAAAATCTTATATATATATATAGTCCCCAAAGTTTATATGGTATGTGTCTATTAAGCGAATTATTTGAACATCCCTTGCTTTCTTGATCAATTTGGTCCATTCTCTTACCAATTTCTTGCTCATTCAGCATCTCTGGGTTTATTATTCTCTCAGGTGCTACCAACAACATTTTATTCGACCCAATTTATCGTTTTATGATATTAAATATCCGTTTTCATCATTATTATATGTATTTTGTTCAAAGCTTCGATCAAAGTTTTGAAAGAAGATCAAGTATTTCATTTTCAAATGAATTAAAGTGGGTTTTTATGTTTAAATTTCTTATGTTAATTTGTATATTTAAATTCTTATGTTTAAAATGTTTGGAATAAATAAAAAATTCAAAATAGAAGGGAGAAAGAGGCAAGGGAGAGGAAGAGGGAGGGAAAAAGAGATTTATAGAATTCATTTGTTCTAAACACATTATTATCGTACAAATTTAGACGTCTATGATATTATTTGTATATGTTTTAGACGAAAATCCTACTTTTGGTATATACAATAAAAAAAATTGAACATATAAACAAATATATATCTTAAGTTCGGCCCTTCCAAATATTCTTCTCAAGATCCGTCACCGGCTAAATTATTGAAGAAAATGTTAATGAAAATAAAGATAAAAAATGGATAGCATTTTTCTCGATCAACTAAATGCACCCTAAATTGTTTTCAATTAGTTCCATTATTGTTTTACAAAAAACAGTTTTGTAAACAATAAATCGAAACTACTATTAAACCAAGTGGTACCTTAGATAAGAGAAAAACTTCGGAAACTAGGGTTACTACTTTGGGGTTCAATCCTTTTTGTTTGGGTTATGACCCATGGTCCATTAAGAAAATTTAAAATAAATAGTAAATCCTATTTAAAGTGGGTTATATTACTTCTGTTTGTTTTTTTTCGGTCTTTTTTCATTATCAATAAAGTTTTTTTTTTGATGTTATTAAAGAAAATTAAGGCAAATATCAATGATTCTCCCAAGTTAAAAAATATCAAAAGTTGTTATCTCAAAATATACTCTTATAAGTTGATCTAAATTATCTCAGTCATATACATAAAACCTTCAATTAGAAAAAAGGTTACATAAACCTTACACAAGTTTTATAACTGTAACCTAATTAGCCAGCTGGACAACAAAACCCAACCCAAATAGGGCCATACAAAAAAGCTCAAAAAGAGTTTTTGTACTTTTTCTCCGTCTTATTAATGTAATTTAAAAGAGAAAAAAAAAAGGCCTAATGAAAAAGAGGCTGTCACCCAGTTTTTTAGACCGTATCGCATTAGAACCCCTTGATATCCCTTTGGACCACGGCTCCCACGTGGCCATGGACATCCTTTGCCGGCCGTGCCACTCGGACCCCCTTATTGCCAGTTTAAGGACCACCAGCTTATAAGATGTTCACATATCATCAGCACTTGCCATTCCCATTTCGTATCAGAAGTGCTTCTATGCTTTCAATAATGTCAGGTCGTCTTCTACATGGGGCCTTCCTTAAGAGGCATCTACTAAAAACCGAAAGACTCCCCTTACCCATTATTTCAAATGCTTTTACTTTCTTTTTTACTCTTTGTTTTATATAGTTCCAATCAATTGTAATGTCATCATCTGAGAGGAAAGTGACTCATTTGAGAAGGACAAAAACCCACCAATTCACAATCCGCCACCAATTCACAATCCGCTATGGTGCTTATAGCTAGCTGGTTTGTTCTCAAGTCCCGAAGAACAAAAACCCACCAATTCACAATCCGCTATGGTGGCTAATTGTCTTCATATATTTGATCTAATCTTAGATCATTATCCTCTTTATGATATTTATTTGTCAACGATACACAACATATGTGCCTTTTTTGGTTTTTCTCATAAGTGTTTATCAATGATACGTAACTTATTCCTATATTATATACGGATATAAAAAAAAAAAACATACAAAATTATCAATGAAAGTTTTATAATGATTACTAATTATTGATGTTAAAAACATGACGAAAAATAATTTTGTCTTTTGTGGTCTTCAACAGGATGAAATGATTATCCAATAATTATGGACTTGCAGGAGACAAGAGGTTTTGAGGTGATTTTGCTCTTGCGGTCGTAATTATCTTGCAAGTTGAACACCTGTGGGAGAAGTAACTCGGAGTGTATTGTTCCGATGAGGACTCTTAGATGATTAAGTCAGTAAATGTATTTAGAATGAAATAAGAGGGGATTTAGAGTGATACCAAGATGAGAGAGTAAAAAGAAGACCGAGATGGTTTTCTTCGTCTTTTGCAAGTTTACGCTCTATATGTTTGATTTTCTCACTTGGATCTCTTCTCCCTTTTTTATATATATGTTTTATATCTTTTGAAGGCCGAAACTTTTTTATATAGATGTTGGTGATCTTTTGTCCGAAGTTTTGAAGTGGGATATAACTAGGATGCGACTCGTTAAACCTCGAGCTTTTTTTGAAAATTAACGACTTATGCTTGTGGGAAGCGACCTCAGCTCGTGAGCTTTTCGATCAGAGTAAGTTTGGTCTCTACCTTTTTCATGGATAAAAAGCCATGTGTTTGAGATTTTATTGAACCAAATAATTTTGATCACATCGTTAATAAAGTTATCCGTTTTTATTTTTTACGGTGATTTTATTAGCAACAAAATGATAAGTTGTACAAATTACTTACAGAATCTTTCTGATGACTACACCATAGCTATCAGATATCCCAAATACCAAAAATGAGATGTATGTATGGCAGTGTTCATCAATAATTGTGTAAAAAATATGTTGTCAATGTTTTTTAACTTAATTAAAGTGGGGCATAGGGGTGACTTCCCAGTAATTATATAGTACTGTCTTTAAAGTTTTGTTTCTCTCTAGTGACTATGATAGTGGACAAGCTGGGAGGTTTAAATTATATAGGATAATCTAATATGAAATGATTAAATACCTTGGAAATTAAAGTAATGGGAAATTAACATCTTCTGACCTGGCCCCATACGAGAGCATTTCTTATGTTGTTCTAAATATTTAGCTTGTTTCTTTCTCTAAAGTAAACAAAATATTGAATGTTTGTGATATGAATGGCACCTTTGAAATACACAACGTTTGATATTATTTTGGCTAGGTGTGTGCATAACGTAGTATCTAGATAGATAGAGCAACTCATTTGGGTTGGTTAGGGCATGATTAATATTTGCAGCCTGATTAAACATTTTAAGGAAAGGTTAGCATCACTTTTATCTCGAATGTCAATATAATATATATAGTGTTGGTTGGTTGAATGACATCCTGCCCAATGAAGGCATGAAATTTATGAGCTTTTGGAGGCTCATAGATGACATGTGGAACACGAAAATGCTCAAAATTAAATTATGTTTTCATTGTATGTCAATACCCACTTAGGCTTAAGTGGGGTGTCAGGTAAGCTAGGTGCTATTTGTAACTTTTTAAATTTAATTTAAATTATTGTAAATTAAATCAAATTAATTTATCAAATTATTTATGGGTACATTTAATTTATTATTTAAACCAACTTAAAGTAAGTTGATTTAAATGGATCCAAAACAAAAATTTAATTTAAGCAATTTTGCTTAAATTAAGATTCAAAAAATTGTCAAACGTTGCTTAAATGCAGATTTAAAAATCTGTTAAGCAATCACTTTAATTGGTAAAGTTATTTGTCATTTCACAAGAAAACAATGTTCAAATCTCATTCACACTAAAAGATGAGAGAAGATTATCTCTCATTGTGTGGTCTAATATTTTTTATTAAAAAAGTTATTTAGGCTTAAACTTAGTGCCTGTTTGGTAGAGCTTTTCAAACAATTTTTACTGCCTAAAAGCAAAAGCTATGTCAAACACAGTTTTTTATACTTGTTTTTTTATGAACAAAAAGTTGAAAACAACTTAAAAAGAGTTGATTTATGCCAAAAATCAGATGTTATGTTTTAACTTTTAATCTCATTATCAGTTTTTACACTATTCATACCCGTAAATTACTTTTTAGTGGCAAAGACATATATACCATTATTATTATATAAATCACCACCTTTTTTTTCTAATTAAATTTTAAATATAATAACAATACATCCATTAATATTATAATATTGATATTATTATTTAATATAAATATTATTTTAATCGATTATTTTTTTTTGAATAAAATTAATATATTTATATTGTATAAATATTAAACTCAATTTGATGAAATAAACACTTTCAAATAGTCAAATGGTACCCATCTACAATTTTTTTTTATAAAAAATTCAATATTTAAAAGCACACTTACAACTTATTTACAAAACACATAAATTGATTTGACAGTCACTTTTAATTCAATCTTTATCAAACACTAAATAGATTCTAATTCTATATCAATTCTACTTAACACTATTTTAGAATCACTTTTAAATCACTACTACAAAATAAAATATTAAACAAATCAGACTCTCAATATAATTATTAATGATTAGTTGATTCTATAATGATTAGTGTTTAATTGATTATATATATGACATTTAACCTAGGTTCGGAGCACCCGTTGCTCATTGGTTAATTAGTACAATTTTAACAAATAAAAAGCCGATAGAAGATGGGATTTGTCATTAATTAAGCTGGCTGATCAAAGTCAAGTGCTACCCTATTTATTTTTTTGTATCAGTTATAAGATCGGAGACATGTATGAAACTAGGGAATTTGTCCTTTGATAGATGTTAAATTGGAAAAGGCAAAAGTGCCAGCATCATAATTAATCGACTGACCCTGCTAGTTTGATCGAGCTTTTAGGTAAATTGATTAATTTGTACGTGCAGTTTATATGTTTAAGTATCATCCTCTCATAACACAAAAGCTAAAAGTACTAGCTAGCTAGAGGGGGAAAAACATGGCCAAACGTGAAAACTATCAGTGCAAAAAATTAAAAAGAAACTAATCCCAATTTCCAATATGTACATTGCATCTTTGATGCGTATATTAGAAATATCTTTTTGCCTTAAAAAAGAAGGCACTAATCCCAATTTCCATGCATCCGCTAGTGAACTTGTGGTCACATACCCTACAAGACAAAGCATTGTAAATTGTAAGTAGTGTGTTCAAAAAGTGAGAAGAAATTAAAAAAAGGGGAGGAGAATCAAGAAAAAGAAAGGAATGGTATAATTTATAGTTGACACCAAAGGGCAGAATGATGAAGAAAGGGGACCATCCATTAGGCATTAGGCAATATGTGGTTTCGTTAAGAGAGTTTTGTGTATGTGACTGTTAATGTGTGTATAGTGAAAGAGATAAAGTGGAGAGTGAGTCCCCAGTTTGTCGTCTCTCTTCAGTCTTTTGCTTTGCATCATTTCCTTTTCCATCTTTCAATTTGGGCAAAAAAAAGAGTTAGAATTTGGTGTTGACACTTCCTCGTACAACAAGTTGCATCTTGTACCTTCCTTTTAGTTTACCTTGGCTTTGCTTTCCTTTTTATTTTCCACCTCGTAATTCTTCCTCTATTTTATTACTTATCTTCTTCCAATTTCCCCTCCTCCTTTTTCTAATGCTAAACAGTACGAATTAAGCATGAAGCACGATCTGTTTTCTAACTAAAAAAAACATTCACTATTAAATGGTACGTACCAAAATTGCTATCAAATTCTATAACCTTAGTAAAATGCACACCCACCACTAAGGCAAAAGTTCTAACATTTTTGAATGGTTTTATAACTTTATTAAATGTATTTTTGTTATACTGACGTAATTATCTATTTTTAATTACTAGTTTGAAAAGTCCCATCAATACTTAATTTTGAGATTTTGAATTTTTTAAAATATTTTAATTATACTAGTAAAATTATTTTATTTGTCATGAAATGTCAAATTCTTAATTTTAATAATTTTTACCATTTTTTAAATATTTATTTTTTTAATAAATCTACAATCCAACCACTTAACCTTATTAAATCACCAACCCAATACTTCGACTAGATGGATGTACGGTCTAAGTTTAATAACTATGGGTCCTACACCTCCCCCGTTAATAAATCCCCCCATTCACCCACCACTTAAGTATTTACCCAAAATCCCCGTCCCTCTACATTACTTGGCTCAAACCATAGTCTCAAACCATAGTCATTGAATTCCCCTAACATCTTTCTTTATATTTCAATGGCAAAGAGTTATTAGGACCGTTTGTCTTAATAGTAATTTTGATTTGATAAAACAAATGTCAGAATGATTTTTCTAACATAAATGTCAATCACAAGGTTTATATAAGTGCATAGTGCATTTTGTACAGTAGTCTCTCTAGAAGTGCAATAAAACCACGGGTTCAATCTTCTAAATAGACTACAAAAATCTTCTGAATTAAAAATAAATGCAGCAGAAAATATTAAAACCAAGAGTTGATCTTACGTTAAATGGTAGAAAAAAAAAAAGAAAAACAAACATTTTATTTTCATTTAAACATGAGATAAACAGTTATGTCACGTATCTTTCGTGACGCTAGACAAGAATTTTTCCCAACTTAGATGTCCTGTTTACTTAAGTTTTAGTCAATGAATAAACTTAACCTCACCCAGCTGTGGAATCAAATTGTAAATCTCCTTCAGCACATTGGAGTACTTCCAAGGCTGTAAGTCATTCTTAGCCGCTCAAGACAAAGTCACAACAGAGACACTTTCCACAATCGAAGTATAGTTATCTTGAAAATGTGACTTTTGAAAAAGTTGCATTTTTATAGCCATTTTCCCAGCAAATTAGAGTTTGCAACTCCTAAAGGTTTGGAGAAAATAGACTTCACATGTCCTCTATGATCTATCAGCACTCTCCTAATTCCAACATGTCCTGGCTTGCCAAAGGCAGATCCGTCAACATTAAACTTGAGTGTTCTTTCTTCCTCCAAATGAACCTATACCTTTATGAGTCTTTTTTTTCCATAGCATTTTTTTAGTGTGTGTGTGTGTATATATATATATACACACACACACACAATGTATATGTTAGCCTCACATTGGTTAAAATGGGAAACATTCCCCTTAGGTTAGACTATAAATATGATACATCCCTTGTAAGCAAATGACACCATTCAATACAATTCTCTTCTCTTTGTATTGTCTCGCTTCCTATTTTAAATTCAACTTGGTATTAGAGCCAGGTTTTTAGTGGTTCTCAGTATATCAAAAGTTGAGTATGCTCTGTGATTGCCACTATTAGTGGATCCTTCACATAAAAAGACTTCTTTTATATCTTTTTCATACATGTTGGGTCATCACTATAGTCGGAGTCTTATTCTCCATCGACGTCAGCTCAGCCGCCACTCCATCAATCGTTGACCCCAGTCAACTTTTCCAATTAGACGATTCAGTTCCATCCTGTTAAGACCCAGTCAATCATTTCCTGAGCAGTTCATTTCTTGAACACTATGAAGCATCTTGAGGCTTCACTACCCATTACAATTGTTATGGAAGGACTTAACTACACTATATGGGCTCAGGCTATGTCAAGCTTGCTTAAGGGCAGAAAGCTTTGGCGATATCACCAAACCAGAGAAAATCGCTGGAGAAGACAACACCAAATACATAGACTGTCTCAAGGAGTGGGATAACAAAAACCACCAGATCATCACTTGGATTCGCAATACGTGTGTATGCTCTATCAGTCTCCAGTTTGGTAGATTCAAGACTGCCAAGTCACTTTGAGATTTTTTAGAGAAACACTACACCACCACAGATCTATCTCATCAATACCAACTTCTGGCCATTCTATATCGCATGCAACAACCTGGGCAATCCATTAATAATTTCTTATCTAAGATGCACTATGTTTAGGATCAACTTGCCTCCTCAGAACTAGAGTTTACAGATGCCACCAATGCTGAGAATTTTTCTAACTATCGAGATCAACAACACTTGGTTCTTTTTCTCATGGCCCTTACTAATGAGTTCGAGCATGTTCGTCCATCTCTCATTCACTGCAGTCCTTTACCTACTTTGGATTAAGTTGTCACTGAACTTCTTTCAGAGGAAACTCATCTTACCCCTCGCAAGATGACCCTTATAGATGTTGTCTTCGCCACTCCCAGGGGATCTCAACTTAACAATAAAGGGAAATTACCCAAGGTGACTAACATAGCAGTAAAAAGTAGATTACTAGAATGAGCAAGGACTTATTTGACAATTTCCTCTATGTCAGAGGCAGAAAATGTTGCAATGGAAACAGTGGATGATGAACTTTCAGCATTAGTGGCCCCAGATCTAGAAGGAGTACCGCGAGATATGTATTGTTAGGAGTGTCTGTTAGAGTTTTGGAAACAATCACACTGAAGATGACCAGGGGGCTTGCTTCTTACAGAATTAACAAACTTGAACTGGGCATTCCAAGAGAATTTGTCCTAGTTTCTTACAGCAATTGCAGAATTTTAAGGATTCAGATTGATGCCCTTTGTTGTTGAGTTGAGGTCCCCTGGGAGTGGCGAATACAGCATCTATAGGGGTCGTCTTGTGAGGAACAAGATGAGTTTCCTTCCAGAGAAGTTTAGTGACAGCTTGATCCAAAGTAGGTAAGGGACTACAGTGAAGGAGAGATGCACGACCATACTCGAACTTATTAGTGAGGGCTATGAGAAAGAGAACCGAGTGTTGCTGATTTCGATAGTTAGAAAAATTTTCAACATTGGTGGCATCTGTAAACTTTGGTTATGAGGAGGCAAGTTTATCCCAAACATAGTGCATCTCAGATAAGAAATTATTGATGGATTGCCCAGGTTGTTATTGCATGCAATGTAGAGTGCCCAAAAGTTGGTATTAATGAGACAGATCCATAGTGGTGTAGTGTTTCTCTAAAAAATCCCAAAGTGACTTAGCAGTCTTGAATCTACCAAACTGGAGACTGATAGAGCGTACACACGTGCTGCGAATCCAAGTGATGATCTGATGATTTTTGCTATCCCACTCCTCAAGACGGTTTACATATTTGGTGTTGTCTTCTTGATTACACTTAAACTAATACGCGGTTATTGTACATAGTTGAGGTGTCGATCCCACAAGGAAAAGCAAACTACAAAGAAAAGTGTAAACCTTAACACGAACAATAAAGATCAAGTGAGAAAATTTATGTTTTGATAGTGAAGTAATATGAGAAAATTGTGTAAATAGATTGAAGAATATAATAGAGAAACAACAAGGATCCGGGAATCCTCCCTAGGTTCATTGTCTTATTCCAATCTTGATTCAAATGTTTTTATCTCGATTGCTAGTTTCACATCCCAAACAAGCAATCATCAAATATTCAATCAAAGCATATGTAAACCCTAATGCAATTGCTATGAAATACTCTTTACTTTCGATTTAAGCACACATGAGCTATCCTATAGATTTATCAAGAAATGATAGTATATCTTAATGACAATATCACAGTAATGGACAAACCTAAAAGATAAATCTACCGGACTCATTCATATCTAATAATCTTGACATAAAAAGAGCATGACTAAACTTATATCGAGGAGGAAGATACAATCACCGGATTAAGAGAAAATCTTCTAATTAAATCAAAGAGTAAATCATAACAATGTTTTGACAATAAATTCAAACTATAACTGAATCAATAATGGAAAATAAGAACAACTACACCTAGGGATTCATCCTTTTGCCTTGCTTGGAGATTAGTTGGCCATGGGGTTCATGCTTAACATTTTAATGGAGAGTGTGGTAGCCTTCTTGAGTTTTCCAGCCTTAATGATGTCTCCTTTATCAAACCTTAAGTGATCTATTTATAATACAAAGGTCCAAGGGTGTTTTGGGTCTAAACAATCAACTAAAACCTTAATAAGGAAAACAGGGGTTCGTGTGTGCGCCGCGGCTTTGTCTGGTCTTTGGTTAGGTGAGCTTCTGTGTGCCATAACCTAGCCTAATCCAGGCCACGACGCACACTGGTGCTGACTTGTGGAGACTCTGGGCACTGCGGTTCAGCCTGGTCCAGGCCGCGGTGCACACTGATGGCTTCCTTGCACTTTTGGGCTTGGTTCTGGAGGCCGAGGCTTAGACTTCTTTAGGCCGTAGCACTCACACTTAAGACTTGGTTTCTCTTCATTTTGTCCTTCCGCAACCATGTACTCACTCGAATGTGCATCGAAGCATCGTGCTTTAAGCTAGGATAGTTTTCCATCTCTTTTGAACTCAAAGTACCTGAAAATGCACCGAAATAAGTCAATAATCCAAGAATATCACTTTAGAGTTATTAAGGTATAAAAGTGTAATTCAAACCTTGATCAACCCTAAAATACTAATAAATAAGTACTGTTAAGATGCATTTTATGACTCTCATCACTTCTCCAGCGATTTTCTTTAGTTCGGTGATATTGCCAGTGACATAGCGTCAAACCTTTCTGCCCTTAAGAAAGCTTGACATAGCCTAGCCCATTTAGTGTAGTTGAGTCCTTCCATAACAACGGAAATGGGTCGTGAAGCCTCAAGATGCTCCATAGTGAGCAAGAAATGAACTGGTCAGGAAATGACTGATTGGGTCTGAACAGGATGGAATTGAGTAGTCTAATTGGCAAAGCTGACTGAGGTCAATGACTGATGGAGTGGCGGCTAATGTGACATCGATGGAGAATAAGACTCCGATTATAGTGGCATCGATGGGGTTGCTACTGAGATGATGTCGATGGAGAATAAGACTCCGACTATAGTGATGACCTGACAGGTATAAAGAGGATATACAAGAAGTCTTTCTGATGTAAAGGATCCACTAATAGTGGCAATCACAGAGCATACTCAACTCTTGATATACTGAGAACCACTAAGAGCCTGGCCCTGATACCAAGTTGAATTTAAGAGAAGAAGTGAGACAATACAAAGAGAAGAGAATTGTATTGAATGGTGTTATTTTCTTACAAGGGGGTATCCTATTTATAGCCTAACCTAAGGAGAATGTTACCCATTCTAACTAATGTGGGACTAACATATACATTATATATATATATATATAGACACACACATACACACATACACACAATAACAGCCCCCCTTAAACTCAAGGTGGTAAAATGGAGACCAACTTGAGTTTGGAAACTAAACCTTGAAGGCATCTAGGAGGATATGTTTTAGTGAAGATATCAACAGTTTGATCGGCAGAAGAAACTGATAATAGTCCAATAGTCCCACAGGTGAGATGATGACCCACAAAGTGACAATCAATTTCAATGTATTTTGTGTATTTGTGGAATACATCATTGTGAGTAATCTGGATAGCATTTTGATTATCACAGTTGATGATAGTGGCAGTAGAATGAGTGACACCCATGTCTTCAAGTAACCAGCGAAACCAAAGAAGTTCCTGAGTTGTATCAGCAAGGGCTCGATACTCAGCTTTTATGTTGGATCGAGCGACTACTGTTTGCTTCTTGCTTCATCAATAAATAAGAGAATCACCAAGAAAGAAGCAATAACCAGTGGTGGATCTACGATCAGTGGGATCACTTGCCCAATCTGCATCTAAGCAGGCAAGAAGCTCAAGTGAAGAGTGAGCTGAGAAATGGAGACCATTAAATAGGGTCCTTTTGATGTACCTGAGAATGCGAAGAACTGCGGTATAATGAGGTGTGTGAGGAGCAGAGAGAAATTGACTGATAATATGGACAACATAAGAGATGTCAGGGCGAGTAACTGTAAGATAAACAAGACTACCAACTAACTGGCGAAACAAGGTGTGGTCTTCCAAAGGTGTACCATCCATAGAAGTGAGTTTAGAGTTGAGCTCAAGATGAGTGGTACATGTCGGGTGAGGTGTGTCTCATGGTGCAAGCCGTCGTTTGGTTATGTGAAGCTCAATGTCGATGGAAGTTGTCGAGGGAATCCGGGGACTTGTGGTGAAGGAGGGGTGATATGGGATAGTGGTGGCTCTTTTTTGGGGGGTTTCTCTGCTTATTTTGGGAACATAACAAATAATGAGGCTGAACTTGGAGCCCTCAAAGAGGGGGTGGCTCTATGTAAATCTATGGGTTTTTTTTTCTTCTGGAAATTGAGTGTGACTCACAATTAGTGGTGGACTGGGTTATTGCTGGGAGTTATTCTGTCTGGTATCTTTGGGATTTTTGGGAGGAAGTTTTTCAGGCAGTACAAGGCATTACTTTCTTGATTCGGCATTAGTTTCAAGAAGCAAACCAAGCTGTAGATTTTTTGGCGCGTCGATGCGAGGAAGGATTTACATATCGATTCGAGGGAGAAGATTCTATGCTTAGGCATTTGAGGGGTATCATCAGGTTAGACAAGCTGGGCTTACCTTACTTACGATGTTAATAGGAGTTTTTGTTTGGATTGTTTTGTTTTGTTTCTCTTTTTATCTTTTGGTTTTGGTTATAGGAATGTTTAGACTGGTTTTTGGGCGTTGGCGTTGGCATTGGCTTTCAATTTGTTATCACGGTATTCCTCCGCCGTAAGTGAGGGCTTTTAATGAATGGGGAGGGGGTCTCTCATGGACAGGTGACCTTCGTCTCTTTAAAAAAAAAAAGAAGAAGAAGGAGGTCAGAAGTATACTTTTCTTGAGAAAATAATATCCCTCGGAGTTAGGAGTGATATCAAGTCCTAAAAAGTAACTGAGCTTCCCAAGATCTTTCATCTCGACATGTTGGTTGAGATAAGTCTTGAGATCCAAAATTCCAGATGTGACATCACCAGTGATGATTATATCATCAACATAGAGGAGAAAAATGATAGTACTCTGGCCTATTTTCCAAATTAAAAGAGCAGAATCATGTGAGCCAAGAGTGAATCCAAAATCTCCAACAATGGTGTTGAACTTCGTAAACCAAGCCCGATGAGCTTTCTTGAGACCATAGAGAGCCCGATGAAGTTTGCAGACTTGATGCGGAAGATGATGAGAACCAGGAGGAGGGCATATATAAACTTCTTCGGTGAGTTCACCATTAAGAAAAGCATTTTTCACATCCATATGAAATAATCCCCAATGACGAACGACGGCAATTGCAATTAAGCTGCGAACTGAAGTGAGGCAGATAACCGGGGAAAAGGTCTCCTCATAGTTGATCCCATGCTCTTGGGTAAACCCTTTAGCTACCAAGCGAGTCTTGTATCGATCAATAGACCCATCAGAGTGAGTTTTGATGTTGTAAACCCACTTGCATCCTAAAACATGTTTGCCTTTTGGTAGGTCCACTAGATCCCAGGTGTGAGTGTTTTCGAGTGCCTGTAGTTCATCATTAATTGCTTTTTGCCAAAGAGGATCAGAACTAGCTTCACGATAAGATTGTGGTTCATGGTGAGAAAGAGTAAAAGAAAATACAACAAAGTCACGAAGATTAACAGAAGGAGTTTTTACTCGGTTACTTTACCAAGGAGGGAGATCAGAAGTTGTTGGAGCAGATCCATCGGAAAAGACAAGTTGCTCAGAAGAAGGTAAAGTGGATAACTCAATTGAGGTGTTTGTGCATATTAGGTGGTAATGACGTATCTGATAAAGAGATAGGATGCGTTGGTAGAGATGTTGACTCAGAAGAAGAGTTTGTCTCAATAATGTCGGGAAAAAGATCTTTGGAGAGGTCAGTGAATAGGAGAGAGGTGTTGTCGTGCGATAGGTGAAACTTGGATATGGAGGCGAACATCTTGTGTTCCCAGAAAACAGCATGACGAGACACTCGAAGACGTTTGGAGTAAGGATCCCAACATCTGTAGCCTTTGTGTTCAACACCGTATCCCAAAAAACAACATAAGCGAGATCTAGGTTCCAATTTGGTGCGCTCATGAGGCTGAAGGAGGACAAAACAGGCACAACCAAATACCTTAAGAGTGCTATAGTCAGGAGGGTGATTGATTCCCAATGATGGGAGAAAGTATACGGTTCTTGGTGTAAACAGCTGAAAAAGCAGCTTCACCCCAAAAACATTAAGGACACAAAGCGGATATGAGAAGAGCACGGGCAGTATTGAGAATGTCTCGGTGTTTGCGCTCAGCACGCCCATTTTGTTGAGAGGTGCCTGGACAAGAACGATGAGGAAGAGTGTCATGTTGGTGAAGAAAGTTAAGAACACTAGAGTTTGTGCATTTAGCAGCTATCTCAATTCTCCGAAGTTAATTTTATGGTAGGGTCTAATCTGACAACTCTAGCCTTGTGCATTAATCATCCATATTTGATGCATTATCTTTTTAATATTAAGAATTCCAAATTGACACTTTATTTTTAGTTGACAGTTGTAAAAACATAATCTTTGTCTTGCTTGTGGGAGGTTAATCTCAATTTCAAAATATTTATGCTTGATTAATATTTTAATTTATAATTGTAAAAAATATGCACGTATTATGCATGTGCATAACACGTGCACGATACGTGTACTATATATATATATAAACAGAGAAATAAAACTTTCAATTTTGAGAGTTTGGGTTGTGCACTATATCTGTTGCATGTGGCGGCACAGATGAACCATTGATGAGTGTGTTTATTAAAGCAGTTAGTAAAAGAAAAAATTCTCTCTAACACAATAATTAACATGAAACATAAGAGAATCCACTTCAAAAAAAAAATGATAAAACCAAAAATTATGAAAGAAGTAAAGCAGAAAAGGACTTGCTAGAAATATAACGCTAGAGGGGAAAAAACTTGCAGAACCTGGCCAAGTAATAGTAACTACTGTACTAAAATCATCCTTTTTCCCTCGCTTGGTAGTAGGTAGTAGCCTATTGGTAGGAGAAATATTTTTGTACTACTCCATAACTGAGAATGTGGCAGCTCCTTTATTACAGTGAGTTACAATTGTAGGGATAAATTGTTCTCGTGTGTCCCAAAAGAGAGGAAAAGAAGAAGATGACAAATTAACCCATCTTATTCCTCGTTAATTTCAATATAATTATAGCCTTACTTTCTTCCAGTGTTGGAATCAGTGAAATCATGTAATTCATGCACTACAACATCAAAAGGAAACACTTATCAATAATCAATTACTATTGTTTAATTGTACGTACCAAGTAGTTCTTTCCCATTTCTTATAAAATTTTTGAATGGTTGAAAAGTTCTATTAAGACATAATTTAGTGACCTAAACTTTTGAAATCTAAGCAATGAGCTATCTCTTAGAAAAACAAAGCCTTTTCTTTATCATTTTACGTTATAATATTATAAATTTGTTAAAATGTTATTAATATATTAAATTTTTTTAAAATTTATGAATCACTATTAAGAATAGAAGTGTTTAATGTTACAATTTTTATGACCCACGGTCATGGGAGAACCATCAAAAATTTGAAGGATTAAATGAGATAAATTATGTAATGATTCCAATATGCCCTATTTGAATTGATTAGATTTATAATCTTAAGAAAAAAACTTCAATTCTCCAAATTTTTTTTCTCACTTGTTTTTATATTAAACAGTAAAATTTATTTTCTTATTTATTTTCGCCCCTACACAGCCTAATACTCAAATTGTTTCATCATGCCAAGTTTTTCATTGTCCAAAACATCATACACCTTAATAATTAGTACGTAATGATATTGTTGCTGATATAATGATAATGCAACAAATTACTGACGTTCATGTCAACTTTGGTCGAGTTCTAAACTATGTTATATGTATTATTTTTTTTTATTTTGTCAAACTCGTGTTAGACCTTCGACATTCGGATAAAAATATATTATTTAAACACTTCAAATTAAAAAAAATAAAAATATTAAAAAATAAACAAATCCAAAACACATATTTTTGTCCGACATTGTGCAAGTAACATAGGTTCTAATCTACTCTTAACAGCGAGCAAAAGACAGTTTCCAAAATTGATCAAAGTGTACCTTTATTTACCTAAAATGGAAACTAGATAGTATCCTCGTCATAGCATGATAGCAAGCAAAGCTATAAAATTAAGAAGCCAATAATGATTTTACAGGAAAAGCCTTTTAGAGAAAACAATAATAAAAATGCCCACTTTGAAATCAAATGATTTTAACCCAATAACGCATGGTATCTGAATTCTGATTCTGACTTGGTAGATACCAACATTGTGTAATTAAAGAACATAACAAAGGCACAAGTGGGATTCAAAGCTGTAGAACGTTGCATATCTACGCATACAGGAATTTTATATTACATATCTTTTAGTGTATGAATAATTTCTTTGAAAAAAAATTATTTAAATCTTCTTAAAAAATTGTTAATTACTACTAGCTCATCAAATTTCAGGGACAGACACCATCATTAAAAGAATCCAATCAATTCCTAATTTTATATTACAATAACGTTTGGCCTTGCTTTTGTTCCTGTTTAATGAATTAAAAATGCTGTTAAATTACTCATGGGTAAAAATGTTGCTAACATTCGTATTCTTTCAATCATTTTTCTTTATCCCTTATCTGATTATGCCTTAATTTTCTTATTCTTACAACTCCATTTACTAGTCGAACTATGTGTAAAAAACATTATAAATATAAGCATTACAATTCCTTTTTCTGATCCCTGATCGGATTATGCCTTAATTTTCCTATTCTTACAACTCCTTTTCCTAGTCGGACTATATATAAAAAACATTATAAATATAAGCTAATTTATGTTGATTAAATTGTTTAGAGAAATCTGTCAAGTGAAAAATGAGTGAGAATGAGAGATGATGGAGATTGTTAAGGTTCTTGGGCAGGATTCTTACGGTGTTGTGTATCTGGTGAGCGAAAAACGCACTGGCCAATTCTTTACAGCAAAAACAACCATGTTATCAAACGCTGCTTCTCTTATAAAGGACAGATGGATAATGAAACAACTTCATGTTTATCAAGGGTTGTTTGTTTCTATGGTGCTGCGTTGTTGAAGACAATGCAAGAAGGTCGGGGGTTTTACATGTTGTATTTGGAATTTACCGAGGGAGGTAACCTTACGAACTTGATCAAGGGTTACGGGGGCAAGATACTGGAGGGGCATGTCAGGAAGTTCACAGGGATGATTCTTGAAGGTCTTTCTTCAATTCACAAGAAAAGTTTTGTTCATTGTGATCTCAAGCCGGGCAATTTACTTATTTTTCCTTCCATAAAATCTTCACTACCCGGCCTTAAGATTGCATATTTTGGGTTAGCCAGGGAGCCTAGAGAAGAAGACAACACTGAGAATAGTTTTTGGAACTTTAAGTTTCGAGGAACTCCATTTTATATGTCACCTGAGTCTATCCGGTATGGCAACATTAGGACACCATTAGACATATGGTCACTAGGCTGCATCATCGTTGTGATGATTACTGGCAAGCCACCACGACCACATCAACACATTGTGGAGCTATTCGATCAGCTTGTTTTTTTCAATGAATCATCAAAGATACCTGATAATCTATCAGAGATTGGGAATGATTTTTTGAGGAAGTGTTTTGCATTGGATCATGACCAGAGGTGGAATGTAGATGAGCTTTTGTGCCATCCATAACTCACTAATAAAAACTCACTAATAAAAATGTGTCATGTTCAACACTTGAAATCTCAGAGACACAAACACTATCATTATTCAATAGTGAGAGAACGAAAATCCCAACTCTGGCATCTATATGATTATTTGTTTATTACCATCATTATTCAATAGTTATACCCTCAACATGAATATTATTTTTTCCACAAGATCAAATTGTTGGTAGCATAAAATTAACATTGTAACCCAGAAAAATTAAAAATACAAATATGGTTGGAGGTAGAACATATTTTTAAATACACAAGTTACTGATTGTTTTCAAAGGTCAAGTATTTTCTTTTTATTTTAAATTAACCCCACATTTTTTTTGTTTGAGTGAGTATAATTCTTAATATATATTTTAAATCATCTAAAAGAATAAATAGTATTTTTTTTGGGAAATTGAGTGGGGGAAATTTCCCACAATCAACATACTATAGATACGTTCATGTTTATGAGTGAATGATGTGTAGTGCGATCGAGAAAAAAAGAGTGTAATACTTTGTTTGGTCTATGTTTGTGTGAGAAAGAAAAAAGCAGAGAGAAAGAGAGTTGTCTGTTTATACCAAAAACAAATTAATGGGGTGTTATACCATGATTGGGCCACATGAAAATTCATTAGCAAGACAACATCGAGACAGAAAACTGGAGGACAACATCAAGACAGAAAACTCGAGGACTCGAGGCTGATAAGCTCGAGATAATATTACTTCAACCTCGTGCATGCATAACTGCTAATCCAACTCTTTGGCGATCGAGGATAAACCAAAAGTTGTGTATTTAATTTGGTTAAGGTAAAAGTGGCCACGATTACACACAAATCACGTAGTGGAGTAAAAGATTTGAACACGTGGCATACTCGATGCAATTAATCCAAAGATCGTGAAGAAATGAAAACGTGAGAGACTTTTTGGAAACATCAATACAATTGTCAACGCCTGAAACATTATAAATAGCAGTAAAATCAATCATAAAGGACACACAGACAATCATCCAACAATCGTTATCTATCTATCAACATTTACGTTCAGCATTTCATTTCCTTTACTTTTCAATCATTTACTTTCTAGTCAAATATGAGTCGTTGTACTATAATCGTAGCTGTAATTCCCTTTCTCTATTCCCGTTTTGGGTCGAAGTCAAGCTAGAGTCGCTTTGAAAGCTCAGCACACATTACAACAAGCTTGAGGTCTGTACCTATTATTTTGAGGTCTCAACTTTGTAAACCCATTGTATCAGTGTTGCTTTCAATTGCAATATATATATATATATATATATATATATAGAGAGAGAGAGAGAGAGAGTAAGTTTGGTGCTACTTTGCACTTGCTATTTATTCTGGTTTATTAACTGTTGGATTAAATTCTTTTCTTTGAATTTGTAACGACATATCATTAAAGTCCTCTTAAGTGATGCAATACCAAATCCATCTAGAAAAGTATTATTTCAATCAAGTCTACTTCAATCTCGATTGACGCATAAATTAAATCTTGCACCAACATTGTTTGATGTCATCATCAATATCATTAGACTTTTTAGGCTTTGTTCTTTTTTTAATAGTGGTATTAGCAAGAAAATGACATTATAAAATTTAAATTCAATAACTATCGAACCTACTTAATTTTATGTTTTTGTTACTTTTGCACAATTAAAAAAATGAAATTTCATTTATTTTTTCTTAAAAGTTGAGTAACATATAGTAACCTTGTTATATGGAATTCTAGAAAACAACCGTCAATCTTATAACGTATTGCACTTCAACAATAGCACCTATGCAAGCGGACACAATCTGGTACTCCCCTTTTTGCAAGTGGATGGTGAAGATGAAACGCTTGATTTACGTGCACGATCAAGAATTGAACTTTAATAGAATCACCTATTGCAACTCTCATATCAACAAAATATAAAAAAATGTTTACATATCACTTAAATAAAAATGTGTCATGTTTAAAAATAAAAAAAAACTCGCGCATGGACAATCCAACTATTTTCTGTTTCAAGTTTAATTTCCCTATTCTTACAACTCCTACTAATAGGATTATTTGTAAAGTGTTATAAATATAAGCTATTGCTGGTTGATTAAATTGTTTAGAAAAACATAGTGAAAAGTGAGAGAGAGACTCAATAGGTTAGGGAGAGATGATGGAGATTGTTAAGGTTCTCAGGAAGGGTTCTTAAGGTGTTTTGTATCTGGTGAGCAAAAAAATCACTAGCCCATTCTTTGCAGTGAAAACAGCCTTGTTATCAAACGCTGCTTCTCTTCAAAAAGAGAGGCGAATAATTAAGCAACTTCGTGATTGTCCAAGGGTTGTTCGTTTCAATAGTGTTGAGTAGTTGAAGACAATGCAAGGGGTTTACATGTTGTATTTTGAGTTGGCAGAAAGAGGTAACCTAACCGACTTGATAAAGGGTTACGGGGGCAAGATACCAAAGGAGGATGTTAGGAAGCTCACAAGGATGATTCTTGAAGGCCTTTCTTCAATTCACAAGAATGTTTTTTTACACTGTAATCTCAAGCCAGACAACCTACTTGTTTTCCCTTCCATATACACTTCAATGTCCGAGCTTAAAATCACAGATTTGGATTAGCCAAGGAGCCAAGAGAAACCAACTGTTTTTCGTACTTTGAGTTTCGAGGCACTCCATTTTATATGTCAACCAAGTCAGTCCGGTGTGGCTAAATTGGGGCACAATTAGATATATGGTCACTGGGCTGCATCGTCGTTGAGATGATCACTAGCAAGCCTCCGTGGCCGCATCAACACACTGAGGACTTGTTCAAGCAGCTTGTTTTCTTAAATGATCTCCAAAGATACCGGACAATCTATCAGAGACTGTGAAGGATCTTTTGAGGAAGTGTTTTGCACTGAATACTGACCTGAGGTGGAATGCAGATGAGCTTTTGTGTCATCCATTCATTGTTAAAGATTTCATACCAGTACCAGTTGTAACGAATTGTTCTTCTAAGTTTCCAAGAGGGTGGCACCCTTTCTCTGATTGCATCAATATTAGGCCTAGCTTCTGTGACATAATACAACAATTGAACTTATAAATTGGTTGTTAGTTATGAAGTACTAGGATTATGTTATGAAGTACTTAGTGAACTTACCGAGGAAGTGCTTTGCATTGAATACTGACCTGAGGTGGAATGCAGATTAGCTTTTGTGCCATCCATTCATTGTTGAAGATTTCATACCAGTATCAGTTATAACGGATTGTTCTTCTGAGTTGCCAAGAGGATGGCACATTTTCTTTGATTGCATCAATATTAGGCCTAGCTTCTGTGACATATACAACAATTGAAAGTGGCTGTTAGTCATGAAGTACTAGGCTTATGATATGAAGTACTTAGTGAACTTACTAGCATACGTACTCAATTTTCTTATCTAATGGAAAAACATATTCTTCAGAGAACATTCTAACTTTTGGGAGAAAATCCCAACTCTGGCATCTGTATGATTATTAGTTTATTACCATCATTATTCAATATTTATGTCCTCAACATTGTTCATTTGTTGTTCCCATAAATCCCCCCCCCCCCCCTCCTTTCTCCCCCACAATCAGAGAAAACCAACTAGCCCCTTTGAAGCTTCTTTAATTTCATAAGGATAACTTCCAGTCAAAAACTATGTTTTAGTCAAAAACAAGAAGAGATTACCAAACAAAGGTCAGACACCAAATAGGGAATGTGTCTTATCAACAAGATACTTACCTTATACGTCAAATTCAGAAAAAAAAAGAGCACATAAAAACTTAATGTCATGTAATAGAAAAAAGATTGAAAGTCCATCTTGTAGTTATTCAAGATACCTTCGCAACCTCATTCATGTATTCTTGAGCTCGATCAAGCTGAGAAAGACCAAGGTAGCAGAGACACGGAACTCCAAAACTCTTGTCTCTAAGGATTCTGTTCTTTATATCATATGGACTATAGAGCATAGATTTCTTGAACATATCTGCACTTGTCTCAATCTTTAGAACGAAAATTATCTGAAGAACTATAAGCATGAATAGAGAATAACTGAAATATCAGATCTCAAGAGCAGCAATTTCAATAAATATTATCTTATCAAATATTAGGTTAGCCCCTCCATCAAGAAAGTTCATCCATTTCTTGTAACATCATGGAGAACATGGATATGTTGTTTAACATGTAATGTGACACCTTGTATTGAAAATCATAAGTACCAGCAGTGTCATTGACATGTGATCATCTATATGAATTCTACATTTGCTCTTATTAATAAAATTCTTTGCTTTTGCTTTTCAAAAGAAATGAATTCTACAGTGGCCTAACTTCATTCTTGTGCACATATCCATATATCATGACATGTACATAATTGAGAATGCTACTATCAACAAATAATATCATACCCTCTCGGCAAGTCAGTATTTTATAGCAAATCACTCTCATAGAAAGTAAACATTTAAATCATGTTTACTAACCCCAAATTCGCAACATTAAAGAAAATCAGATTGCTTTATATTTTTCTTTTGACATTAGATGCCACAACAAATCAGAAAATCACATATTACTGATGATGTACTAGAATTATGCCATGTAGAAGCATTCTTTGTACTTACTCAATTTTCTTATCTAATGAAAAATAATATTCTTCATATAACGTTCTCTATTTTGGGAGAAAATACCATCTCTGGCATTTCTGTGTGATTATTACCATCTTTGTTTAATATTTCTCCCTAATGATTTCCTCCATTGCTTGATTTCACTCGGTCTAGTATTTAGAGAAATTGATTTCTTTCAATGCAGTTCTACTATAATCAAAACAAAAATATCAAAAACAACATAGGCATAAACATGTTTATTGAATGCAAGCGATATCAACTATCAATCATTTTCCCATGTGCAATCACCATGCTCACAAGAATGCAAAATCAGTGTCTTACTTCACTACGCAAATTTGCGATTGGAATTACAAGAAGGCAACTAGATTCGGGTATTCGTTCTGATTCATATCAGATTAAAGAACATAGCTGAGCAATTGGAGAGGTATTTCAAGGCTTTCCTTGTGAAGAAACTCTTGGGGCCTCTCCAATGAACCTGTTCCTTGGCGACAGCAGTTGCTTCCCACTTTTCCAACATTTCTCAGGCTTTCGTAGTTTTCTTTTCATACTTCTTTTCTCGGTCTTGACACTCATAACCGTCTCTTCAAGGACTGTCCAGCTCGTGGAAATGTTCTTCAAGTAATCAACTTCTTTCCATTTCAAATTAAGTGTATGTAATGGCACGCTGACTTCCAAGTTCAGTGAATGCTTTCTGAAGCTATTGGATCTTAGATGTTGTAGAGTCTATGAGAGCAGCAACTGAATGGGTATCTTTACAAGGGAGACGGAGAGGACAGAAGTAATTAAAACGAAATGTTAAATTAGATCAAGACTTTTTTTTATAAAAAAAAATAAAGCTATAAATATAATACGCAGTAGATTTATAAGCTGATAATTTTATAGGATCGACAATGCATTCAACCAAAATGATACCCCAGGTAACCAAATGGTTAAAATGGATTCAAACAAAAAGGTGAACATGAACAAAGTCAAAATTCAACAGAATCAATTTTTTTTGAAGGCACAGCTGGAACTATAAATAACTATGAATCACAGATACCACAAAGAAAAGCAACCCGGAATGAGCAACATTGCTTTTCAAATTCTTCAATGTTCTGACAAAGCGCGAGGACACAAGTTCGTAACCAGGACATAATATCCCATTTTTCATCATACTGAGCATAAAATAAACACAAACATCATAACCAATTATACACTAACATCGATCATACAGATCTGTCAGCCATAATCTAGTCAAATCAGCAACTCAGTTGTAGCCTGAGCACTTGTAGTTGTAGAGAATCCATGATAATCACCCACCATAATGACCCTTGCCATGCTCAGACAACAATAGCAAGGTATCCAAAGGAAATTAAATATAGTCCAACTGAATGTCAATCATACTATTAGCTGGAAGAGACAAAAACTCGAATAAGAATGATAAATATCTGGAACAGAAGCTAACAGTGATTTTTTCTATAAGGAATTCCAATAGACCACTGAGGAAGGAAAAATATAGGAACATCAGGAAGTGATTGTATCCTATATAGGTGCGCCTAATTCTACCTTCATAGAGAAGAGCTTAATAGATAACAAATCAAAGTTTTATCAATCAGAAATTGTAACAGATAACGAGAAGCTACAGTTTATATGAGAACACAAAAAGACACCATAAAGATAATCCTACTGTCTATTCATCTGAACACTGATCGAGTCCAACCCCTTCAAAAAGGCTCATATTCTTCTCAATGAGATCAAATTACCACATAATAAGATGCTTCCCATGTAAGAGATCCATTGCAGTGTCCTATAGGAAAATGAAGGGCATCATCAAGGAATTTTTTTTCCCTCTACCCTGAATCAAGTCATTTCAAATATTCCCAAATATCTAGCCCAATGTAGCTGCGGAGAAGCAACAATGAAATAATAGATGAATTAACAACTAGTACACTTACACAGATAGAGAAGGAGAGACCAAGAAACATACGAACTTTTAGAAATCTCTCACTTCCACAAATTAACCAGTCCACCAAAATTCTTATCAACAACTGGATTATAGGAAGTGGGGGCTACTTCAAATGACACCATCAAGCCCACTCTTCTGATCACCAAAGAAAAGAATGATCTAATGAGAAATTCTTTGAGCTATGTATCTCTCATTTTCATCAGCAACCAAAGATGAATCTGAAATAACACCATAAAACTGAGAGTCTGAGACATAGGAGCCTCCAGACTCCAGTCTATGCCCAACCTCAAAAATTTCAACAGAAAAATGAGATCATACAAGAACTCTTACTCGACTGCAAAGCTACCTATTAGTTGGACCAACAAACCACAGAGACACAGACACCATCACTAAAAGAATCCAATCAATTCCTAATTTTTTATAATGCTGAATTAACTTCCTTGATATAAAATTCTCTTCCTGCACGAATCTCCATAACCAGTTTCGAAGAATTTCTGGATTACATTTCAATCAGACATCTCCACGCTCACCACACATCATAACTCAAAACAAACCCACCTCAAGAAATTTTACTCATATCCACTATCTCTACCCAAAGAAAATCGTTCAAAGTTCAAACCCTCTCAGAGGCAAGATGGGAGTGATTCCTACAAGACACAGCTCTTCTTACAATTATGTATTATACACTTGAAGACAGAAGTAATGGTAAGTGGAGCACAGAGAGAGACTAGTTACCTCAAATGTATTGACAAGTCTGCATTCCTTTCAAAATGAAACTGCATTATCATTTATCAATATACCTTAAGAAGTTTGACATAAGTATACATTTCAATACACTCATATACTTATACATTATTATGGAATTTCCACTTGTAACTTTATTAAGTTCAAAATAAGCACACATAAACACATCAGAGTGCACATATTTACAAACTTCCCATTTCAGAACTATATGCCTTTGAGCAGTAATAAAAGCACGGTAAGCACACGAGTTTTGTTATTAGAACCGCTTTTTATTATGTGACTCATCCAGTCACTACCTAACTCATATAATGAACATTATTACAAAAAGTTAGCACGCTTTTTAACAAAAAATTAGCTTATCAAACCAATTATATGATAAAAACACACAAAAGAAGAAGAAGTAAGATTCCATTTGAGCTTAGAACACATAAGAGGTTACCGATGATTTTGCAAGTCTTAAGTTACCTGAATATAATTGAGGTCTCGAGTTAGTAGAGAACGCGGTGGCGAAGGTCAGATTCGAAGTCATTGTTGGGTTGCTATAGCTCCGGCGTCCGTGATTCTCGTTAATTTGCCTTCTCTTTTTTCGCGGGACTTTGCAGCACAGACTACAGAGATATAAGAGAGGGTTTGAAAAGTTGAATCGAATGAGAGTGGAATTGGGAAATTATATGCCATGAAACGAACCGTTTTGGGGAATGGATCGGTTAATTAGGCTGAAATTGGGCTTATTGTACGGCCGTTTGCCCTTTTTTTTGTTTCTGTTATATGAATTAAAAAAGCTGTTAAATTAGTTAACATTCGTGTTCTCTCAATTCTTTTTCTTGATCCCTGATGGGATTATACCTTAATTTTTCTATTCTTACAACTCCTTTTCCTAGTGGCTTTCAATTCCTTTTCCTAATCCTTGATGGGATTATGCTTTAATTTTTCTGTTCTTACAACTCCTTTTCCTAATCCGACTATAAGTAAAAAGTATTATAAATACAAGCTAATTCATATTGATTAAATTGTGTAGAGAAATTTGTTGAAAAGTGAGTGAGAGGGAGAGATGATGGAGATTCTTAAGGTTCTTGGGCAGGGTTCTTACGGTGTTGTCTATTTGGTGAGCGAAAAACACACTGGCCAATTCTTTGCAGCGAAAACAGCCATGCTATCAAAAGCTGCTTCCCTTGTAAAGAAGAGACGGATAATGAAACAACTTCATGATTGTCAAAGGGTTGTCTGTTTCTACGGTGCTGCGTGGTTGAAGACAATGCAAGAAGTTCAGGGGTTTTACATGTTGTATCTGGAATTTGCCAAGGGAGGTAACCTGACAAACTTGATCAAGGGTTACGGGGGCAAGATACCGAAGGGGCATGTCAGGAAGTTCACAGGGATGATTCTTGAAGGTCTTTCTTCAATTCACAAGAAAGGTTTTGTACACTGTGATCTCAAGCCGGACAATCTACTTGTTTTTCCTTCCATAAAATCTTCACTACCTGAGCTTAAGATTGTAGATTTTGGGTTAGCCAAGGAGCCCGAAGATGAAGAAAACACTGAGAATGGTTTTTGGAACTTTAAGTTTCGAGGCACTCCATTTTATATGTCACCCGAGTCTATCAGGTGTGGCGACATTAGGGCACCATTAGACATATGGTCACTTAGATGCATCGTCGTTGTGATGATTTCTGGCAAGCCACCATGGCCACATCAACACATTGAGGAGTTGTTCGATCAGCTTGTTTTTTTCAATGAATCACCAAAGATACTTGATAATCTATCAGAGATTGGGAAGGATTTTTTGAGGAAGTGCTTTGCATTGGATCCTGACCAGAGGTGGAATGCTGATGAGCTTTTGTCCCATCCATTCATTGTTGAAGATTTCATACCAGTACCAGTTGTAACTGATTGTTCTTTTGAGTTGCCAAGAGGGTGGAACCCTTTCTCTGATTGCATCAATCTCAGGCCTAGCATCTGTGACATATTCCAGCAACTAAGCTTATAAATGGTTGTTAGTTATGAAGTACATGTTATAAAGTACTAGTATTATATTATGAAGTACTTAGTAAACTTCTTGATAGGGAGTAGCATCCTTTGTATGTACTCAATTTTCTTATCTAATAAAAGAACATATTCTTTGATAACATTCTCTCCTTTGGAGAAAATTTTAATTATTTTATAAGGGGAAATGATATAGCATATCTAACTTTAGGCATATAGAATTATATAATTAACCATAAATCCCAAACCAATTAACCCCTTAAAAACTTATTGGCTTTAATTGCATAAGGATAACTCCCAATCAACAACTCAGGCTTTATACATTGTAATCTCAAGCCAGACAACTTGTTTTCCCTTCCATATACACTTCAATGCCTGAGCATAATGACCCTTGCCATGCTCAGACAACAAAAGCAAGGTATCCAAAGGGAATTAAATATAGTCCAACTGAATGTCAATCATACTATTAGCTGGAAGAGACAAAAACTCGAATAAGAATGGTAAATATCTGGAACAGAAACTAACAGTGATTTTTCCTATAAGGAATTCCAATAGACCACTGAGGAAGGAAAAATATAGGAACATCAGAAAGTGATTGTATCCTATATAGGTGCGCCTAATTCTACCTTCATAGAGAAGAGCTTAATAGATAACAAATCAAAGTTTTATTAATCAGAAATTGTAACAGATAATGAGAAGCTACAGTTTATATAGGAATTTTTTTTCCCTTTGCCCTGAATCAAGGACATTTCAAATATTCCCAAATATCTAGCCCAATATAGCTGCGGAGAAGCAACAATGAAATAATAGATGAATTAACAACTAGTACACTTACACATATAGAGAAGGAGACGCCAAGAAACATACAAACTTTTAGAAATCTCACTTCCACAAATTTACCAGTCCACTAAAATTCTTATCAACAACTGGATTATAGGAAGTGGGGGCTACTTCAAGTGACACCATCAAGCCCACTCTTCTGATCACCAAAGAAAAGAATGATCTAATGGGAAATTCTTTGAGCTATGTATCTCTCATTTTCATCAGTAACCAAAGATGAATCTAAAATGACACCATGAAACTGAGAGTCTGAGACAAAAGAGCCTCCAGACTCTAGTCTACGCCCAACCTCAAAAATTTCAACAGAAAAATGAGATCAAACAAGAACTCTTACTGGACTGCAAAGCGCTCTATTAGTTGGACCAACAAACCACAGAGACACAGACACCATCACTCAAAGAATCCAATAAATTCCTAATTTTTTGTAATGCTAAATTACCTTCCTTGATATAAAATTCTCTTCCTGCACGAATCTCCATAACCAGTTTCAAAGAATTTCTGGATTACATTTCAATCAGACATCTCCACGCTTACCACACATCATAACTGAAAACAAACCCACCTCAAGAAATTTTACTCATATCTATCCACTATCTCTACCCAAATAAAATCGTTCAAAGTTCAAACCTCTCTGAGGCAAGATGGGAGTGATTCCTACAAGACACAGCTCTTCTTACAATTATGTATTATACACTCGAAGACAGAAGTAATGGTAAGTGGAGCACAGAGCGAGGCTAGTTACTTCAAATGTATTGACAAGTCTGCATTCCTTTCAAAATGAAACTGCATTATCATTTATCAAGATACCTTTGAGTAGTAATAAAAGCACGGTAAGCACACATGAATTTTGATATGATTACCTTCTATATCTGACTAACTAAAACACCAATATATGATCAGAAGCCAAAATCATAAAAGCTCCAAGTTATTAGAACCACTTTTCATTATGTGACTCATCCAATCACTTCCTAACTCATATAATGAACATTATTACAAAAAAGTTAGCTTATCAAACCAATTATATGATAAAAACACACAAGAAGAATAAGTAAGATTCCATTTGAGCTTAGAACACATAAGAGGTTACCGATGATTTTGCAAGTGTTAAGTTACCTGAATATAATTGAGGTCTCGAGTTAGGAGAGGACGCAGTGGTGATGGTCAGATTCGAAGTCATTGTTGGGTTGCTATAGCTCCGGCGTCCGTGATTCTTGTTAATTTGCCTTCTCTTTTTTGGCGGGAGTTTGTAACACAGACTACACAGAAATAAGAGAGGGTTTCAAAATTTGAATGGAATGAAAGTGAAACGAACCGTTTTGGGGAATGGTTCGGTTAATTGGTGAAGCTGGGCTTATTGTACGGCCATTTGCCCTTGCTTTTGTTCCTGTTATATGAATTAAAAAAGCTGTTAAATTAGTCATGGGTAAAAATGTTGTTGTTAACATTCGTGTTCTTTCAATTCCTTTTTCTGATCCCTGATCAGATTATGTCTTAATTTTTCTATTCTTATAACTCATTTTCCTAGTAGCTTTTAATTCTTTTTCCTAATCCTTGATCAGATTATGCCTTAATTTTCCTATTCTTACAACTCATTTTGCTAGTGGCTTTCAATTCCTTTTCCTGATCCTTGATCGGATTATGCCTTAATTTTCCCATTCTTACAACTCTTTTTCCTAGTCGGACTATATGTAAAAAGCATTATAAATATAAGCTAATTCATGTTGATTAAATTGTTTAGAGAAATCTGTCAAGTGAAAAGTAAGTGAGAGGGAGAGATGATGGAGATTGTTAAGGTTCTTGGGTAGGGTTATTATGGTGTTGTGTATCTGGTCAGCGAAATGTAACCAATCCATTTATGGTCCATGTTCAACCTTTGGTTGCCTCAACATTTTGGCTGCCCATGAACCTTTTGACTGCCTCAACCTTTTGGCTACCCATTGATTGTGGTAACAAATGTATGGAATACGAATGGACGTTCTTGATGGGAGAACAAGTATAAATACAGGTTTGGTCCCTAGACTCGGTACTACTCATTTTTTTTTTCTTTCATACACCATCAAATTGGAGAGTTCTGAGAGTCTAGAAGAACAAATACCGAGAGAATAACAGATTGTATAAGTGAAAAACTTCAATGGCCGGAGGTATGTTTACGGTCCTTTTAATTCCGCATTTGATCTATATGCTATTTAAAATTTTTAGCATGTTTAGATTATATTTAAGTTTTATAGTTGGTATCAGAGCATTGTTTGCCTCTGCCTTGAAAAATCATTCATATTGATATATGTTGTCCAGACATGGATGCACATGGTCAGAAATATTTTGTCACTTTTATCGATGATTACTCACGATATATATATATATATATATATATATATATATATATATATCTATTTGCTTCATAAGAAAAATGAAGCATTGGATGCCTTCAAAGTCTTTAAGGCTGAAGTTGAGAACCAATGCAGAAAGCAAATACAAATTGTGAGATCCGATGAAGGTGGAGAATATTATGGTAGATACACAGAAAATGGACAAGCACCTGGTCTTTTTGTCAAGTTTCTTCAAAAACATGAGATTGTTACCCAATACACTATGCCTGGTTCGCCGAACCAGAATGGTGTTGCAGAAAGAAGAAACCGAACATTGATGTACATGGTGCGGAGTATGCTTAGCAACTCCAACCTTCCTACATCCTTGTGGACTGAAGCACTAAAGACGGTTGCGTATATATTAAACCGAGTTCCAAGGCTGTTCCCAAGACACCATTTGAATTATGGAAAGGTTGGAAACCGAGTTTGCGACATATGCGCGTTTGAGGATGTCCGTCTGAGGTGATGATTTAGAACCCACAAGAGAAGAAACTGGATCCGAGGACCATTAGTGGGTATTTCGTTGGATATGCCGAAAGGTCCAAGGGTTACAGGTTTTATTGTCCAACTCATACTACTAGGATTGTGGAATCAAGAAACACTAAGTTTCTAAAGAATGACATGATCAGTGGGAGGGATCGGTTCGGGAACTTAGTTCCTGCACATGATCATACAGAACCTGCACATGATCATACAGAATCTCAACCTTCATCAAATGATAAATTGGTTATAGTTCATAGTACGTCTCAAGTACAAGCTCGTGTTGATCAATCAATCATTGAAGTTCCACAAGCTGCTGACAACATTCTAATAGATCAAGCAGTTCAGGAAATACCACAAGCTCCTGAACAACCAATTGAACCACAAGCTCCTCTGGGAGACATTGGTACAACATTAAGAAAATCTACTAGAAACAGGAGATCAACAATTCCTAGTGATTACATTGTGTATCTACAAGAATCTGACTACAATTTTGGAGCCGAAAATGATCTTGAAACTTTTTTACAGGCCATAAGTTGCAAAGGGTCAACCTTATGGCACGATGCCATGAAAGAAGAGATGAATTCCATGAAAAGCAATGGAGTCTAGGATCTTGTAGAGTTGCCTAATGGGACGAAGGTCATTGGTTGCAAATGGGTCTTTAAGACCAAGAAAGATTCATTAGGCAACATTGAAAGATACAAAGTGAGACTCGTTGCTAAGGGATTTACTAAAAAAGAAGGAATTGATTACACAAAGACTTTCTCTCCTATATCTAAAAAAGATTCTCTTCGTATTATTTTGACATTAGTTGCTCATTTTGACTTTGAACTGCAACAAATGGATGTGAAAACTACAATTCTTAAAGGAGATCTGGAAGAGGATGTTTATATAAAACAACCTGAAGGTTTCTCCTCTAATGATTGTGAACATTTGGTTTGCAAGCTTAAGAAATCCATATACGGTTTAAAACAAGCCTCCCGTCAATGGTATTTTAAATTCCATGAAGTAATTTCTTCATTTGGTTTTGTTGAAAACCCCATGGATCAATGTATATACCAGAAGGTCAGTGGGAGTGAAATTTGTTTTCTTGTTTTATATGTGGATGATATTTTACTTGCAACCAATGATAAGAGCTTGCTGTATGAGGTGAAACAATTTCACTCTAAAAATTTTGATATGAAAGATATGGGTGAAGTATCTTATGTCATTGGCATTAAGATCCATAGAGATAAACCTTGAGGTGTTTTAGGTCTGTCACATGAAACCTATATCAATAAAGTTTTAAAGAGATTTCGGATGATAGATTGTTCACCAAGTATAGCTCCCATTGTGAAGGGTGATAGGTTCAATTTGAACCAATGCCCGAAGAATGATTTTGAGAGGGAATCCATGAAGAACATTCCATATGATTCTGCAGTTGGAAGCCTTATGTATGCTTAGGTCTGCACTAGACCTGACATTGCATTTGCTGTAGGGATGCTAGGGCGATATCAGAGTAACCCAAGTATAGACCACTGGAGAGCTGCAAAGAAAGTAATGATGTATCTTCAAGGAACTAAAGACTACAAGTTTATATATAGACAGACGGACATTTTGGATATGATTGGCTACTCTGATTCAGACTTTGCTGGCTGTGTTGATTCACGTAAATCAACATCATGATACATTTTTCTGATGGCTGGTGGAGTTGTTTCTTGGAGAAGTGTCAAGCAGATATTGACTACTTCTACTATGGAAGCCGAGTTCATCTCCTGTTTTGAGGCCATTTCACATGGTGTATGGCTTAGGAGTTTCATTTCTGGGCTTAGAGTCATGGATTCTATATTTAGGCCATTGAGAATTTTCTGTGACAATTCAGCTGCTCTCTTTATGGCTAAGAACAATAAAAGTGGAAGTCGAAGTAAACACATCGACATTAAGCATTTAGCCATAAGAGAACGTGTAAAAGAAAAGAAAGTGTTCATTGAACACATTAGCACTGAATTGACGATCGTTGATCCTTTGACTAAGGGCATGCCACCTCTGAAATTCAAGGATCATGTAGAGAAAATGAGACTTGGTTCCACTTTGTAAGTGTATTCATACAGTTTATTAATGAAAATCTTACATATTTTGATGTTTTCTCATATTCATGTGCACCTTAATTTCTTTGAGAAAATTCATCTGTATAGGACCAAGAATAAACATAGGGTTTATTCATTAAGAAATGTTACCACACGAAGAATAATACTTGAGGAACTAAATGCATCGTAATACATGGAAGGTAATACTCACTCTTAGAGGACTTATCGCCATGATTCATGTATTTACTTCTAAAATATAATCAATGGGATTAAGTTAGGTTAAACGTGTGGACCAAGTGGGAGACTGTAACCAATCCATTTATAGTCCATGTTCAACCTTTGGCTGCCTCAACTTTTTGGTTACCCATGAGCCTTTTGGCTGCCTCAACCTTTTGGCTGCCCATTGATTGTGGTAACAAATGTATGGAATACGAATGGACGTTCTTGATGGGAGAACAAGTATAAATACAGGTTTGGTCCCTAGACTCGGTATTACTCTTTTTTTTTTCTTTCACACACCATCAAATTGGAGAGTTCTAAGAGTCTAGAAGAACCAATACCGAGAGTATAACAGATTGTGTAAGTGAAAAGCTTCAATGGCTAAAGGTATGTTTACAGTCCTTTTAATTCAGCATTTGATCTATATGCTATTTAAATTGTTTAGCATGTTTAGATTATATTTAAGTTTTACACAAAAAAACACACTGGCCAATTCTTTGCAGCGAAAACAACCATGTTATCAAACACTACTTCTCTTATATAGGAGAGACGAATAATGAAACAGCTTCATCATTGTCAAAGGGTTGTTTGTTTCTATGGTGCTGCGTTGTGGAAAACAATGCAAGAAGGTTGGGGCTTTTGCATGTTGTATCTAGAATTTGCTGAGAGAGGTAACCTGAAAAACTTGATCAAGGGTTACAAGGGCAAGATACCGAAAGGGCATGTCGTGAAGTTCACAGGGATAATTCTTGAAGGTCTTTCTTCAATTCACAAGAAAAGTTTTGTACACTGTGATCTCAATCCGGACATTCTAATTGTTTTTCCTTCTATAAAATCTTCATTACCCGAGCTTAAGATTTAGATTTTGGGTTAGCCAGGGAGCCCGAAGAAGAAAACAACACTGAGAATGGTTTTTGGAACTTTAAGTTTTGAGGCACTCCATTTTATATGTTACCCGAGTCTATCAGGTGTGGCGACACTAGGGCACCATTACACATATGGTCACTAGGTTGCATTATCGTTGTGATGATTATTTGCAAGCCACATCAACACATTGAGAAGTTGTTCGATCAACTTGCTTTTTTCAAATGAATCACCAAAGATACCTGATAATTTATCAGAGATTGGGAATGATCTTTTGAGAAAATGCTTTGCATTAGATCCTAACCAGAGGCGAAATGCAGATGAGCTTTTGTGCCATCCATTCATTGTTGAAAATTTCATACCCGTACCAGTTATAACTGATTGTTCTTTTGAGTTGCCAAGAGGGTGGAACCCTTTCTCTGATTACATCAATATTAGGCCTAGTATCTGTGACATATTCCAGCAATTGAGCTTATAAGTATTGTTAGTTATGAAGTACATGTTATAAAGTACTAGTATTATGTTATGAAGTACTTAGTAAACTTATTGATATGGAGTAGCATCCTTCGTATGTACTATTTTCTTATCTAATGAAAGAACATTTTCTTTGACAACATTATCTCTTTTGGAGAAAATTTTAATTATTTTTTTAGGGGAAATGAATATAGTATATCTAACTTTAGGCATATAGAATTATATAATTAACCATAATCCCAAACCAATTAACCCCTTAAAAACTTATTGGCTTTAATTACCAAACTCAGATAAGACACCAAATCAGGAATGTGTCATATCATAAGAAAAGTAAGAAGCTATGATACTTTTAATTAACAAGATACTTACCCTATATGTCGAATGCATATGATACCAAAAAATGAGCAGATAAAATTTCAACAGAAAAAGATTGAAAGTCCAGCTTGTAGTTATTCAAGATTTGGTACATGTACTCCACTACATTTTTGTAGGAGGCCAAAAAAATAATACTTTTTACAACTTTTTTATATACTGTATGTAATATTAAAGAATGTATATGCCTTGCGTTTTGTCTTCTAAAATGGAGGGTCTCAATCTAAGAACTAATAATTTGCTAATAAATACACAAGTCAACACCAATTGAGTGCATAATTTTTTTAATATATGAAAGGCGTGAATTATATCATCAGGATGCATTTGTGATTGCTCAGTGCTAAGAGTGGACTCGAGCCCGAATACTAAGGTATTCGAGTTCAGTTCGACTTAAAATAAACATATTCGAGTTTGAGTTTGAGTTCGAATTCGAAAATTGGACTCGAGTTCGATAAATTTTATGATGATTCGAACTTGGCTCGGTTCGAGCTTGATAACAAACGAGCATATTCAAGCATGAGCTTTGGATTGTCCATTCGAGCTCGAGCTTGAGTCTAACTATAATTTTAATAAATAAAAATATTAAAGAAATATTGGTTCGAGTTCGAGCTTGATAATATCTTATCGAACTGTTCGAAAGCCTTTCAAACCGAATCTTAAGGTATTCAATATTGGCTCGATAAGTTATTCAAACCTAATTTTTATACTCAAATTCGACTTGAGCTCAATCGAACCAAATTTTGATCGAGCTCGAACTCGTATAACTCGATAAAATCTTAGCTCTATTCCAACCATACTCAGTGCCAAAGACAGTGTGTCTTTTTAAGCTGGTAACTGACCTTCGCATTTGTCACTCCCCAGGAGGTTGTCCAAAAAAAAATCACACATATGGGTGGGTAATCTAACTCTTTATTTATCTTTCCGTATCTTTTCATGTTCTCACTGTTATCGAATCTCTTTTCGTACAGGTTCATTAATTGGTGGCTCCTTCAAAAATTGGTTAACAAAATCGATTTGCAAAAGGATTTTCAACTCAATAACGTCATAGACTTATAGCGAGATTTTTTGTTGTTTCTTGTATTTGTTTTTGGCTAGGTTGTTTCTTATTCTTGAATTTTGGACTTTGGGATAATCAAACTTCCATCTAGTTACTGTATGTATCATTTATGTGAATACATCATAATTTTTTGAGTGTACACAATATTTAAAAGATGACTTTTATCGTCTAAAGAAAATAAAGCATCTCATGTATCACTAAACAACGACAGATTTAATACTTTTGATTAGTGGGGAAACCAGTTTAACTTAACAATTATTTTAAATCTATATGCATGGCATGAAATAGTTTAGCACTTGCAGCCATTTAAATTTTATTGTTTTCTATATTTTACTTTACTTGGTATAATTTTTTTTAGTAGTGTGTATAATATGAATATGTACTATAGGATTGAAATTTGGTTGGGATATCTTAAAGATATTCTCTGAAGTATTATTAATCTAGTGCTTGGCTTATATTAATATTGGAATTCTTATTTATACTCCTCTATATTATCAATGTGTGATAGAGATTGATTAAAAAAAATATGTTGCTACAAATTAGCAATCTTTAAACTCATTCTAAGATTTATACAAGATACAAGAGAATTTCATAAAATTTTAGAAAATTCTACGTACAACAAAGTATAGAACTCTCTAAACTTTCCAAGTTGTTGCTATATCATCACGTGACGATACAACAAGGCTTGGCAAGTTTAGGGAGTTCTATTGTACTATCGTATTCTAAAATCTATTTATTTGAAAGTTATTTTTTTCTTACCGTAAATGATGGGATTTAGATAGATAAATGTAGTCTTTCAAATCTCGTTGTCTGTGAATATGAAAGGAAAATTAAGGACACAAACGAATAATAATGAGAGAATTTGGAGTGATATTTTTCTCCTTTATTCCCTCTTGTCACTTCATCCAAACTTATATTTATCTTAAGTCAAGATTTTTTGCAAGGATACCTACAATTTGAATCTCTCTCTAGTCCTAGGATCAAATATTTGCAAACATTAGTTGAAGTTGAATTGAGAGGAGATCCGTGTTTACATTATTACGCAAATCTATCACCATTTTGCATTTATTTTTACTTCACTTAAAAATCTTATTCCTTAGTTTTTTTATTGTTAGGTCACATTTTAAGACCCAAACTTTAGCTTGGAAAATGAATGTTTTACATTAAAAATCCTTAGAAATTCACAACCTAACGACTCATTGTGTTTTTGTACAATTGAAAAATTAATTTTCATTTATTTTTTCTTGGAAATTGAGAGTAATAAATAGTAACATTAGTAATAAATTGTTTTTATTTGTAGAAGATGAAAGATTTTGGTTGTTCTAGCGAGATTGTAGGTTGTTTTTTTATCTTTTCTTTTTTTTTTATACAAAAAAATCTTTTCTTTTTCCCTAGACTGAATAGGATTTGAATTGCTAAGCTTTGAGTTAATAAGGTGTCTTAATTTTCAAAAACTTAAGCTATTTTTTTTTACTTAAAGTTAATGAATTGGGATAATCCAACTCATTCCCTGTCTCAAGCTTACTTTCCCGTTCTTATTAACTCATTTTCCTAATAGGATTATTTGTCTAAGTATTATAAATATAATAAATTTCATGTCAATTGAATTGCTTTGGGAAATATTTGTCAGCAGATTGAGAGTGAGAGAGAGGATTAAATTGTTTTAGAAAATATATGTCATCGAGAGTGATTTTAAATAGATTAGCACTTGTACCCATTTGAATTTTATTGTTTTCCATATTTTACATTACTATGTATAAGAATTTTTAATATTGTATGGGTTATGAATGTACTCTTGAGGTATCACTTACACCCTAAAATATTCTAAGGTGTTATTAATCTATTGCTTTGCTTGGATTTCTTATTTATACTTTTCAATATCATCAATATATGATGGAGATTGATCAACAAACATATTGCTACAAAGCAATCTCTAAATGCATTCTAAGATTTATACAAGTTACAAGAGAACTTCACAAGACTTTAAAAAATTCTATATACAACATAGTATAGAACTCTCTAAACTTGCCAAGTCGTTGATGTATTGTCACATGACGATACAACAACAGCTTGACAAGTTAGGAAGTTCTATTATACTAGCATATTCAAAAATCTATTTATTTGAAAGTTATTTTTTTCCTAATGTAAACGATGGGATTTAGAAGAATAAATATACTATTTCAAATCTTGTTGTCTACGAGTATGGAAGGAAAGCAAAGGACATGACTGAATAAAAAGGAGAGAATTTGGAGGAACACTTTTCTCCTTTTATTCCTTGTCATCACTCAATCCAAACTTATATTTATTTTAAGTTAAATTTTTTTGCAAAGGTATATACCTACAATTTGATTAACTCATTTTTACTCTTTTTAGTCCTAACATCAAGCATTTTCAACCATCAATTGAAGTTGAACAAAGTGGAGATCAATGTTTACATTATTAAGCAGATCTATTACCATTTTGTATCAATTTCTACTTCACTTAAAACTCTTATTCTTCAGTTTTTCGTTATTGTTAAGTTACATTTTAAGACCCAAACTTTAGCTTGGAAAAGTAAACATTGTACCCTCAAAATCTCTTGAAATCTACAACCTAACAACTCATTGAATCTGAAAAATGAACTCACATATCTCAGTTGAACTTCATTTACCTACAATTGAGCTATTAGTTGCTTTTTGTTTTAGCTCAATAATTTTATTTCATTTTTTCTTTTGATTATTTTATTTCTAAATTTTAAAATGCCTGCCAAGTTTGATGAAATAAAATATTTGATCGAAGCCATGTTATGAACAATGCAGGTAGAATAATAATTTTTTTTTTTTAAAATCAGAGTATAAAAAAAATCAAATATAAATAGTACAAATGGATTTAACCTCAATATAAATATTATTTTTCACACAAGATCAAATTGTTGATAGCATAAAATTAACATTGTAACCCATAAAAATTAAAAATACAAATATGGTTGGAGATAGAACATATTTTTAAATACACAAGTTACTAATTGTTTCAAAGGTTGAGTATTTTCTTTTTATTTTAAATTGACCCCACATTTTTTATTTGAGTGAGTATAATTCTTTAATCTATATTTTAAATCATCTAAAAGAATAAATAGTATAATTTTTTTGGGGGAAACTGAGTGGGGCCAATTGCCCACAATCAACTTACTATAGATACGTTCATGTTTATGAGTGAGTGATGTGTAGTGTGATCGAGAAAAAAAGTGTAGTACCTTGTTTGGTCTATGTGTGTGTGTGAGAGAGAGAGAGAGAGAGAGAGAATTGTTTGTTTATACCAAAAACAAATTAATGGGGTGTTATGCCATGATTTGGCCACATAAAAATTCCTTAGCAAGATAACATCGAGATAGAAAACTCGACGTTGTTTTCTTGGGTTGTTGCTAGCTCATCAAATCTCAGAGACACGTTATTGTGTGTGTGTGTGTGTGTGTATATATATATATATAATTAAAGTACTAATTTGCTTAATAATTTCTTTTGAATATTATTAACCTAGCTCACACTGCTAGGCAATTCAATTAACTAATTTGCTTAATTAGCAAGAAAAGGTCAATAATGTCCACTCGCAAGCCCTAATGTTTTTTGTAATGAAAAGGATTTTTATTTCCTAACACAATTTGGACATACATTAATTCCTTGGAGAAGTTACAGTCTACACTATATATAAGTCAAGTTCTGGTGATTGGTTTCATATATTTTTTTTTTTTTGAAAAAGAATTGGTTTGATACTCTGATATATTGTAAAGCCTAATTGAAGCATATAGCAAAAACAATATAATCACCATGGAAAAAGAGAAGAAGATGAAAATCAACTTAAGCTGTGGAGCAGGAGGCTACAAAGATGCCATCATAAATCCAGTCAAACTACAGAATAAGCTTCTTCAATCGACAAAATCAGATGCAGAGTTCTTGAGAAATATTATAATCACCAATATAGAAAAAGAGAGACTGTGGCACAGAAGATAAAAAAAGTGGTTTAAAGGAGAAGCACAACAACAAGAAGTCTAAAAGCAAGTCACCAGTCAAGTCTTCTTCTTTTGTCAAATCCTGCTTGAAGCTCTTGCTCTTTTGCACGACTAAAGTTGATGTTCATATGGAGAAACCTTCTGTTTTGATACTAATTCAACTTTGATTTCATGAATTAATTAGGGTATGATTTCAGCATTGTAATTAATATTCATGCTCCTTTTCTTTTCCTTTTGTTTTACTGGAGAAGTTCTTGCTTGACAAAATATCAAGAGAGATACATGCATAAAGGTTCATCTCACTGTTAAATAGTATGAAAAGAGAGAAAAAAATATATTTTATTTTTATTTAAAGGTAAGATGGACCCTTATGCGATGTATCTCTCATGACACTGTGCTAGGCAATAATTTTTCATTTTACTGGGGCTCATATTACTCCCTTTTTTGTTTGTGGAATCTATTTAGGCCATGTTTGTTATTCAAGATTTTGTTTCTTGTGTGGGCAAGAGGAAGAAAAAAATTATTGATTAGACTGGGTCTAAAATCAATATTTTAGATTCACTTGAAAATTCATTAATAATTTTAAGAAATTTCACTGGTAAAATCAGTATAGGTGTGAGATAAAAAAAATAATGTTATCAGTGAAATTCTTTAAAATTATCAATAAAGTTTCGAAAATTTTAAATCTGATCTAACCAAAAATTACAATAAAAAAAAGAACAAACATAACATAAATTTCGAATTGATAAATGCATGTGTGCCATAGTCACATATATGTACTAGTAATTATCAATTTCCAATTTAACAATTTATAATAGATTGCATGCAGTATATATGAAAAGTTGAACCTCAAAAATAAAATGGTATATAATAAATGTTATAGTGGTTTTTACTTTTTTTTTGTGGGGGATGGGGTAAAATATATTCACTAATTAACAAAGAAAAACAAGCATTACAGATTAGGCCTTATGAATAAAAAAAGGCATTGATTGGGCTTGTGTTTCATATTTTGTTTGAGGAAACTTATCTAAGGTTTGCTGAAAAAAAACGGTAGCTTGGTCCTGGAAATGTTGGACCAATGTACTTTAAACGCACCCTAAGAGCTCAATGGTGTGATCACTATGTTAATCATTTTTCCTGGTTCTTAGGAGAAGGTAAATATTTAGTTTAAAAAATTCTTACGCCGTTGCCGGGATCGAACCCAGGTCACCCGCGTGACAGGCGGAAATACTCACCGCTATACTACAACGACTTGATGGCTATATGTCCCAAAGATATTATAAATTAATTAATATCTAAAATTGCAGATTTGCTCATACAAGTTAAGCCCGACGAAATAAAACTTTTATGTAAACAATGGGCTTTAGGTAATGGGCACTGAAGCCGATTATGACCCATTAGTTGAATAACACTAGATTTCCTTCTCTTTTTTTTTTCCTTTTTTTTTTTTCGGTTGGTTTCTAATTTTTGAACGGAATCCTATCAGCAAAAGGATTTGTATTCCTAATTCAATTAGGACATACATTAATTCCTTGGAGGAGAAGTTACAGTCTACCTCATATATAAGTCAAGTTCAGGTGATTAGTTTCATATATTTTTTTAAAGAAGAATTGGTTTGATACTTTGATACTCTAATATTATTGTAACAAACAATACTACTGCTTACTAGTTATTGATACTCCAAAGGAAAAAAGAAGAAGAAGATGAAGATCAACTCAAGAAGATGAAGATCAACTCAAGCTATGGTGCAGGATGCTGCAAAGATGCCATAAATCCTGTCAAAGTAGAGAAACTCCATCAATGGGCAAAATCAGATTTAGATTTCTTGAGAAATATTATAATCACCAATATGGAAAAAGCGAGAGCTGACAAAAGTTCTTCCTTTTCTTCTTCTTCTTTTGATTCTGAGAGATTTGTGGAGAGAGAGAAGAGTTTTTCTTCTTTTGGGTATGAGTGTTATGGGAGCGCTGAGGAAATTTATGCATGCTATAGGCAGAGATATCTGAGAAGCTATGTCTTCACCAAGAAACAAGAGACTGTGGCACAAAAGATAAAGAATTGGTTTAAGAAGAAGCACAATAACAAGAAATCTAAAAGCAAGTTACCACTTAAATCTGTTACTTCTGCTGCTTCTTTTGATTTGTTGGCTACTAAAACTTTGGTTTCATGAATTAGGGTTTGAGTTTCATAGTTGTAGATTCCTCTCTGTGTAGTATTCATGATATTGTTTCTTTTGCTAAGAGTGGACAATAGAGGATGTAATTAGTGAAGGAGCATTTATTGTACTATTGAAACTCAAAAGAGTTGAAAATTGTACTGATCGATTTTGTTCGTTTGTTGATTAATTTGTAGTTTAATTCCAATCAAACTACAAAAAGGATTTCCTTTTTTTTTCTTTGATCTCTCATCTAATTTATTCTTAAACCTAAGCGCGTGTGAATCTAAGCGAGCATGAAAGGAAGAACAATAGCTCATCAGGGGAAATTAAGGGCTACAATCTACATTGATGCAGGGATCATGATTCTAGACTTTAGCATTAGCTTCTGATCAAGCAGGGCATCAAAGTCTTTGATCATGAATCATGAAAAAGAACAAGCATTACACAAATCTTGGGAATATTGTTCCTATACAATCAGCCAAAAAGACAATTACAATATACTGTACTTTTTTTTATTGATAATTGGAGGTAAGAGGGTTTAAAGTTTAAACTTGACATAAAAAAAAAAAAGATGTAAGAATATCAATAGGTCCTTATTAAAAAAAAGGTCATTGATTGGGCTTCGTTTATTATTAGATTATGGTGATTCTTCCTGATCGTTTTCCTTGAGAGAAGAATCTTCAGCTGCCTAAGCGGAAGGAAGGATGTCATGAAGTTGCTCAAGCGGACTCGATCTATGGGTAAAAGAGCAACAGTAACAGTTTCATGTTTACAAGACAAGAAGAATCCCTTTCAATTCTTTCTCCATGCCTTTCGGCATCGTCTTGCAGATTCAGTCCAAATTAAGAAAAATTCTTGTTAGCACAATAAGAGAACTTAAAGGATGGGTTTCTTCTACCATGAGAAAACTTTACTGTTCTCAACTAATCCAGGGGTTAGTAAAAAAAAAAAAAACAGGTGGTTTGATACTGCAAATGTTGGACTAGGCTTTTCAAATGGGCTTAGTCAGGCCTAGCTCTTAAGTAACCTAACAAAGCTCAATCTGATTCAGCCTATTCTTAGTTGGGTTTGAAAATGGACCCTATTAATATTAATGGCCAAGTTATTCTTGGTTTTCTCAACCAAACTCGCAATGTCATTTGTGTCCAACCCAAGCTAAAGCAAGACCCAGAAGTTCGCTAAAGTGCTAAAGGCTTGTGATGAATGTGATACTTGCTACCTATGAGGCTGACTTAATCAGAATCTAAGGTACTGTTCAAAGAAATTTTTTTGGTACCGTTTGAGAGTTTATGAAATAATTTTATTTTTTATAAAAAAAAAAGGGTTTAGATCCAATATCTATAGAAAAGATTTATGAAATAATAAAAAAAGCAAAAAAAAAAAGTTTTAAGAAATTAAATTTGTGTAAAAAAAACCGTTTTTTCAATTGTTCTCAACCAAATATTTTTCATTTTTCATCTCCAATTTTCTTTATACTTTTCTTTTAATAATTTGTAAATTTTTAATATGACTTTGAAAACAAGACTTTTTTTACCGACATAATATTGAAAAATCTAAGAAATAAAAAAAATATTATTTTATAAATTATGTTAAGAATGACTATATATTCAGTAGCGGAACTTCGTAGAGACAAGTGGAGGGGCCCACAAAGTTTTGAAATTTTATTTTAAATTATTAGATTTTAAGTTATAAAAATTACGAATTATAAAATGTTATATATATATCTAGTCCCAAAATTTTATATGGTATGTGTCTATTAAGCGAATTATTTGAACATCCCTTACTTTCTTGATCAATTTGGTTCATTCTCTTACCAATTTCTTGCTCATTCTGCATCTCTTGGTTTACTATTCTCTCAAGTGCTTATTCGACCCCAATTTTCATCATTATTATATGTATTTTGTTCAAAATTTTATTTCAAAGCTTCAAGCAATTTGAAACATTTCAAAGCTTCAATCAAAGTTTTGAAATAAGATCAAGTATTTTATTTTCAAATGAATTAAAATAGATTTTTATGTTTGACTTTCTTAAGTTAATTTGTATATTTAAATTCTTATGTTTAAAATGTTTGGAATAAATGAAAAATTCAAAATAGAAGGGAGAAAGAAGCAAGGGGGAGGAAGAGGGAGGGAAAGAGAGATTTATAAAATTCATTTGTTCCAAACACATTCTTATCGTATAAATTTAGACGTCTATGACATTATTTGTATATATTTTAGACGAGAATCATACTTTTGGTATATATAATAAAAAAGATTGTACATATATACAAATATATATCTTAAATTCAGCCATTCCAAATATTCTTCTCAAGATTTGTCACTGGTTAAATTATTGAAGAAAATGTTAACGAAAATGAAGATGAAAAATAGATAGCATTTTTCTTGATCAACTAAATGCACCCTAAATTGTTTCTAATTAGTTCCATTATTGTTTTACGAAAACAGTTTTGTAAATAATAAATCGAAACTACTATTAGACCAAGCAGTACCTTAGATGAGAGAAAAACTTCAGAAACTAGGGTTACTACTTTGGGGTTCAATCCCTTTTGTTTGGGTTATGACCCACGATCGGTTAAGAAAATTTAAAATAAATAGTAAATCTTATTTAAAGTGGGTTATATCACTTCTGTTTGTTTTTTTCCAGTCTTTTTTCGTTATCAATGAAGTTTTTATTTTTATTTTTTATGTTATTAAAGAAAATTGAGGCAAATATCAATGTCTCCCAAGTTAAAAAAATATCAAAAGTATCTCAGTCATATACATAAAACCTTCAATTAGAAAAAAGGTTACATAAACCTTACACAAGTTTTATAACTGTAACCTAATTAGCCAGCTGGACAACAAAACCCAACCCAAATAGGGCCATACAAAAAAGCTCAAAAAGAGTTTTTATAATTTTTCTCCCTCTTAATTTAAAAGAGAGAAAAAAAGGCCTATTGATAAACAGGCTGTCACCCAGTTTTTTAATAACCCAAGAAGAAAGAAAAAAAGAGAAAGGTATAAACGAGAAAAAAAGAAAAAGGGTGTAAATTAATGATCTCGAAAAGGGTGGACCGTGGAGCCATACCATGAGAATGTTGGTCCCTTAGTTAATGTCATCATCTGAGAGGAAAGTGACTCATTTGAGAAGGACATGGCTTATAGCTAGCTGTTTTGTTCTCAAGTCCCGAAGAACAAAAACCCACCATTTCACAATCCGCTATGATGGCTAATTGTCTTCATATATTTGATCTAATCTTAGATCATTATTTTCTTTACGATATTTATTTGTCAAGGGTACACGACATATGTGCCTTTTTTTTGGCATTTCCCATAAGTGTTTATCAATAATCGGTAACCTATTCCTATATTATATACGGATACCAAAAACAAACACAAAATTATTAGTCAAAGTTTCGTAACAATTATTAATTGTTGATGTTAAAAACATGACGAAAGACAATCCTGTCTTTTGTGGTCTTCAACGGGATGGAATGATTATCTAATAATTATGGACTTGTGGGCGACAAGAGGTTTTGAGGTGATTTTGCTCTTGCGATCGTAATTGTCTTGCAAGTTGAACACCTGTGGGAGAAATCACTCGGAGCGTACTGTTCCGGAGAAGACCCTTCGATAATTAAGTCAATAGCTGTATTTGGAATGAAGTTAGCAGAGATTTATAGAGACATCGAGATTAGAGAGTAAAGAGAAGACTGAGATGGTTCTCTTTGTCATTTTCAAGTTTACTCTTTATATATATGATTTTCTCTCATGGATCTTTTCTCCCTTCTTTATATCTATGCCTCACATCTTCCGAAGCCCGAAACCTCTTTATATAGGTGTTGGCGATCCTCTATCTAGAGTTTCGAAGTAGAATATAACTATGATGCGACTCGCTAAGCCTCGAGGCTTCTGGAAAATTAACGACCTATGCTTGTGGGAAGCGACCTCAGCCCGTGAGCTTTTCCATCAGAGTAAGTTTGATCCCTACATTTCGCATGGATAGCAAGTTATGTGTCTTGGTTTTTATTGGATCGAGTAATTTAGATCACATCCTTAATAAAGTTTTCTGTTCTTATTTTTTACTATGATAAATTGTACAAGAAGCATGATCTTCTCTTCTTTTTATTACTTCTCTTCTTCCGATTTCCCCCCCCCCCCCCTCCTTTTTCTTATGCTAAACAGTACGAAGTACCAAAATTACCATCAAATTCTATAGCCTTAGTAAACTGCACACCCACCACTAGGCAAAAGTTCTAACATTTATTTAATATCTCATGTGTTGGTTATGGATGGTCCTATGGGTTTTTTTTGGATGGTTTTATAACTTTGTTAAGTGTATTTTTGTCATGATGTACTCATCTACTTTTAATTATTAATTTGAAAAGTTCCATCAATATTTAATTTTGAGATTTTGAATTTGTCAAAATATTTGAATTATACTAGTAAAATTATTTTATTTGTCATGAAATGTCAAATTCTTAATTATAATAATTTTTATTATTTTTTAAATATTTAATTTTTTTTAATAAACCTGCAATTCGACCACTTGACCTTATTAAATCACCGACCCAGTACTTCGACTAGATAGATGTACAGTCTAAGTTTAATAACTATGGGTCCTACACTTCCCCGTGTTAATATATCCCCCCATTCACCCACCACCTAAGTATTTACCCAAAATCCCCGTCCCTCTACATTGCTTGGCTCAAACCCTAGTCCTTGAATTCCCCTAACATCTTTCTTTATATCTCAATGGCAAAGAGTTATTAGGACCGCTTGTCTTAATAGTAATTTTGATTTGATAAAACAAATGTCAAAACGATTTTTCTAACATAAATTTTAATCACAAAGTTTATATAAGTGCATAGTGCATTTTGTACAATAGTCTCTCTGGAAGCACAATAAAACCACAGGTTCAGTCTTCTAAATAGACTACAAAATTCTTTGGAATTGAAAATAAATGCAGCAGAAAATATTAAAACCAAGAGTCCATCTTACGCTAAATGGTAGAAGAAGAAAAAGAAAAAAAAACATTTTTTTTTTCATTTAAACATGAGATAAATAGTTATGTCATATATCTCTCGTGACACTAGACAAGAATTTTTCCCAACTCAAATGTCCTGTTTACTTAAGTTTTAGTCAATGAATAAACTTAACCTTACCCAGCTGTAGAATCAAATTGTAAATCTCCTTCAGCACACTTGAGTACTTTTAAGGCCGTAAGTCATTCTTAGCCGCTCAAGACAAAGCCACAACAGAGTCACTTTCCACAATCAAAGTATAGTTATCTTGAAAATGTGACTTTTGAAAAAGTTGCATTTTTATAGCCATTATCCCAGCAAATTGGAGTCTGCAACTCCTAAAGGTTTGGAGAAAACAGCCTTCACATGTACTTTATGATCTATCAGCACTCTCCCAATTCCAACAGGTCCTGGCTTGCCAAAGGCAGATCCGTTAACATTAAACTTGAGTGTTATTTCTTCCTCCAAATGAGTTTATACCTTTATGAGTCTTCTTCTTCCCATAGCATTTTGTTAATGTATATTTTAGCCCCACATTGGTTAGAATGGGAAACATTCTCCTTAGGTTAGGCTATAAATATGATACATCCCTTATAAGTAAATTACACCATTCAATACAATTCTCATCTCTTTGTATTGTATCGCTTCCTCTCTTAAATTCAACTTGGTATCAGAGCCAGGTTCTTAGTAGTTCTCGGTATATCAAGAGTTGAGTATGCTCTATGATTGCCACTATTAGTAGATTCTTCATATCAAAAAGACTTCTTGTATATCCTCTTCATACCTGTTGGGTCATCACTATAGTCGAAATCTTATTCTCCATCAACATCATCTCAACCGCCGCTCCATCGACATCACTATAATCGGAGTCTTATTCTCCATCGACATCATCTCAGCTGCCACTCCATCAGTCATTGACCCCAGTCAGCTTTGCCAATTAGATAGCTCAGTTCCATCCTGTTCAGACCCAGTCAGTTATTTCCTGATCAGTTCATTTCTTGCACACTATAGAGCATCTTGAAGCTTCACCACCCATTGCAATTGTTATGGAATGACTCAACTACATTATATGGGCTCATGCTATGTCAAGCTTTCTTAAGGGCAGAAAGCTTTGGCACTATGTGTAACGACCCATCCGGGTTGGCCACCCTTGAGACGGTGTCATCACATTTTGAGAATCCTGACACATATATGCAACAATAAAAGTAATACTAACAGAGAATTTTTATTTTAATCCTCAACCCTCAACAAGGGAGGTACATCAGTCTGATATTAATTTAAACATAACATACAACGTAAAATGCATGAATATTTACAAATAAATTTTTTATTATATTTTTTCTTTTGTCTGAGGATGTTGACACATATGTGGCTTACAGAAATGATTTCGTCTGACTCTCAACCCACCAGACTAATTGTCCTGCCTGCTACTGAAATCATTGTACAATAAGGGATGAGCTTCACAAGCTCAGTGAATTAAATTTACTAGAAGTACTCAATCTATATAAATAGTCTTTCAATATTTTATCATTTATATTTCATACAACTTGATACTAGCATTCCACTATCACTGCACATATCATAAAATCCATTCTCTATTAATCTCTTCTTCTTATTTATTGGTTCCTCTTAAACCCATTAATTATCTCAAAATTTCCTCGTAATAGAGGTTCACATCATAAAAACTACCATTTAGATGGTTCTTATCACCATACCTATCTCTCTGTGAGACTCATCCATCTATAATTTCACAATAACACACCACACATCAACATTTCAATAATGCAAGCAATAATTAAAACAAATGCCATGCATGAATTATTATTATGGGAAAATCTTCCCACATGTCGACATGTTTTTATCTTAGATCGGTTGTCTTCCTGGTTCTTTTGTTCTCATTTAGACTGACTGCTTTCCTGGTTCTTTTATTCTCATTTAGACCGGCTACCTTCCCGGTTCTTTTATTCTCATTTAGACAGGCTACTTTCCCGGTTCTTTCATTTTCATTAGACCGACTACCCTCCCGGTTTTTTTCTTTTATTTAATGCATATGCATATGAAAAATGATATGAATATGCATACAAATAATAAATTAAAAACAAGCATGTATTCAAATATTTGAACTAGCTATCCTGACTATTCTCAAATTATTATAAGAAAATTTCACTAAACTCCTCTCATCATAATTCACATCAAATTATCCACCATTGTTCATCAAGAATTTCACTTATCACTTTTTTTATTAAATCATCTTATTATGCGAAAAATATTATTTCTTACCTAATAATTTTCTACATGTCCAAAATTCATATCATACCTATCAATCAGATTTTTATCTACTACCAAAACATAAGCTAATAATTTATTTAATATTATCACTAGATATTTTATTTTTTTAATTTAGATTACTTAAAGTAAATCTAACTGACCATGTAGCACTTAAAGCTACCCGTGGATCACCTCCTTGCCTTTCCTTTTCCTCTAAAAAATTTCTCATGATTGCTGATCATCAACACCTAACATAATATTTGTATTAAATTTCTAATTATTTCTTCAATTCTTCATAAACCACACCATTTGAAAATTCCCACTTTGAATTCGAAAAAATTTCATGTATGCTAAAAAATTCAAAAATAAACATTACATTATTACCTTATATTTTTTTGATAGCTTCTCGTGATTCTCTATGAAATTCCGCTGCAAATCCCTTCAAAATTATGCTCTTTTAACTTTTCTTTGGGTCCCCAAGTGTTTAAAAAAAACGAGTAATCGAAGGAAAAAACTAAATGCAATAAGTAACTTAACTCTTATATATATAAGAGTGAACCTTTGTAAAAATTTTCGGCAGTCAAAAAGGCAAAAACATACTCAACAGTTCATGCCCCTAAAGCCTCCACGTTGTGGAGACGTGTAAGACATTCACAATTTCCTTCTTAAATTGGCAACAAGTGTAACACTTGCTGCCACGTTGTTTGACTTTTTTTTTTCTTTAAAAGAATTATTTTATTCAATACTAAATCCTTCGCGTAAATATATTATTTTAATTTCATGTTATATTTATTAAATTACTTCTTTACCCTTATTTTACGATTACGAGTATTACAAATCTACCCACCTAATAAAAATTTCGTCCCCAAAATTTCCTTACTTTACTCCAGAAACAAACGAGAATAATATTTCTTCATAATTGTTTCACGCTTTCACGTAATCTCTTCAACATCCTTATTCTGCCACAGAACTTGAACTGATGAAATTATTTTATTATACAAGATTTGTTCTTTTTGTCTAAAATTCTCACTGGTACTTATATAAAAGTCGAATCTTTCTGAATTTCTATAGCTTTGTTCGAAATATTTTGAGATTTATCAAGTAAGTGTTTTCTCAACACTGAAACGTGGAATACATTATGTCAATGCTTCAACTCTAGAGGCAAATCCAGCTATTCACAACTAACCCAACTTTCTCAACAACCTCATAGGGTCCCACGTATCTCAGACTCAGCTTTCCTTTCGTGTTTAAATCTCAATACACTTTTTCATTGAGATATTTTTGAATACACCCAATCACCTACTTGAAACTCAAGAGGTCTTCTTTTATTATTAGCATAGCTATTCGGTCTACTCTGTGCTGTTTTACGGTTCTCTCTAATCAATTTGATCCTCTCAGCTGTTAACTCAATAATTGATGGACCAGATATATTTCTCTCTCCCATTTCTTCCCAACATATAGGAGTTCTACACCTCCTATCATATAATGTCTCAATCGATGTCATCCCAATACTAGTTTGATACTAATTATTATAAGCAACTTCAATCGACGATATATAAACATCCCAAACTTACTGAGAAATTCCTCACATTTGCTTTTAACATCTCTTCTAGTACTATAATAATCCTTTCCGTCTGAGTATGAAAAATTATATTAAATTGTAACTGTGTACCCGTGGCTTTCTGAAAGCCTCTCCAAAACTAAGATGTAAATCTAGCATCTCTATTTGACACTATGCTTAATGGTGCTCCATACAACCTCACAATCTCAGCTACATCCCTTTTCAATCCTGACCACCAGAAATTCTGTGTCAATCATTTGTACATCTTATTGTTACTTGGTTGCATCAAATCTACATCATCACGTGCCTCTCTCATTATCTCATTTCTCAACTTTGTATTATTGGGAACACAATTTTTATGTTCCAATACCAAAACACCCTCATTTCAATTTTTTTTTAACTCAAAATGCTTTCTAGTAAACACTCAATGCTTAATCTTTTCTATCTCTTCATCTCTACCTTGCATCTCTAAAGCATTTTACTATGGACAACTGTACAACCATATTCGTTAACCATGATCCTCTATCACTGATATTCAACTTCATTCTTATCTTTTTCAAATCTATCATCAATTTCACATCAAGACTTCCAATAGCAGTTAACCTTCTTGTAGACTTTCTACTCAATGCATCAGCTATCACCTTCGCATTTTTTCTAGATGATAGTGAATTTTACAATCGAAGTTACTAATCAACTCCATCCACCATCTTTGCCTCAAATTCAATTCTCTCTGGATAGGTAAGTATGTTAAACTCTTGTAACCTATGAATATCTCATAAGTGGCTTCATACAGCTGATGTCTCCAATCTTTAAAGTAAACACTAAAGCAACAAACTCTAAGTCATGATTAGGGTAATTTCCATCATGAATTCTTCAATTTCCTAGAAGAATGGGCCACAGCTTTCCTCTGTTACACATATCCTAGTCATTGATGTGACGAATCACTATACATCACAAATCTTTCATCCCCAGAAGAAAACACCAACACTAGAGCTGTAGTCAATTTCTCCTTTAGTAATTGGAAATTTTTCTCACACTTCTCTCACTATACAAATCTCACATCTTTCTTGGTCAGACTATTCAACAGTATTACAATAATAGAAAAATTCTGAAAGAATCTTCTATAATAACTAGCTAACCCCAAGAAGATTCTAATCTTAGTCACATTAGTTGGTCTCTCACAACTTAACATTGCCTCTACCTTTTGTGGATCAATTGTTATGCCATTTCCTGATATTACATGTTCCAAGAAAGTTATTTCATTCAACCAACACTCACATTTAGAGAACTTTGCATATAATTTCTCTCTCCTCAAAATCTCTAACACACTGTCTTATGTTTCACATATTATTCTTCCTTCTTAGATTATATCAGAAAGTTAAATACAACCATAAACTTGTTAAGATATAGTTTAAACACTCTATTCATCAAGCCCATGAATTTTTTTGGAACATTAGTTAATCTAAATGACATCACAAAAAGCTTATAGCCATAACATGTCCTAAAAGTAGTCTTAGGCACGTCTTTATTCTCCATCCTCAATTGGTGATAACCTGATCTCAAGTTTATCTTAGTAAACACTCTCACTCCTTGCACTGCTCAAACAATTTATTTATCCTGGGAAAAAGGTATTTGTTCTCATTCAACTATCTGTAGTCCATACACACTCTTATCGTTTCATTTTCATTCTTCACGAACAACACAGGGTTTCCCCAAATACATTAAGTCTGATAAATTGTTTATCCAAAAAAATTTAAAATGGTACGTTCAACTCTCTCAATTCAGCTGGTGTCATTCTATAGGGTGCTTGTAACGACCAATCCAGGATTGACCACCCCAGAGACGGTGTCATTACATTTTAAAAATCTCAACATGACACATATATGCAACAATGAAAATAAATAACACCAAAAGAGATTTTTACATCAATCCTCACAACATAAAATGTATGAATATTTACAAATAAATTTTTATTTTATTTTCTCATTAGTCTAAGGATGTTGACATGTACGTGGCTTACAGAAATGATTTCGTCTGACTCTCAACGCACCAGACTATTTGTCATGTCTGCTACCTGAAATCATTGTACAGTGAAGGATCAACTTTACATGCCCAGTGAATTAAATTTACTATAAGTACTCAATTTGTATAAATGTTCTTTCAATATTAAATCATTTATATCTCATACAACTTGATACTAGCATTCTACTATTTTTACACATGTCATAAGATCCATTCTTTATCAATCTCTTTCTCGTATTTATTGGTTCACCTTAAAACCATCAATTATCTCATAATTACCTCATAATGAGGTTCACATCATAAAATCCACCATTTAGATGGTTCTTATCACCATAACTGTCTCTCTGTGAGATTCATCCATCTATAAATAAATTTGCAATAACACACCACACATCAGCATTTCAATAATGCAAGCAATAATTAAAACGGATGCAATGCATGAATTATTATTATGGGAACGTCTTCCCACATGTCGACATGTTTTTATTATCTTAGACCAGTCCCCTCTCGGTTCTTTTCTTTACAGCTTATCCCGGCTGTCACAGATTTATTTTCAGCATATATCGACTGTCACAATGTCCCTTTTATTTCCAACACATATCGGCTGTCACGGTTTTTCAATTAGACCGGCCTCTTCTTGGTTCTTTTCTTTTATTTAATGCATACGCATATGAACAATGATATGAAATATGTATCTGAATAATAACATAAAAAAACAAACTTGAATTTAAATATTTAAATTGATTATCCTGATTTTTCTCAAATTATATAAAAATTTCCACTAAATTCCTCTCATCATAAATCACATCACATTATCCATCAAAGTTGGTAAAGATCCACTAAATTTCATCACAAATCACAACAAAGCATCCACCAAAGCTTGTCAAGATCCACCAATTTTCATATCCTCATAATTCGTATCAAAACATCAACTATAGCTCATCAAAAATTTCACTTATCACTTTTATTATTAAATCAATTTATTATTCCAAAAATATTATTTCTCTCCTAATAATTTTCTACATATCCAAAATTCATATCATATCTATCAACCAAATCTTTATCTATTACCAAAACATAAGCTAATAATTTATTTTAATATTATTACTAGATTTTTCATTTTTATTTAGATTACTTAAAGTAAATCCAACTCACCACGTAGCCCTTAAAGCTACATGTGGATCACTTTCTTGCCTTTCTCGTTCCTTCAGAAATTTCCCCCAGTTGTTGATTGTCAACACTTGACATCATATTTATCTAACATTTCTAATTTATTCTTCAATTCATTATAAACCACACCCTTTGAAAATTCCCACTTTGAATTCTGGGAAATTTCATGAATGCTAAAAATTCAAAAATAAACACTATGTTATTACCTTATGTTTTTCTGATAGATTCTCGTGATTCTTAATGAAATTTCACAGTAATTTCTTCAAAATTTTGCTCTTTCAACTTTTCTTTCGGTCCCCAAGTGTTTAAAGAAAACGAGTGATTGAAGGAAAAACTAAACGAAATACGTAACTAACTCATATATTTATATATACAATACCTTTTTGATTTGCTTGAGCAGCACCCTCCCTTCATTTCACTGCCACGAATTTTTTAACGTGGCTTACATGCATGGCAGCAGGTTGCCACCTACTGCCACGAATTTTGACTTTTTTCCTTTTCTTTTTTTTTTTCTTTGTAACTACGCCCCCACGCGTCCAGTTTTTTTTCAAAAGAATTATTTTATTCAATACTAAATCCTTTGCATAAATATATTATTTTTTTTATATTATATTTATTAAATTACTTCTTTATCCTTATTTTATAATTACAGGTATATGTTTAGGATCAACTTGCCTCCTTAGAACCAGAGTTTACAGATGCCACCAATGCTGAAAAATTTTCTAACTATCGGGATCAGCAACACTTGGTTCTCTTTCTCATAGCCCTCACTAATGCATTCGAGCATGTTCGTGCATTTCTCCTTCACCTTAGTTCCTTATCTACTTTGGATCAAGTTGTCATTTAACTTCTCTCGGATGAAACTTGTCTTGCCCCTCGCAAGACGACCCCTATAGATGTTGTCTTCGCCACTCCTAAGGGACCTCAACTCAACAACAAAGGGCAATTACTTGAGGTGACTGACATAGCAGTAGAAGGTAGATTACCAGAATGAGCAAGGACTTGTTTGACAATTTCCTCTATGTCAGAGGCAGAAAACGTTGCAATGGAAACAGTGGATGATGAAATTTCAGCGTTAGTGGCAGCAGATCTAGAAGGAGTACCGCGAGACATGTATTACTAGGAGTGTCTGTTGGGGTTTTGGAAACAATAATGCTGAATATGACCAGGGGCTTGCTTCTTATTGAATTGATAAATTCAAACAGGGCATTCTAAGAGAATGTGCCCTGGTTTCTTACAGTAATTGCAAAATTTTAAGGATTCAGATTGATGCCTTTTGTTGTTAGATTGAAAAGATCCAAATAGATGCTCTTTGTTGTTGAGTTGAGGTCCTCTGGGAATGGCAAAGACAGCATTTGTAGGGGTTGTCTTGCGAGGGGCAAAACGAGTTTCCTCCGAGAGAAGTTCAGTGACAACTTGATCCAAAGTAGATAAGGGACTGCGGTGAAGGAGAAATGCACGAACATGCTCGAACTTATTAGTGAGGGCTATGAGAAAGAGAACCAAGTATTGCTGATCCTAATAGTTAGAACATTTTTCAACATTGGTGGCATCTGTAAACTTTGGTTCTTAGGAGGCAAGTTGATCCCAAACATAGTGCATATCATATAAGAAATTATTGATGGATTGTCCAGGTTGTTGTTGCATGCGATGTAGAGTGCCCAAAAGTTGGTATTGATGAGACAGATCAGCGGTGGTGTAGCGTTTCTCTAAAAAATCCCAAAATGACTTGGCAGCTTTGAATCTACCAAACTGGAGACTGATGGAGCGTACACACGTGTTGCAAATCCAAGTGATGATCTAGTGGTTTTTGTTATCCCACTCCTCAAGACGGTCTATGTATTTGGTGTTGTCTTCTCCAATGATTTTCTCTGGTTCGATGATATCGCCAGTGCCATTGCACCAAAGCTTTCTACCCTTAAGAAAGCTTGACATAGCCTGAGCCCATATAGTGTAGTTGAGTCCTTCCATAACCATGACAATAGGTAGTGAAGCCTCAAGATGCTCCATAGGTGTGCAAGAAATGAACTGGTCAGGAAATGACTGACTGGGTTTGAACAGGATAGAACTGAGTCGTCTAATTGACAAAGCTGACTGGGGTCAACGACTGATGGAGTGGCGACTGAGGTGACACCAATGGAGAATAAGACTCTGATTATAGTGGCGTTGATGGAGAATAAGACTTTGACTATAGTGATGACCCGACAGGCATGAAGAGGATATATAAGAAGTCTTTATGATGTGAAGGATCCATTAATAGTGGCAATCATAGAGCATACTCAACTATTGATATACCGAGAACCACTAAGAACCTAGCTCTGATACCAAATTAAATTTAAGAGATGAAGTACAACAATACAAAGAGAAAAGAATTATATTGAATGGTGTGATTTGCTTACAAGGGAGGTATCCTATTTATAGCCTAACCTAAGGGGAATGTTTCCCATTTTAACCAATGTGGGACTAACATATACATTGTATATATATACACACACACACACACATTAATAGCCCCTCTCAAACTCAAGGTGGTAAAATGGAGACCAACTTGAGTTTGGAAATTAAATCCTGAAGGCGTCTAGGAGGATGTGTTTTAGTGAAGATATCAGCAATTTGATCGACGGAAGAAACTGATAATTGTCCAATAGTCCCACGAGTGAGATGATGACCCACAAAGTGACAATCAATGTCAATGTGTTTTGTGCGTTCATGGAATACATCATTGTGAGCAATCTGGATAGCACTTTGATTATCACGGCTGATATAGTGACCAACGAAGCCAAAGAAATTCCTGAGTTGTATCAGCAATGGCTCGATACTCAGCTTCTGTGCTAGATCGAGCGACTATTGTTTGCTTCTTGCTTTGCTAAGAAATAAGAGAATCACCAAGAAAGAAGCAATAACCAGTGGTGGATCTATGATCAGTGGGATCACATACCCAATTTGCATCTGAGTAGGCACGAAGCTCAAGTGAAGAGTGAGCTAAGAAATGGAGACCATTAAATAAGGTCCCATTGATGTACCCAAGAATACGAAGAACTACAGCATAATAGGGGGTATGAGGAGTAGAGAGAAATTAATTGACAATATAGACAAGATAAAAGATGTCAAGGCGAGTAACTGTAAGATAAACAAGACTACCAACCAACTAGCAAAACAAGGTGGTGTCTTCCAAAGGTGTACCATCCATATGAGTGAGTTTAGAGTTGAGCTCAAGAGGAGTGGTACATGTCTTACTATCTGTGAGTCCCACTCTAATGAGAAGGTCAGAAGCATACTTTGCTTGAGAAAATAATATCCATCGGAGTTAGAAGTGATCTCAAGTCCTAAGAAGTAACTGAGCTTCCTAAGATCTTTCATCCCGACATATTGGTTGAGATAAGTCTTGAAATCCGAAATTCCAGATGTTTTATCACCAATGATAATCATGTCATCAACATAAAGGAGAAGAATGTTAGTACCCAGGTCTATCTTTCGAATGAAAATAACATAATCATGTGAGTTGGGAGTGAATCCAAAATCTCCAGCAATAGTGTTGAACTTCGCAAACCAAGCCCGATGAGCTTTCTTGAGACCGTAGAGAGCTCGACAAAGTTTACAGACTTGATGCGGAAGATAATGAGAACCAGGAAGAGGGCACATATAAACTTCTTCAGTGAGTTCACCATTAAGAAAAGTATTTTTCACATCCATCTGAAATAATCCACAATGACGAACAGCAGAAACTGCAATTAAGCTACGAATTAAAGTGAGGCCGGCAACAGGGGAAAAAGTCTCCTCATAGTCGATTCCATACTCCTGGGTAAACTCTTTAGCTACCAAGCAAGCCTTGTATCAATCAATAGACCCATTAGAGTGAGTTTTGATCTTGTAAACCCACTTGCATTCCAGAACATGTTTGCTTTTTGGTAGGTTCACTAGATCCTAGGTGTGAGTGTTTTCGAGTGCCTGCAGTTCATCATTAATTGCTTTTTGCAAAGAGGGTCAGAACTAGCTTTACAATAAGACTGTGGTTCATGGTGAGAGAGAACAGTAGAAAATACAACAAAGTCACGAAGATTAACAAAATGAGTTTTTACCCAGTTACTTCGCCGAGGAGGGAGATCAGAAGCTATTGGAGCAGATCCATCGGAAAAGACAAGTTGCTCAGAATAGGGTAATGTGGATAACTCAATTGAGGTGTCTGTAGACATGTTAGGTGGTAATGACATATTTGATAAAGAGATAGGATGTGTTGGTGGAGATGTTGACTCAGAAGAAGAGTTTGTCTCAAAAGTGTTGGGGAAAAGATCTTTGGAGAGGTCAGTGAATAGGAGAGAGGTGTTGTCGTGTAACAGCTGAAACTTGGATATGGAGGCGAACATTTTGTGTTCCCAGAAAACAACATGACGAGACTCTCAAAGATGTTTGGAGTAAGGATCCTAACATTTGTAGCCTTTGTGTTCAACACCGTATCCCAAGAAACAACATAAGCGAGATCTAGGTTCCAATTTGGTGTGCTCATGAGGCTGAAGGAGGACAAAACAGGCACAACCAAATACCTTAAGAGTGCTATAGTCAGGAGGGTGACCATAGAGACACTCAAAAGGTGATTGATTCCTAATTATGGGAGAAAGTATACGGTTCTTGGTGTAAACAGCTGTAAGAGCAGCTTCACCCCAAAAACGTTCAGGACACGAAGCGGATATGAGAAGAGCACGGGTGGTATTGAGAATGTCTCGGTGTTTGTGCTCAGCACACCCATTTTGTTGAAAGGTGCTTGGACAGGAATGATGAGAAAGAGTGTCGTGTTGGCGAAGAAAGTTAAGGACGCTAAAGTCTATGTATTTGGCAGCATTGTCAGCATGAAAAACTTTGATATTGCAAGAAAATTGAGTTTTGACCGTGGTAGCAAAACCAAAGCACAATTGATGTAATTCAAATCGATTACGCATAAGAAATATTCAGGTGTAACGGGAGTATTCATCAACAAAAATGACAACATATCTAGAGCCTCCCATAGTAGCAGTGGGAGACGGGCCCCAAACATCAGAGTGAATCAAGTCAAATGGTGCAGAAGAAAAAGAATCACTTTTGTGAAATGGAAATGCTGATTGTTTGGCAAGTTGACAAGGAAGATAATCAAATTGTTCATTATTAACAAGCCCTAAATGACCACTAGACACTAAGGATTGAAGACGACCAACAGAAGCATGACTCAGACGAGAATGCCAGAGACTAACAGATGGGGTAGATGAGACTGGGGTTGCTATCTGAACTGATGAGGAGAAATGAGATGGAATGTGACGATTGATGAGCTCAACGAGTTGTCCAACCTTACGGCCTATCCCAAGAGTTTGTCCCGTCTTTGGATCCTGCACACAACAACCAGAAGCAGAAAAAAGGAAAGTTAGACCGAAGTCACATAATTGACCAACAGATATGAGATTGAGAGTGAGTTGGGGAATACAATAAGTATCATGAAGAGAAGTCTTTAATGTTGCAATTTTTTCGATATGACTCACGGTCATGGGAGAACCATCAGCACTTTAAAGGATCAAATGGGATAAATTATGTAATGATTCCAATATGCCTTATTTGAATTGATTGGATTTATAATCTTAAGAAGAAAACTTCAATTCTCTCAATTTTTTTTCTCACTTGTTTCTTTCACTAAATAGTAAAATTTATTTTCTTATTTATTTTTGCCCCCCTACACAGCCTAATACTCAAATTGTTTCATCATGCCCATTTTTTCATTGTCAAAACATCATACACCTTGTTTAAAAGATAGTACAAATTAATAATTAGTACATAATAATATTGTTGCTGATATAAAGATAATACAACAAATTACTGACGTTCAAGTCAACTTTGGTCGAGTTCTAAACTATGTTATATGTACTATTTCTTTTATTTTGTTAAACTCATGTCAGATTTTCGACATTCGGATAAAAGTATATCATTTAAAACTCCAAATTAAAAGAAAAATTACGAAAAATATTAAAAAATAAACAAATCTAAAACACGTATTCTTGTCCGACATTGTACAAGTAACATAGGTTCTAATCTACTCCTGACAGCGAGCAAAAGACAGTTTCCAAAATTGATCAAAGTGTACCTTTATTTACCCAAAATAAAAACTAGAAAGGATCCTACTCATTGCATGATAGCAAGCAAAGCTATAAAATTAAGAAGCCAATAATGATTTTACAGGAAAAGCCTTTTAGAGAAAACAAAAATAAAAATGCCCACTTTGAAATCAAATGATTTTAACCCAATAACGCATGGTATCTGAATTCTGATTCTGACTTGGTAGATACCAACATTGTGTAATTAAAGAACATAACAAAGGCACAAGTGGGATTCAAAGCTGTAGAACGTTGCATTTATTAATACCTTAGTTTAGCATATCCACGCATACAGGAATTTTATATTACATATCTGTTAATGTATGAATAATTTATTTGAAAAAAAAATATTTAAATCTTCTAAAAAAATTGTTAATTACAACTAGCTCATCAAATCTCAGAGACACAGACACCATCACTAAAAGAATCCAATCAATTCCTAATTTTATATTACAATAACGTTTGGCCTTGCTTTTGTTCCTGTTTAATGAATTAAAACTGCTGTTAAATTAGTCATGGGTAAAAATGTTGTTAACATTTGTATTCTTTCAATCATTTTTCGTTATCCCTGATCGGATTATGCCTTAATTTTCCTATTCTTACAACTCCATTTACTAGTCGGACTATGTGTAAAAAACATTATAAATATAAGCATTACAATTCCTTTTTCTGATCCCTGATCGGATTATGCCTTAGTTTTCTTATTCTTACAACTCCTTTTCCTAGTCGGACTATATGTAAAAAACATTATAAATATAATCTAATTTATGTTGATTAAATTGTTTAGAGAAATCTGTCAAGTGAAAAATGAGTGAGAAGGAGAGATGATGGAGATTGTTAAGGTTCTTGGGCAGGGTTCTTACGGTGTTGTGTATCTGGTGAGCGAAAAACACACTGACCAATTCTTTACAGCAAAAACAACCATGTTATCAAACGCTGCTTCTCTTATAAAGGAGAGATGGATAATGAAACAGCTTTATGTTTATCAAGGGTTGTCTGTTTCTATGGTACTGCGTTGTTGAAGACAATGCAAGAAGGTCAGGGGTTTTACATGTTGTATTTGGAATTTGTCGAGGGAGGTAACCTGACGAACTTGATCAAGGATTACGGGGGCAAGATACCAGAGGGGCATGTCAGGAAGTTCACAGGGATGATTCTTGAAGGTCTTTCTTCAATTCACAAGAAAAGTTTTATACACTGTGATCTCAAGCCGGACAATCTGCTTGTTTTTCCTTCCATAAAATCTTCAATACCCGACTTAAAATCTCAATAGACTATTAAGTCTTTTTATTTTTTTAACAGTGGTATTAGCGGGAAAATGACATTATAAAATTTAAATTCAATAACTATCAAACCTACTTAATTTTATGTTTTTGTTACTTTTGCACAATTGAAAAATAAATTTTCATTTATTTTTTCTTAAAAATTGAGTAACTTATAGTAACCTTGTTACATGGAATTCTAGAAAACAACCATCAATCTCATAATGTATTGCACTTCAACAGTAGCACCTATGCAAGTGGATGCAATCTGGTACTCCCCGTTTTGCAAGTGGATGGTGGAGATGAAACTTGATTTACGTGCACTATAAAAAATTGAACTTCAATAGCATCACCTATTGCACTCTACTCTCATATCACCAAAATATAAAAAAGCGTTCATGTATCACCAAAATAAAATGTGTCATGTTTTAAAAAAAAAACTTGGGCATGGACAATCCAACTGTTTCCTGTTTCAAGTTTAATTTCCCTATTCTTACAACTCCTACTTATCGGATTATTTGTAAAGTGTTATAAATATAAGCTATTGTTGGTTGATTAAATTGTTTAGAGAAACAAAGTGAAAAGTGAGAGAGAGTGAGTGATGATGGAGATTGTTAAGGTTCTTAGGAAGGGTTCTTATGGTGTTTTGTATCTGGTGAGACAAAAAGTCACTGGCTCATTCTTTGCAGTGAAAACAGCCTTGTTATCAAACGATGCTTCTCTTCTAAAAGAGAGGCGGATAATGAAGAAACTTTGTGATTGTCCAAGGGTTGTCTGTTCCAACAGCGTTGAGTAGTTGATGACAATGCAAGGGGTTTACATATTGTATTTTGAGTTGATAGAAAGAGGTAACCTGACCGACTTGATAAAAGGGTTACGGGGGCAAGATACCAAAGGAGGATGTCAGGAAGCTCACAAAGATGATTCTTGAAGGCCTTTCTTCAATTCATAAGAAAGGTTTTATACACTGTAATCTCAAGCCAGACAACCTACTTGTTTTTCCTTCCCTATACACTTCAATGCTCGAGCTTAAGATCGCAGATTTTGGATGATTACTGGCAAGCCACCATGGCCACATCAACACATTGAGGAGTTGTTCGATCAACTTGTTTTTTTCAATGAATCACCAAAGATACCTGATAATCTATTAGCGATTGGGAAAGATTTTTTGAGGAAGTGATTTGCATTGGATCCTGGCCAGAGGTGGAATGCAGATGAGCTTTTGTGTCATCCATTCATTGTTGAAGATTTCATACCAGTAACAATTATAACTTATTGTTCTTTTGAGTTGCCAAAAGAGTGGAACCCTTTCTCTGATTGAATCAATATTAGGCCTAGTATCTGTGACATATTCCAGCAATTGAGCTTATAAGTGGTTGTTGGTTATGAAGTACATGTTATAAAGTACTATTATTATATTATGAAGTACTTAGTAAACATACTAATATGGGGTAGCATATTTCGTATGTACTCAATTTTCTTATCTAATGAAAAAGCATATTTTCTTATCTAATGACAACATTCTCTTTTTTAGAGAAAATTTTAATTATTTTCTGAAGGGAAATGAATATAGCGTATCTAACTTTAGGCAAATAGAATTATATAATTAACCAAACTCAAGTTAGACACCAAATAGGGAATGTGTCATATATATCATAACAAAAGTAAGAAGCTAAGATACTTTTAATTAACAAGATACTTGCCCTATATGCCGAATGCATATAATACCAAAAAATGAGTAGGTATTCAAGATTTGGTACGTGTGACTCCACTACGTTTTTGTTGGAGGCCAAATTTTTTTTTTTTTTTTACAACTTTGTATATACTGTATGTAATATTAAAGAATGTACATGCCATGCGTTTTGTCTTCTAAAATGGAGGGTCTCAAATATGAGAACTAATACTTTTTTTGTTCTTTGAAGTGAAAACTAATAATTTGCTAATAATTTCACATATCAACACCAACTGAGTGCATACTTTTTTTAATATATTAAAGGCGTGAATTATTTATCAGGATGAATTTGTGGTTGCTCAGTGTTAAGAGTGGACTCAAGCTAGAATACTAAAGTATTTAAGTTCAGATCGACTTAAAATGAACAGGTTCGAACTTGAGTTCGAGTTCGAGTTCGAATTTGAAAATTGAGCTCGAACTCAATAAATTTTATGATAACTCGAACTTGGCTTGGCTCGAGCTTGATAATAAACAAACATATTTAAACATAAGATTTGGATTGTCCATTCAAGCTCGAGTTTGAACTTGAACTATAATTTTAATAAATAAAAATATTAAATAAATATTGGTTCGAGCTCAAACTCGATAATATCTTATCGGACTGTTCGAGAGCTTTTCGAACCGAATCTTAAGGTATTCAATCTCAGTTAAATAAGTTATTCGAACCTAATTTTTATACTCGAGTTCAACTTGATTTCAATCGAGCCGAGCTTTGATCGAGCTCGAGCTCGAGCTCGAATTCGAATAACTCGATAAAAACTTAGCTCTACTCCAACCATACTCAGTGTCAAAGACATTGTCTTTTTAAGCTGGTAACCGACTTTCGTGTTTGTCACTCCCCAAGAGGTTGTCCAAAATTAATGTTGATGAGCATCTTCATTTGTTTAGTTTCGGGCATGTCCTCTGTCTCCATATTCTGTAATAACGTTGCCCATTCTTTGGCAAAATTAATGTTGATGAGCATCTTCTTTTGTTTTTTAGTCCTTTGTTGGATGTTGATTGTAGTTTTACTAATGTTTAATTAAGTATTGCAGATTTCCATAAAAGAAAAATAAATAAATTATTAAGAAGATAAAACACCGCCACAATGGTAATAGTCTCAATTAAAACCAGATTTCGAAGTGTTTCCTCCTTATCCTCTCAATAATTCAAACTTAAATTTCATTTAAAAGACAGTGAAAATTTCTAGTTGGTGACAATTTGGAAAACCTGCACTATTCATTTTTTTAATCTTTAAAATTACTTTTACAATAATCCTCCTTTTAATTATATCACTTAAATTTTGGAATGACATATACAACTAAATTATAAATAAGTTTTATTTATTAAAAAAAATATTTTCCCTGCTATGTTAGCATTGAAGTGATAATTAGATGACATTAAGTAAAAGAACCTCGTGTATAACAACAACAAAAAAAAATCACACCTCGTGTATAATTAGATGACATTGAAGCGGTAATCTAACTCTTTATTTATCTTTCCGTACCTTTTCATGTTCTCACTGTTAGCGAATTCCTTTTCGCATAGGTTCATTCATTGGTGGCTCGTTCAAAAATTGGTTAACAAAATCGATTTGCAAAAAGATTTTCAATTCAATAACGTCATAGACTTATAACGAGATTTTGTTGTTGTTTCTTGTATTTGTTTTTAGCTAGGTTGTTTCTTATACTTGAAGTTTGGACTTTGGGATAATATAACTTCCAGCTGGTTACTGTATGTATCATTTGGGTGAATACATCATAATTTTTTGAGTGTACACAATATTTAAAAGATGACTTTTATCGTCTAAAGAAAATAAGGCATCTCACGTACCACTAAACAATGACGGATTTAATACTTTTGATCAGTGGAGAAACCAGTTTAACTTAACAATTATTTTAAATCTACATACATGGCATCAAATAGTTTAGCACTTGCAACCATTTGAATTTTATTGTTTTCTATATTTTACTTTACTTGGTATAATTTTTTTTAATAGTGTGTATATTATGAATATGTACTATAGGATTGAAATTTGGTTAGGATATCTTAAAGTATTATTAATCTAGTGCTTGGCTTAGATTAATGTTGGAATTCTTATTTATACTCCTCAATATTATCAATATGTGATAGAGATTGATCAATAAACATGTTGCTACAAATTAACAGTCTTTACACTTATTCTAAGATTTATACAAGATATAATAGAACTTCACAAAATTTTAGAAAATTGTATGTACAACAGAGTATAGAACTCTCTAAACTTTTCAAATTTTTGCTATATCGTCACGTGACGATACAACAAGGCTTGGCAAGTTTAGGGAGTTTTATTGTACTATCGTATTCTAAAATTTATTTGTTTGAAAGTTATTTTTTTTCTTATTGTAAATGATGGAATTTAGAAAGATAAATGCAGCTTTTCAAATATCATTGTCTATGAGTATGGAAGGAAATAGTTAAGAACACGAATGAATAAAAATGAGAGAATATGGTGAGATATTTGTCTCTTTTATTCCCTCTCGTACTCGATCCAAACTAATATTTATCTTAAATCAAGCTTTTTTGCAAGAGTACCTACAATTTGATTAACTCATTTGTTCTCTATCTAGTCTTAGGATCAAGTATTTGCAAACATAAGTTGAAGTTGAATAGAGAGGAGATCAGTGCTTATATTATTACGCAAATCTATCACCATTTTGCATTTATTTTTACTTCACTTAAAAATCTTATTCCTTGGTTTTTTATTTATTTATTGTTAGGTCACATTTTAAGACCCAAACTTTAGCTTGGAAAATGAATGTTTTATATTAAAAATCCTTAGAAATTCACAACATAACAACTCATTGTATTTTTGTACAATTGAAAAATTAAATTAAATTTATTATTTCTAGGAAATTGAAACTAATAAATAGTAGCATTAGTAATAAATTGTTTTTATTTGGAGTAGAGGAAAGATTTTGGTTCAACAACGTTATGGCGAGATTGTAGGTTGCTCTTTTTCCTCTTATTTTTTTCTATTTCTTTTTTCTTTTTTCCTAAACTGAATAGGATTTGAATTGCTAAGCTTTGAGTTAACAAGGTGTCTTAATTTTAAAAAACTTAAGCTATTTTTTTTGTACTTGAAGTTAAAGAGTTGGGATAGTCCAACTTCTTTCCTATCTCAAGCTTACTTCCTGCTGTTCTTATTAACTCCCTTTCCAGAGTAGGATTATATGTCTAACTATTATAAATATAATAAATTGCATGTCAATTAAATTGCTTTGGAAAATATTTGTCAACATATTGAGAGTGAGAGAGACTAGTAAATTGTTTTGGAAGATATCAGTGATTTTAAATAGGTTAGCATTTGTACCCATTCGAATTTTATTGTTTTTCATATTTTACATTACTATGTATAAGAATTTTTAATATTGTGTGGGTTATAAATGTACTCTTCGAGTATCACTCACACTTTGGGGAATGGTTCGGTTAATTGGGTTAAAGTTGGGATTATTGGACGGCCGTTTGGCCTTGCTTTTGTTCCTATTATATGAATTAAAAATGCTGTTGAAATAGTTATGGGTAAAAATGTTATGAAGTCATAATTTATTTTGAAGTTTGTTAACATTCGTATTTAAAGTTTTGTCAAATTAAAATTAAAATGTTAGTGTCTTGGTTTATAAGTTACTAAAAGTGCTTTATTTCTTGTATAGTGAAAAATGGTTCATTTTAATTATAATATATAATTATAAATTACATTTTATTCAAATTGTATCTAGGTCAAAAATTACAAAACTTAGCTTCTGTTTTTTTGTCTTAAATTCTTTTTAAGTTCTCTTCAGCATTTAATTCATAAAATAAAAAACATTTGCAACAAATTGTATTTGACCTAATTTATATTTCTTAGTAATAAAAACTATCCGAAAAGATAGGCCAAGCAAGAAATTTAATTGCATTTTAACCTTTGAGATTTAAGTTCTTACATTATTTGCAATATTTAAAACTAGCAAATCTAACCCCTTTAAACTCTCGTTTAATCTATTAACGGAAAGTAATGAATGTGCAAAAGGACGAGAGAAAAAAATAGAAGAGGGGAGTGCTTAGGGTTACATCGGCATGATCCTGTTCAAGGTAGGGTCGACGGGGGACCTGACATAGGCTTGCATTTCACAACCTTGATTGGGGAAGAAAAAGAAGAAAAATTATGAGGAAGAAGGGAAGAAGGAAATAAGGATAACGAAGTCAGAAGCTAAATTGATGAGTTTTAAAGATTAAGGGTAATGTGCAAACCGTACAAAACTTGAGGGGTTAAAATATAATCAAGTCACTTAAATATCATACAAAATAAATATTATTGAACAATAAAAAGTATTATTCATAGAAGTGAGATTTTAAAAAGAAATTAATTGAAAAAATTATACATTTATGTGTATCTAAATTTTTATTGAAATGTTTTGTATGGTAAGATATTCATTGAAATATATATTTTTAAAGAAATTAATGATTCAAATATTTTTACTTGATATCTAAAATAAAATAGTAAGCTATATATAAAGATAACAATTTTGTTCAAAACGGCAGAGCTCAATCCTGTCCCAACCCGATTTTCGAAAAAATCTTTGTTCCGTTTGGGGACGGGGACGGGGACGGGGACTGGGATATAGGTCCCCGCCTCGAATTCTTCGAACCCTATAAATTATTATATTATATTTTTCATTTTAAATTCATGTGTTTCTATTAAATAAATTTATTGAATTCCCACTTTAAATTTACAAGATTTAACTGAAATGATAATTTATTAAATTCATATCTTATATATTTCTTTTGTAAATATCACTTGCACTTTATCTTTCATAAATACCACTTGCACTTTCTTTGTTATAACACTCTATTTTTTTAATGATCACAAGATCAACTTAGGTTTTAACAAGTAAAAGTGTTAAAATTTTCGGCATTACCCAACTCAGGCATTTAAAAGTTTTATTTATTTTAAAATAGTTCAAATTTTATATAATTTCATGATTTTGGTTTTACTGGAGAAAATTCTCCGCGAGGACCCGATTCCCCATTGAGAATCAAGATGGAGAAAACATTTTCTCCACCTTCATCCCCAAAGACTGGGATGTGAAATTTTTTTTCCCATGAGCTTGGCGGCGATAGAGATTTTTGAAATCCAACCTTGCCCCGTTGCCATCCCTAATTAAACACTTCAATATATTTTAATTTTTAAAAAAATAAAATCAAACTCAAATATCCTATTATATCATTTTGAGTTATATAAGATGCATTTTAATTTTTTACAACATAGTACAATTTATTCAAATTAGTAATTATGTGATCTTTAAAAAATAATTATACAAATCAAACACTAAAATTAAGTTGAATTATATTTTAGAATGACGGACCAAGCACTAAAATAGAATCGTACATAGGAAATGAGTAATTAATTTAATTCAATTCAATTTCACTAAATGATTAAAAAATTAAAATAAAATGTTAGTATATCATGTAAAATGTGTGTTTGTGGTTTAATAAGGGACGACGGCCAGAAAATCCCTATCCCTTTGTTCCCTTGTACTAATATTGAAAACCAACGGTTAACGGTCACTTTGTTTCTTTGGCAAAACTCTCTCTCTGAGCAAACCATGGCGATTCAATTTAAAACCCCTAATATTTTCTCTCACCATTTTCAAATCTCCATTCCCTCTCCTACTGCATCTCAATCATTACGTTTTTGCGGACGCTTTAAGTCCACGGCTTGTAATGGCCGCACAAGATCTCACAAACTCATATGCAGATCCAAGCGCAACAATGGGGAAGATGTACGCTTCTCAATTCGGTTGATTAATTTTATTCTTAAATATATATCACGCAGAATTTGATCAAAATTAGTTGTTCACTCACTAATGCATTGATTAACTTTAGCAGGATTATCTAATAGATGCTCCTGTTTCAGCTGGAGATGGCTTCTCTTTTAGTGGAGGTGCCGATTGTATTTTAGTTTATTTTTTCAATCTTTCTTTTTCCTCCCTTCTTTTTGCGCATCAATGAAAATTATTATAATGGAAGGATTTGGTTGTTTTTGACAGGAAAATATTCAGATGAGCCGAGTCCATCTGATGAATGGTTTAAGCAAGGAAAAATAGTAAATTTCTCTTTTCCTTTTAGAAATGTTAAGTGTGTTAACTTCTAACTATGCCCTGAATTGAATAATTTGATTGATCTTATGATTTTTTTTCCAGGTGAAAGCTCATCCTGTTCTTGGTTCTGGTGGGAAGGCAAAAGATCCAATATTTGGACTTACAATGGGTACTAGTTCTCAGGCCTCAGATGAAGTTTTCAGGTAAAATCTAATTGGAAGTATCTTTTCGAAATGGTTTCTATTATCTGCCGTTTTATCTTGCAATGAAAACTTTTTTGGAATCATTCTATTGTAATTGTTTTAGGCCTCTATTGTATGCAAGAAATTGAAATTTGATTACTTGCAGGGTTTACCGATTGAAACATGCTCTCTATATATATGGTTTTGTGCAATAGATGGTTTTGCGTAGAAAGTGGAAGTGTTGATAATCCTTCGGTTATATTGATTCATGGTTTTCCTTCACAGGTGAGTCTCTCAGACTCAAAGTCAATACCATCCTTGTGTTCCTAGCTTTCTACTGCATTTTATTTTAGGCTTTCGCTGATGAATATATGTCTGGAATATAGTCAGTCCATAAATGTAACTAATTTGAGTTGTTGATAGGCATACTCTTATCGTAAAGTTCTTCCTATACTTTCCAAGAACTATCATGCCACTGCGTTTGATTGGCTAGGTAAGATCTTACCTTTAACTTTTTTTTTGAATATAATGGAAGAGTATATTTGTGACTCATTTTTTGTTTTTTATGTGTTTTTTATTCTCGACGTGATTTTTGAGAAGTTATGGAGAATGCTTTGTGTCATTACCTAATGAAATGTGTAAAACATGGAAAGTGAATGCACGTACATGGTGAAATACTTTTAAAATAAGTGCTAAACTTGAATTTCAGACCACAAAATTTCAGATTAGATATAATTTTTTTTGTGAACTAATGGAATATTATTTAAATTAGATGATTGAGTTTGCTTTAGTTAGTAATTTATGAGTCATGCACATGCGTGAATTTTTCTTTCGAGCAGTTTAGGCTAGGGTCTTCTCAAGAATATGCTAAAATTCATTTTAGTTACTAGCATATTGTACATTTGAATCTGTTTGTTCTGTATTTTGCTTGAAAAGAGTTCAGATTCGTTTTAGATGTCGAAACTTTTGGGGCTATCACCTGAATTGACTACTTTTGGAATCATTATCTTCAGACTGATTCTTACTTGGAAAAAACTTATGATAAGGTTACAACACATTGAAAAGACTTTCTCTAAACTTGAACTTCTGTAAGAGTATGCAATGTAAATTTTAAAATGCTCAAACTAATTATACCGAATATCCCATTTCTTCATATAAACATTAGAAGTTCAGATTTCATAATGAAGAGAAGAATATTTTGATGATTAAAAGTTTAAGCATAATCTTTTTATTCCAGCAGGTTATTGACTCCTCAAGATTGCATTGATTAAATTTGTTACACTGCATGCTAACATGGAACATGCTGTTCTAGAAGTTAATCATTAATTATTATATAACATGTAGTTTTTTCAACTCATAATTTTTTCAAAAAGTATTTCTTTAGTTGTCTGATATTTTCGAGATATTTTAATTGAATATAAACTCAAATAATCAACTCTCTTCCTTCTCACCGCCTTTTTCTATTTCAGGCTTTGGGTTTTCAGATAAGCCTCAGCCCAAATACGGATTTGACTACACTTTGGGTGGTAATTGCTTTGTGGATGATTTCTTTATTAAATATTTCATTTATTAACAACATATAAGGACAAAGAAAAGTTTTTGGTTTAAGCAAATTTTGTTATGGCTTGCAGAGTATGTGTCATCCTTGGAGTCCTTTGTTAATGAAATTGTCCCTGGTAAGGTCTCACTTGTTGTCCAGGTATGTTTCCTTTCAGTCAATGGATATAGAGGTGCACCAGTTAAATGTTATTCACTAAGTAACTTGTACCTGAAGAACTCTATTTTTTGATGTACTTCTCAGGGCTATTTTTCACCAGTTGTGGTTAAATATGTGAGCAATCATCAGGAAAAGTTTAATCATCTAATACTCCTCAATCCTCCTGTATGTATTTCCTGAAACTGAAAATTGAGTTATTTAATCTTTACTTTCTTTGTACAACTATTATTTTGATTATACTAGATTTATATTAGACCGATTGGTTTATACGTGTAGAATCTTCTTGAAGTTTGCTGATTAGTTCCTGAAATCCCCTTGATGTTTCAAAATAACACTGTTTTTTTTATTTATTTACCAACCCTTACTCTCTTTTCAAATTTTCATGTTAAAAATCATTCTTGTTCTCTTAACTCAGAAAAGGGGGAAAGGGGTAAAGTAACCATTCAAGTGATGGTTTTGCCCTATCATCGAAAACGAGTTTGTTTCAGCTTGGATGCTTACTGATTTTTCCCTTCTATTGAAATCCATTATAACCAAAATGAAGAATTCTCAGCTACCTCACTGATTTCAGTCTTAATTTCAGAGAATGAAAGGCTATTAATGACAAATAACTAACATATACTTTTTTTATACTTCAGGTCACAGCCAAACATGCCAATCTTCCATCGACTTTGTCTATATTCAGCAACTTTTTGCTGGGTGAAATTTTTTCTCAGGTACAGGATGCATTATGTTTTTACTAATGAAATGAGGTGTGTATGCTTGTGTGCATGTACTATATGCATGCATGCTTATGACTTTTGTGTTTTTTTTTTCATTTCCAATCTTCTAATTCATTATATCTGTCTGGTTGGTCCTGAAGGGTTTAGCACCTGCTAAATATGATTAGCCTTTGCTCTTTTTCATGAACAGGATCCTCTAAGGGCTAGTGACAAACCCTTGACGAGCTGTGGTCCTTATAAGATGAAAGAGGATGATGCAATGGTTTATCGAAGACCTTATCTCACATCTGGCTCCTCAGGATTTGCATTGAATGCAATTAGTAGGGCCATGAAGAGGGAGTTGAAGGTGCATTAAAATACTTGCCTGTTGTTTTTAATCATTTTCCTGTTTATTAAGTTAAAGTTCTATTGTAGATGTTGCAAACTTATTCTTATCAAAGTTGCAGTTGACCTTTCCTAGAAAAAAGTTGCGGTTGACCCTTTGTTCTCCGAGTCTTGGTGTTCCCTCTTTTCTGAGGCAACCTTTTACCATTACCACGGGATACTGAGTGACAGTTGCTCCTTCTTCATATATTAGATTTCACTTAAGTTTCTGTATTAGTATATTTATGGAGGATCTCTTTTGTTGTATTTCCATCACATTCTTTTTTAAGTGAAACTCTTTTGCCTCACTACTAAATAGTTGTCATATCGTTGTAATTACAGTAATGAAACAATCAGTGCATGGCTTTGTATGTCCCTAGAGATATTATCCAGATGATGGTTTTCTTTGATTGATACGCTAATATCGTCATATAGTTCTAAAAGTTGTTGCCTTGCTCACATTGAGGCGTTGGCAAGGACATTTCCCTGCCCACTAAGTGGACGGGTTCAAGGCATGTGTGTGAGTTTTAAGTTTTAACCAGTGATGTTTGAGAATAGGAAGTTTAAGTGGAAGAATAAAACATGTTATAATTTTGGGACTACTAGGTCAACTTATAGTCCTTATACGTTTAAAAAGTTGGGGACACATTAGTGTACTACATATTGACTCGTCTATGCAACACTTTTTGTTTTGTATTAAGGAGTCTTGCTGCATAATGCAATCTCCAATGGCAAGACTTGAGATTCTTCTTACGAAAGAGTGTGACAAGTCGTTAAAGATTTCTTGTTTATTTCTTTTTCTCTTTGCTTGACCTGACAGGGCTATGTGGAAGAAATGCAAATGATACTCATGGACAAAGATTGGAAAGTTCAAACTACGGTATGCTGGGGCCAACGAGATCGTTGGTTGAGCTATGATGGTGTTGAAGATTTCTGCAAGGATTCAAACCATAAACTAATTGAACTCCCGATGGTACCAACTTTTCTATCCTGTTCATATTTTATGCATATGCGTGCGAAGACAAAATGGAACCTACGCGCTCTTAAGAACTCGTGCAGAACCAGAATTCAGTTTTCCTACTGCATGCATGTCATTAATTAAACTACTTTCTTTGCAATCTTATTTCCTGCTGTTTGTTTCAAATGGATTTTTTTTCTCGTGAATACTCGTGTGCAGAAACGAAATCAGTTTTTCTACTGCCTGCATGTCATTCATTTAAGTACCTTCTACAATTAATCATTTTTCCAGTGGCTTGCTGCAAGAGGAAATTTTGTGTGTAATATGCACTAGTGTTCTCTTTTCTATTGAAAGGCCTGCTATACCGCTTACTACTGCATATGGAAAGATGTAATAGGCAATTAATTGGCTACTGAAGCAATTGATTGGAAAACAACATCCTTAATGTCTCTTTCCTTCTCCTATATTTCTTATTCTTTGGTGCCGATGCATAGTATTGATATATTTGTTTGTGTTTTGCTCCTCGCACCATTTAATGCTCTTGATCATGAAGACAGAAAATGTAAATAATCTGTTGCATTTGCAGGCAGGGCATCATGTACAGGAGGATTCTGGCGAAGAACTCGGAGGAATCATTTCAAGGGTTATCAGCAAAGGAACTTTTGTTTGATGACACTTCATAATTGTCTCTGAGCTGTCAATGCTCCAAAAATTGTCATCATTTTCTTTAAAAGAAACCTTTCTTGCTAGACTGTTGCACCTCTGAATTAACACAAACTAAACTCCTCATGATATGGTACAGTAATTAATATAATGCTATTCTTTTTTACATAAATCATTTTCTTGATTTACAAGAGGGCTGCAAATTTTGAAATGTAAATGCGACCAAACTTGCATAATTAACCAGCGCATTGGATAAAAAAGAGAATTATTTCGTTTTTCTGTTAGGGGCATGTCTCGTATTCAATTTTAGTTACCATTATCCATCTCATAAAAAAAAAAAAAAAAAGTGAGAAAACAACAAGACAAGTTGTAGAGGAACGGAAAATTTTAATTTTTTTTTGTTATGCTCATCAATCATAATCAACCTAAAATCAAAGGAAAAAAAGAAGAAAAAAAAAGGGATTACCCTTTTAAACATTAACTTGTCACAAACCAGCACTTCATATATAGATCATAAATAAGCTTAATAATACCCGAACTGGTAAGACATCATCACTGGAAACATAACCACCAGCATCACAGTGCCCCAAGGCAAATCTCCGGCTTGATGACCAAATTCGGAAGAAACCTGTCATTCTCAATTATAAACAGAGCAGCCAATATCAACAGCAAAGGCGACAACGAGAAGAACAACCTTAAGTAAATCATGGTTCGCTCAACATAGACCTCGAGTTTTACATAAGATGAAAGTGACAGAAGGAAAAACATGACACCAGAAACAACGAGAACATGCAAAGGAGGTAGAGACAATTAAGCCTTCTCTTATAATTTAACATTCAACCCATCTTCCTCTTTTGCTCTTACCTTTTTTAATTTATTTCTCTCTCTTTTGTTTGATTAGATTTGATAGCACAAATATTTTTGTTACCATTTTGAAAATGTATATGAAAGATTGTGAGATCATGATTTCTTCCATGCAAACGAAAATGGAACCATAGTTCTACTTTCCTTTTGGATTCTTTAATTTTTTGAATTTCTGGCATTAAGGATATTTAGATTTTAGATTTTACAGTGGTAACATATAACTTGCTTATTTGAAAAGATTGAGATTCGATTTTTTTTTACTGTTTTATATGCCACGTCAAAATTAGGAGCCTTTTGTAATCTTAGATAAGCTTCTGTATCACCCAAGATATCTTACCCAATCAATTAGTAAAATCATTCTAGAAAAATATTTCTTGAATGATATTTTCTCAATTTGAGATAAGTTGCCAGCTTTATTTTCTTATGAGTAAAATTTGATCTCAAATATCGTAATTTACCAATTAAACTATGTGACAATGTAATACAATTTTATCTTCGTTTTCCTATTTGAGATAGTGTGATCTGGTTGAGCTTCTATATTTTTTGTCTTCTGAAAAAATAATGCAATAAAAAAAACTGTTATGAACAGAGCCTCACAAAATTCACGAAAAAAATAATTGTTGATTATATACCTCGTTTTCTCCCAAAAAAGAAGATGGTGAAAGCTACACCCATGTGATCTTAGGCGGGCATCATGAAATTTTTGGGTTAATTGATCAGGATTTGTCAGACTCTGCAAGCCTCATGAAAATAATGAATGCCATAATGAGAGAATCAAATTTTAATGTTTCATATAGTTCGAAAGTATTGTTATGCCTTGTTACAATTAACAAGCTTTAATAAGACTGACAGTGGCTATACTATACAGGTATGTAATATATATATATATATATATATATATATATATATATATATATATATATACACATATATAACCAGTTTAACGTCTGCACCTTAATAGGTCACAACAAGAATATCACAAAATTTTCGAACTCCTGTGAAGTAGCTCAGCTATCTTCCCACCATTTTGACAGATGCAGCCCTTCGTGATACTTGGAGATCATGCTTGAACACAAGTTTCTACAAAATGAGCACTCACTCACTAGCTTTTCTGGTTTGGTGATTGATATGGATCAGTCCAACAATCATCACTTTTAATCGCTTTTTGCCATCTATTTTTAAAGATCTCTAATTCGATGTACGACCACTTTCGCACCTGCACAGAAAGAGTTTCACAAACAATTAATGTTTGAATATTGCCATGTAATCAGCCAAGAAGAAAGGAAGTCCTGGCCATGACTGGTTTGAGTCAAGGCAGACAAATCATCAATTCATGACTGTCAGAAGCATATCTGTGGCCATTAGACTTTATATGTAGCCGATGGTTTGATATAAGTAAGATTTCGGTGAATAAGACCATCTGAAGGCAAACCAAGAGGAGATTTCATGCATTATACCAAGCTACTACAAAGCTTACCTCAGATCTACCACTAGAATCACGGGATGATGATGTTACCTGCAAATTCAAAGATCATTAAATGACACTGGGAAAGGTAAAATATGCCAAGAAGGACACATTAGGTTAAGAATAGATACTGATTGGTCTGAAGTCAAGTTCATATTCTGAGCAGATTGATCAGGCATTTCAGCATCTGTCTGCTTACTTGATTCATTTTGGTTAGTAGTTACACATGAGAAAAGGGCTTTTTTTTTTTCTTTTTTTTTTTGTGGGGAGTGTGTTTGCATATTGATCTCATGAACAAAGAAATTTGTAGGGGTCCTTTTAGGATTCAAAACATTATAACTTTCCCCCTTCCTTTGTCTCTTTTCTTCTAATTTTCTCATTTCTATTCTTTTATCAAGCTTGGATTATTACCAAACTGCTTGGAACTTATAACACAACGCTAAAATAAAGGTAGAATCCTTTATGTAGTAGATAAAAGAGACTGTTAGATCACATGCTTCAACCGACTATCATGCAACCTGAATCTCACATTGACAACTAATAGCCTTATAATCCATATTTTCTGGACAACAAAGATATCTCTTTATTTAGAAAGGGAAGTGCATGTCATTGCAAGTGGTATGCCTTATGTCCTGTTCGCAAAATGAACAGGGAGTTTCTTGTTTGCTATGTGTGCACCGCTTATTCAACAATCGTGTGTCCTTCGTATGCAAAAAATCACACTAGGTGATATGCACAATATGCAGGCAGAGAGAAGTAGTGTACTCTGTCCAGTACCGGACAGAAACCAAACTCTTTTATGAGATTAGGAGCCCATGACATTTATGGGAGAAACAAGTGATCCCAATGTAGCCTTTACATGTAGGACCTGTCTAGCTGAATGATCGAATTCAGGGGATATCTGATTCTGTGATATAAATAAAGTTTCTAAACCTTGTTTTCCACCAAACCTCCAAGTGTAGGAAGACCATAATTAACTAAGTACTCAGAATCAACGATCCCAATATTTTTGGCTCGATCACCCTGTCAAAGATTACTGCGTATGAAAGGTGTTCAAGAGAATACATAGGAGGAAACAGAGTATGATTTTTTAGATAGGGAAAATTACCTGTGCACAATAACCAAGCTGAATATCCACACCCCATGCATGGACCAAGTCATTCTGAGAAAAATAATAAAAGAAAAGGAGAGAAAACAAATGAGAAAACAGATATTATGATGCCATAACATAACTTTCTGAAGTCCAACAGAAATGTTCAACAAGTTGCTACTGATTTGAGAACCTTATTCATTATACCAAAATCAGACCAATGCTGCTTAAAACTTTGATTGGTCCAATTAACTAGTGAGGAAATCTTCACCTTCTACCCTATGTACCAACCCTTTCAGATGACATAAATGAACGCTTTTTATCTTCAATTCTGGCACTGACTTTAAACAAAATTTAGATTTGGTAAATTAGTAAATAAGGCATTGCTCTTTACCATGTTCTAATCAACTAATCATTTTCTTATACAAAAGTTGACTCACTAATTTTTCAGCAAAGATGCCATTCCTGAATCATATACCATGCACACTGCCAGGACTCTCTTGAGAAAGCAGGAGCCATCATTTCTATAAATTTGTAATGTACAACTCTTTCTTTTATTCCCAGATATAGATAATTTAATGTGTTTCGAGGATGATACACGAAAATCCAAGCGTTTTGAAATATCAAAGCAAGATAAGTCCTTCTGTTAACACAATGCAACTCAAACAACAAAACAGAACTAAAGTTAAAATCCAGAGAATTTACCTTCAATCAATTAAAAACCCACTTTACAGAGACATGATTAGGACGCCATCAAATTTCACTAGAATTTTAATTAGACAGTAAGCCCATGCCATGGTATTCTGATATTATATGTTTCCTCATTCCAAATCAAAATTTTCTTGGAGATGATTAAGAAACTCTGTACTTTTGATTTTTTATATCGTACTGTAATATGATGATGCAACTCTGACTTCTCAGGATCAAGAGCAAGCTGTGATATCTCAAGCCCTTCTTCTTTAATAATTGAAAGATATATGCATTGAGGTGATTATAGAGCAGAAGATCAAATTTTTGAATGTCTATGAAGAAAGCACCCCCTTGTCTCAGGGACTAAATAAACAAATTAAAGACCGCATAATCTACAGCTATATGGGTTTACTTATCTATTGATTCCAATAAAGAGCTAGGTGAGTTTTGATTATATGCAATTATAAGCTTTCTCCTTCAGCCATTAGAAAAATTATTTTCAACAAAGCATCTCAAAGAGGCAAGGTATCTGTCATCTCTAATATCCAAAAATTTCACCAACTTATCCTGAGATGTGGCCCAAAAACTGATGACAGCTTTTCTCCATCCTTTCACCATAGGCTATACTTCAATAAGCCATGAGATCTTCAAGGAGTCTATGGCCTCAAAAGTTGAGTTTCTATTATAAGATGTCAACTATGGTGCCAAAAGGAGTAGTTTATAAGACATAAGCAAACAATACTTCTACATTTGCAGAAGGACTATTTTGCACACCTACTCAGTGATTTTACAAGGGCTGTCTGAGAGAAACTGTGCACATATACAAACCTTCTGGCATTAAAATTGTCAACTCCAAGGTCTTCATCCCACAGGAAGATGTAGGAATACTCTGAGACAATATTTGGATGTAAGAAACACTTCGCAAACCACTTAAGTCATGAAACATATTTCACAATACCAAGTCATGAAACCACCTAAGTGTCAAATTTACAGCTTTTGATCATTACCACTTGGTTTGATTGATAGCAGACACATGAATGGCGCTTTCACTCCACTCCAAATCCCTCCAATCATCCACAATGCCATCATAGTGAAAAAGCATCACAACAAATTCACTTGATGGAAACTGTGACGTGGAAATGAAAACAGACATGATATACAATGTTTAATCTAAAATAATAATCTAACCAGAGCATGAAAGTTTGATTTCATACCTTCTTGACAATTTTGTTGACGCTTTCTTTTTGCTTTATTCCAACTGCCATGGCCAATAAGTTCATTGATGACTTTGAGTTCTAAACAAAAGTAGCATAAAAATAGATCAACACTAAGTCAAATCAGATAAAAGAGGAGTTAAAAAACACAACATGATCGTATAACTATATTCTGCCAGCAACCATTATCTAGAAGAAGACAATGGAATCAAAAAGCAAGAAACCTGTAGTAAGGGAAGGGCTTGAAAAATAATGTTGGCAAACAGTACGTTCTCACACTCTTAGAAAATAGCTGATAGTGTCAGAAGAATTCAGTAAAGCTAACCAAATCTGACAATATCCATTTATGCCAGATATTTATAAATTAAAATTTTCAATAAGTCAAAACAGACAGGCTATGTTTTAATTGATGTTTTTGGTCCTGTTTGTAATAAGGCCAATTTCAGGTGGTAACTTCTGAATCGGACCGGACTCTTTCAAATAAAATGCAAAATCAGGGATTTATGAAACATATCTCAAATTCCTATAACATCAATAGCATCTTTTAGGTCAATATTAATATCAAGTTCAAGGGAAAAAAACTTTTTTTCAAGTTTTTCCATTCTAACAGTTCTTAACCTTTTTGGATTTGAGATTACACTAACTAGGGCCCATGCATGAAATCCCTCTGGGTGCACATTAAGGTAATTGTTGCAACACAAGAATAATTTTATTATATCTTCCAACCGTACTCCATAGTTCCATTTAAGCAACTGAAAATGAGTTCTTTTGATATCATTTGCAAGTAATAGTTTATATAACTTTGGCATTATCAGAGAAACAATTTAACACAGAAATCTTCTGCATCTCAATAGTAGTCATGCTTCACATAGAATTTGAAGAGAAATAATGTCCAAAAGTATGAAGTATATGCGTTAGCAAAATGGGAAGTAATACTACCAGAAGATTCATATTATAAGAACTATTAACACCAAAAAATTGCATACCTTTTTATTCTTGGGGCCCAGAGTGGTCGCATTTCCAAATCAGTATGGGAAACAATACCTTTAGGTAATGACTCGCTTCCAGGAGGCCTGCATTGAACCTATATACACATCATAGTTAAGTATAAAACATCAAAGCAAATCATTGCATACTAGAGGGGTCTTCATGTACCCATAGACATGCACATATACATCAACAAACCTCACACATCTTTGATGTTGTACTGTGCACATAAATAATTGATCCCCATCCTAAAATCCTCTGCACATAGAAGTCTTCATTATTACTTAAATATGCCAAAATATTGTTTTTAGTACAGTGATTATAATAGTTTTTTAAAAATATGATCTTAATAGCTCACTTGGATTGGGTATGAAATAAATTAAGTTTTTGCTTGTAAATCGTAAACCTTGGTGCATTGCCCACAAGATCTTTACAAATGCAATAAAGGTGAGGATAAAATATACTACTATACCTCTTTGTGGTCTGTGATGACAAATGCACTCCCTACAAAGAATGCTGCAGAGAGTAAAAACACCGAAGGGAGGAGACAGCGAATAAATGAGCTGTCTTTTAGAGTTCATCTTTGGAGATATCTGAGAGCAAGAAGAGAAAAAGATACGAGCCATGTAAAAGTGAGTATGCATAACCTTCCTTTATAGAAATTGGAGCTGGGAAGCCACAACAAACACATGCAAACAGTATACTCAAATGGATTATTTGTACAGGCATATTTTGATTGAATACAGTAATCAGATCGTATGACTCTCTCCTTCCCCTCCGCAACTTCCAGTTTTCCTTGATTTAGACAAACGAATTTAAACTTCCAAACTACTTACCAAGATGAACCAATAAATTTAAGTGCAACATTAAAGTGATTAATGTCTTATCAAAACGTAAAGTAAGTAATGAGTTTTTTCAAGTAAGGTATGTTGTATGACAGACTGATTAGTTTTTGATTAAGTTGAAAAGTTTCAGAAAAATGGAAGCTTACACGCATTTTACCATTGATTACTTAACCATGGGATGACAGAGTGGAGTGAGAATGCAGATATAGATCCATAACATTTGTGCATTTTATTTCTACTAATAAAGTAATATTCCGTATTAAAATTTATCACCACACCTTTCAGGCATTCACAAATAAATTCAATATACAAAGAGTAATGAGTCCCATTCTGAACTGTAAAACCATGTTCCAGCAATCAATTGCAATTGGAAAGTTTGTGCATAGGTGGCTGTAAACCCATGGAGTCCATGGGAAGCCGGTACCTTTATACTCGGTCATTTGATATTGAAATATTTTTGCAGAATCTAACTGCATATTTAAAAAACATGATTGAAATTAAGATATGTTTCAGATGATAATAACAAGATTTGTTTATTAGCTACATTGGCCTCTGGAGGTATTACTATACAAACAAAATTTGGCTGGTCAATCCCCCAAACTTGACAACACCGGCATAAGGGTCCTAAAACGCATAGCTTAATCAATTGGGTTTTTTTAGAAAAAAATTCCTCTCATCAATTCCTTAATATTGCCTCAATTCACTATTTATAGTGCATATGTAAAATACAAATACATATATTCCACCATTTATCTTCAGGAAAATTCTCCTTCCAGTTAACTCTTAATACCTAGAAATAATCACAAATTCGTATTCTATGTTATGGAGACGAATTCCCCACCTAAATTAGAAACAAAAACGTATATCACATGATTTACCAGCTCTTCCTTGTAATCAACACAAAATAAATCACACTAATTGACACAGAAATAAAAAACCGCAAACAACACTCTTACCGCATAATCTAGTTCAAGCTATACTAAAACATAATCAAATTCCATAATTTAGTCCAAATTCACATGATTCCTTGCGACCCAAATACATACACTAGATACAAACAAACACACATAGAAGTACATATATAAACAGGAAGTGAGAGAATGAGAGCTTACGTAAGAAATTGAGATCTTCATCTTCTTGTTCATGTTCGATGCAGTGAGGTATATGTATGTGTGTGTAGATATATACTGAAATCAGAAGGAAAACAGTTGGAGGAAGCTATTAGATGCCCCATGATTGCGTCAAGGTGGTGGTATTGGCTGGTTATGAGGGTACAGTGTCTGGTGTAGAGTGGTAGACAATACGGCCAAAATCGTGGTGGACATGCGAAATCAAAAAAGATTAAAGAAAAAAAACTTTAAGCATGTGGTCCTCAGATTTCTGTTAGTCTCTCTAGTCTACGGGTATACAGCCCCTCCGAAAAATTCGTTAATGCACTTGCACTAAATAGAAATTTGATTGGTAATTTAAAAAAAAAAAATCAATAATATGCTTTGGTAAAGAAAGGGACTGTCAGGCTTGGGTCCAATCCGATTTGGTTATCGCCAGAAATCTGAATGTAGACATGCAGTTTTCCTTTTTTGACATAAAAATGATAATAACTTCTCACAGTCAAGTCTAATTGACCGAACTAAAAAAATAGTCCAATTGATTGTTTATTACGTCTCCCTCATGCTTTACTATTATATTTTTTATTAAAACAATATATTTAATATTAAAAAAACTTATATTTGATTATAAAATTTATATATTCGATGATATTTTTATACTATCAATAATGTTGGTATATCATTGAATATTAATATTTTTATCACTAAATATATTATTTTACTTTAAATTATAATAGTGAAATATGAATGTCTCACTCTTAAATAAGTTATTATATTAATATTTCATTTCTAAATAAAAAGTTTATATTTTTTTTTGAGAAAATCTAATTTTTTTTATTGAAACCATGTTACATACAAATAGTGTAATGATCGATTTATTTCAGTATAAGTTCATATTATCCCATAAACTATAACACTATTATGTCTATACAAAGTGAGAAATAATTTATATAAATCAGATAAATAATCTATCCTTCGTGAAAATTGAACTTGAAACTTTAAAATTTTACAGTTTGTTTAAGAGTTTGAAAAAAACAAAAAAAAAAAAAGTAATTAAAATAAAGAGAAAGGGGTTGTCCAACCCTTAGTTGGATGTTAATAAAAACAATGGGAAGGCAAAGGGAGTATATATACCTTTTTTAGCTTTTGTTTTTTTTTTTTTATAATAATAAACTTGTAAATTATATATATGTTTTAACAATAGAAAGAAAGATCAATATATCAACCAAAACATTAAGAAAAAAAACGTGTGCAAATTCCAAGAGGATTGTTCTATAGTGTCCGTATGGGTACCATGCGTTAAAATTTGAAAAAGTTTCATATCGATTATAGTCATGGTCCTGGCCATGAACATCGGCGTCCCCACTTCATTCAACAAGGAGTATCTTAACGTTGCTTCTTGTAAGTTTCCTTGCATTAATTCTTGTAAGAAAAAAAAATCATCTTGTGTAATCTTCATCATCACTGTTGTCGTTATGGATTGGATTGCCTCGGGGCCTAGGTTGAAAGCGGTGGGCTAGCGTTACCTGGATTCCATCATTATCCCGGGCGTCATAATCCCAGTGATGTTGATTGAACCCAAGTTGCATCTGCTCTCCAAAGTCTCTTGCAACCGTTGAACGGACTACTAGAGATTCTGGAACTCAACTCTTGAAGGAGCTTCCCTTTCACGAACGTTGTCGTTACCAGGATTATCCCGGTTATGTTGGCCAGCCATGATCATGATAAAACTTGCTCTGATACCAACTGACGTAGTGTAAGACTTGAGTTTAACCTTAGCGCACCAAGGAGGAAAGAAAAACAGCGTTTTCAACCCTTTTCTTCTGGACACACCCTAGAATGGAGAAGAAAACAACGTTTTTTACCCAAAGATAACACTTCACATAATTTTGAGAGAAATTCTCTTAATAATTCTATTGATCAAAGTTCTGAAAAATACAAAAATAGGATCACTTATTTATAGTAATAGGAAAATCTTATTCCTTGTAAAAGAAGTAAATCTAGATCTAGTAGAAAAGTAAATATAATCCTAATTAAAAAAAATAGTTTTAGAAAAATTAAAGTTAATCCTAATAAAGAAAGAAAAATAAAATACTAATTATTATGTCCTACATCAGTAGCAAAGGAAAATAAAATACTAATTATTATATCCTACATCATAAATTTTTCTAGATCCTTCTACTGGCCCAATTGATACATTTTATATGCTAGTTCTCGATCCATATCAGGTTTGAGTAGCTTCTACACTCTTGTATTCATTTTTATAGGATATTTCATTTCATGAATTTCCATTTTGTTCTATTTTATATGAAATTCATCTATAACAACGAGTCGTTTACTTGAATTTGAAGGTTAAACATAGGCTAGAATATTTACCTCCCTAGTAGAAATGCTAACTATTACTAACAAATTTGAGTATCTCTTTGATACCAGACCCCCTCATAGAAATGCTTATTTTTTAGCTTTCTTTATTTTATTTGAAAATTAATTGGTGAATTTTGATATGACTAATTTGTATTATTTTAATGCATTACGTATCATATTTTAGCCTTTTCTTGTTGGGTTTTTGTGTCATATACTTCATTTTTTAGATATGTTCGCGTAATTGTGTGTTTAATTAGTAGATTCGGATGAGGGGAGAATTTGTTTTAAGGTCTGAAATTTATCCCATTTCTTTACTTTTGGTCAACAATTTTTATTTTCAGGTCATGTGATTTTGACCTGGTCAATAATCCAGAGAAATTTATCCTCTTTCTTTACCTTTGGTCAACAAACTTTATTTTCAGGTCAAGTGATTTTGACTGGGTCAATAATCCAGATTTATTTTTTCATTTTGTTTTCTTCATTGGACATGAATAACAAGTGGTTTATTTTGCATTGGCTTGGCACTAAAGCTTTCATCTGTAGAAATGAAATGAAAGGAGAGGATGGAATGGTCGGAGGAAAGAAGAAAAAATAATATTAATCATATAACTTTTCTTTATTACTAAATTATAAAAAAATTTCTCTCCAATCCCCTTTTTTCATTTTTTTTTTCTATTAATCATAACCTAAATTTGGCATCCAAAAAAATCATTTCACTTACCCGTGACTCATTTGTTAACAAAAATAAACGAAAATTTATAAATTCTATAATTGCATCATTTTTTATAAAAAGGTTTAATTGAAAATATTTTTAAAAAGCTCAAGCCAAGTTCGAGCTTGACTAAATATGAATCAAGCCAAATTTAAACAAAAAGTTACTCAGCTAATCTTCCTTGCTTTGCACTCTTACCAGTTAATTGAAAATCTACACAATAAGAGTGTGTTAAGTAGGAGACATAAGTAAAAGGAAAGAAAATGAAAAAACCGGATGTTTTCCTCTCAAATATATAAATCACAATCCTTCTTGATCGAGAGGATTGGAGAGTAAAAAACAGAGATGAACCAATCTCTCACTTTCTCATCTTTTTTCTTTTCTTTTCTTTTACTTTTCAGTTTGTACCATCTCAATGAAACACGTGATGAAAAAAATTAAACTGTCACCTTTTTATAATTCTACTTTTTTATCCTCACTTTTCCCTGGACCAAACACACCTTAAAAGTGACAAAACTATGCAGTTTAGAGATTGGAAAGTCATTGAACCTAAAGCATGAGACTAAATACTTGTCATTGACCTTTTAATTGACTACTTATATTAAACACAACGCAGCTCTTGAACTTTGGGAAAACGATGAAGTGGAAGTGATCCTTGGCGCACAATCATCAACAGAAGCAAATTTTTTGGCTGAGTTCGCGGACAAAGCTAAAGTCCCAGTACTTTCTTTTTATGCACCTAATTCTTCTCCATCTTCAACCAAATATCCTTATTTCATTCAAATCACACAAGATGAAATGGCTCAGGTTAAAGGCATTGCTGCTGTTGTTGAAGAGTTTAAGTGGAGGAATGTTGTCCTTATCTATGAGGACAATGATGATGGGAGAGATATCATACCTTATATGGTTGATTACTTCGAAGAGAATAAAATACACATTGCATACAAGAGCGCTATTGCTTTCTCATCCAAAGATTTTCATTTCATTGAGGAGCTTCATAAACTCAAGGCACTGCAAACTACGGTATTTATTGTGCATATGTCACATCCTCTCGTATCTCATCTTTTCTTGAATGCAAAAAGTTTAGGTTTGCTGAGTGAAGGGTATGCTTGGATTCTGACAATGAAGAGTATGAGCATTTCCATTTAATGGATTCATCTGTCAAGGAGTCCATGCAAGGAGTGGTTGATTTCAAGCCCTATATACCAGCATCAGAAGAGCTCGATAATTTTACCTCAAGATGGAGGACATTTCTTGCTCAGGAGCCTGATATGGATGCAGCGGAGTTGGGAGCATTTGGTGTATGGGCCTATGATATTGCTTGGCGTCTAATGGAAGCAGCTGAGAGGACAAGGATTAAGGTTCCTCTGGCTAGGAAACCAGATAATAGATTGAACCTGATGGATTTAGATAAAATTAGTACATTAATACGTGCTTCAATACTTGTTGAAGAGATATTGAGAAGCAGATTTAAAGGTCTAAGTGGTGAATTTCACTTCAGCAATGGAAAACTAATCTCAAACATGCTCGAGATAATAAAGATTGGAAGAGCAGAGAGCAGAATTGGCTTTTGGACTTCTGAAGATAAAATTACTGGGGAATTACACCCGTCTTATTATAGAAGACATTTATCTTCCGTGACGAAAGATCTTGAAGCCGTTATCTGGCCCAGAGGTTCTACAACTATCCCAAGAGGTCGGGTTATGCAAATGACCAGTAAAACGCTTAGGATTGGCGTTGTACAGAATTCAGGGTTTCCAGAGCTAGTGCATGTGTATCATGATCTTCAAACCAATACTACAACTTTCACTGGCTTCTCTATAGAAGTTTTCAAGGCCGCCATTGAGTCTTTACCATATGCGGTTCGGTACGAGTTTATACCCATTGAACCTTATAGAGATCCTGTTGATCAGGTTTATCTTCAGGTATGCTTGATTTTAAAATCAAGAGAATTAGACCATCCCATTTCAATATTCAATTGTGAACATCTAGTACAATTTCTACTATCTCCATTTTACCTAAGGAAGAAAAAATAGGAGAATAGAAGAGGATTATTTTTTTAAGAAAAAGTAGACCTCATAAATTATTACTGTTTCATGACTAGTTTTTCTCTGTTTATTCTTATTAATATTTAATTCTGATTTGTAGTTTCTATTTGTTGAATGCCATGATTTGGATAAAACAGAAATATGATGCTGCTGTTGGGGATATAACAATCACCGCAAACAGATCTATATATGTTGATTTTACATTACCGTATACCGACTTAGGTGTTGGAATGGTAAGCAGAAAAGACAACAAGAACTTGTGGATTTTCTTGCAGCCGCTTACAGCAGATCTTTGGCTAACGAGTGCTGGTTTTTTCATATTAACCGGCTTTGTTGTTTGGTTAATAGAACGACCTATTAACCAGGAATTCCAGGGCTCGCTGTCACAGCAAATTGGAATGATATTCTGGTTCTCCTTCTCAACTCTTGTGTTTGCTCACAGTAAGTTCTCTATCTTACTTCCAGTACTTGGATGTAATGATAACGGCATAAAATATATGGGGAAAGAATATTTGCAAGTATTGTAATTCTCGAAACAAGTTAACTGACTTTGACATCAGAAATAGAGTGAATGCAAGGTCTAGGTTTTATGGGAATTAGAATGCCCTGTGACGACCAACCCTAAAAGCTAATTATATTGTTTCTACAGAATTCCCACACCCTGTGGAAATCCTCCACTTGCACCCCTCCCCTTTTGGAGGAAAAACAAAACAAAACTGGAAAGAAAAGATGATATTGTTTCGACAGAATTCCCATACTCCCGGTTCATTGCATGTTTGCACGAGTTTGCTGCACCCTGGACTCTTTGATTCTTTTTTTTTTTCTTTTTTTTTTTTGCGTTTTCCCTCTAATTGGATATGCCTTGTCATCAAATGATAGATGAGTTCTCCACAGTTCTTAATATTTGAGCTTCTGATATCTCATTTGGAGGCAATGCTACTCAATCACTTTAACCAAAATCTTTTCAAATGGCTCCCTAGTATGAATCTTGGTGTGCTTGGATAAATTTATTTACATATCAAAAAAGGAAAAAAAGAAGAAGGTACTGATGAGATGATCGAGTTGAAAGGACCACCTTCTTGAATGGACTAACTGAACTTCTGTCTGGCATTATTACAGGAGAAAGGCTGGAAAGCAACTTGTCAAGATTTGTAGTTCTCGTGTGGGTATTTGTTGTTCTTGTACTGACTTCAAGTTACACTGCGACTTTGACTTCAATGATGACGATTCAACAGATTCAGCTGAACTCAAACGAGAACAACTACATAGGGTACCAACATGGCTCGTTTGCCCCAGAAGTTTTGAGCAACCTGAATTTCAAAGATTCTAATCTTAGGCCGCTTGATTCACCAAACGATTATGCTAATGCTTTATCGAAAGGAAGCAAGAATGGTGGTGTCTCTGCTATCATTGATGAGATACCATACCTCAAGATCTTCCTTGGAAGGTTCTCTGCTGACTATGCCATGATTGGGCCTGTAACGGCTACCACCAATGGTTTTGGCTTTGTAAGTATCATCTTGTATGCTTTCATCTGCATACTGCATAAGCATATAAATTGCATATTTTACCTGAACATATATTATTGAAATTTACGCTTACCTTGATTTACAAATACCATGTCATATACATGCACACAATTTTGTGTTTAAGCTGATTGGTGTATTAATTACTAAGTTACCATTTGGCTTTGTTGTAAATTGGATTTATGGTTGTCAAAATAATTTTTAAAACCGATTTTGACAAAACAACGGTAAGGTTAAATTTTATTTAGAGTTTGATAAAATAATTGTTAAAACGGTTTTCTTGACACAAATTCAGCGTTCTATAAATTACAGTTTTTAATTCTTTCCAAAAATGCTAATGTTGTTTGGCTTAATTTTTTTTCTTAAAAACAAAATTCAATTGATAAACTCAACTAAACAGGAATTTAATTAATGCCAAATTTTCAGGTTTTTCCTAAAGGTTCACCACTTGTCCCTGACATGTCTAGGGCAATTGCAAAACTAAGAGAAGAAGGAAAGCTTAGTTTGATGGAAGACCTTTGGTTTAAGAGTCAACGGCCATTTACACATGGGGACGCTGCAGAAACTATGAACCCTCTTGGTGTGGATAGATTTCGTGGTTTATTCTTTATTAGTGGAACCTCTTCTGCTTTAGCCCTCACCATATTTTTTATTTTTACGCTCTACAAAAAATGGCATGTGCTTTTGCTATGTCTATCACGTTATTCGAGGTCGACTTGAGTCCCAAAAAAAAATACATCTCCTAACAGAGCAGGAGACATCAATGTATTACACCCAATTATATAAGTTAATTAATAGGAGTTATTTGTTTAAATTTGAGTTATTTGGTTTTAGTTAAAGTAGGAGTCAGTAAGTAGATTTTACTTCGTAAGTTTGCATTCGGTTTCAAGTTCGTTTCATAAGTTGCAATAAGCTTTCAAACCTTAACAATCTCATTCAATTGACATTTAAGTTAGAGTTAACGAAATAATATGTTCGGATTTTACGTAGCCATTTCATTTGATTATATGATCTCACGTGATTTAATCAGCCATTTGAAATCTTTTTTTCTTTTTAAACACGATTAGGTTTAAAGTTGAAGGTAAAATCTCATTTCTCTCCATATTATCATCGATTGAAAATCATGTGTAAAAATGTTTCGATGAGTGTCAATCCTAATATTTATTAAGTTGAAGGGTATGAACCAATAAAAAATAAGGCGGTGGGAGATGGAGTACGATATGACGAATTTGTTTTTTCAAAATTCTTGTCACATTAGATCTAAGTTGGTCATTTCGTTAAGTTAGTTGCAAAAAAATGTCAATTGAATGGAGTTGCTAACATTTGGAAGCCTATAGCAACTTATGAAACGTGAATGATGAATTTGAAACCAAATGCAAACTTAAGGATGTTGAACACATTTTATCCTCCAAACTAAGGGGAAAAAAGAAGCAGCAAAAGATTTATTGATTAAATCGGTCAATTTTTTACTAGCTTTGACTGACAATAATACTTTTTTACAATGTCTCTTAAATTATTCATAATTCATTTTTTTTAATCTCTTACATGGCTAGCGTTTCCCTTTTTGTTTTTTCTGAGAGTTTCTATAGTTAACTGTTATAGCCCTAAAATAATATGTAATAAGAAGTAGATAAATGTGTGGTAATTCAAGGTTACTAGGTCTCCTTTACTCTGTAATTTTTGGATAAACTGATGATGCCCCTTTCATTGAATTCAAATAACATAAATAGGCCATGGACAATGACCAGTTACAGACGTGGGGCATACCCCATTATTTATGGAACAGATAACAGACCACAAAAAATAGATCCATATTAAAAATAACTACTTATTAAAAGTCCAATCGACCCATGACACTTGACTCAGTCAAATAAACAAAATGACTACACTTAAACAACAACGGACAGACTTCAGGCTTTTAGGAGCAATAACCCTAATCTCATAATAGACCCCTTTCTTAGGAAACCTTGTCCTCAAGGTTACGAAATCGCTGCCTTAGGGTTTCTAGCTCTTCCCAGGTAGCGTCCTCCTCGTCGGCACCGGACCATTGCACCAAAACTTCAACTCCGACAACGTTCCCCTTTCTTTTTAGTCCTCTTTGCAAGATTCTCTCTTGTTCTAGTTCCAAGGAGCCTTCAGAGGAGATAATCGGTAAGTTTGCACAAGCTTGGATCCCTTCTCCTAGCTTTCTCTTAAGGCATGAAATATGAAATACTGGGTAAATCTTAGCTTCGGGGGGTAGATCGAGTTCATATGCAACTTGTCCCACCCTTCGAATCACCTTGAAAGGGCCATAATATCTCGGTGCAAGCTTCAAGTTCCTTCGCATCGCTATGGTCATTTGCTGATACGGCCGTAATCTAAGGTAAACCAAATCACCGATCTCAAACTCTTGAGTCTTCCTCTTTTTGTTAGCAAAATACTTCATCTTTGACTGGGCTTCTTGCAGCTTCTCCTTGATGAGTTTAGCAATAAACTCTGGAGTTCGAAGTTCTTCATCGACAGCTTGGACTTTAGTGGTTCCTAGCTTGTATGGTAACAACCGTGGAGGCAGTTGGCCGTAGACAGCTTCAAAAGGTGTCACCTTTGTGGATGTGTGTACTGAGGTATTGTAGGAGTATTCAGCTAAAGGTAACCACTTAACCCAATCTTTTGGTCTGTCACCGGAGAAACATCGGAGGTAGCATTCAAGTACCTTGTTCATGGCCTCTGTTTGGCCATCCATTTGGGGATGATAAGTTGTGTTGAGTAATAAATCTGTTCCACAAATTCTGAATAATTCCTTCCAAAAATTGCTAGTGAACACAGGATCTTAATCACTAACAATTGTCTGTGGTAATCCATGTAACTTAAAGACATTATCCAGAAAGACCCTAGCCACTGTTAGCGTTGCGTATGGATGATTAAAAGGCATAAAATCAGAATACTCACTTAACCCATCCACCACAACAAGGATCACTATCTTACCTCCTAAGGGGGGTAGTCCTTCGATAAAATCCATGCCGATGTCTTCCCAATTTTTGCTAGGTATGGGTAAAGGTTGAAGCAGCCCCAAAGGGTGGAGGGCTTCAACTTTACTCCTCTAGCACACATCACACTCCTGGATATGTGTTCTGACATCATTCCTTAAACCAAGCCAGTAAAACTCCTTTTTTATTCTTGCTTGGGTTTTTAATACTCCTGTGTGGCCCCTTAATGGACTGCTGTGGAACTGGTGCAGGATCTGCTGCTGGAAGGGAACTAACGACCCGAGATGTAGTCTACCCTTGTAAAAGAGTAACTCATTTCGGAGTTGGTAACGAGATCTGTCCAGGTCTCCATGATGGTAGTGGCTTATTAGCTGCTGCAACATGGGGTCCTGTTAGTAAGCCTTCTTCAACTCCTCTATCCATTGAGCTTGCAAGATGCTAATTGCTTGGTTTTGGAGAATTTGATTTGTTGGTACGGGATTTGGATTTATGGGATGGTGTTTGGGATGAATTGGTTCTGTTTGGCTTGTGTTTGAGGCTAGCGTTTGGTCACTGTTTGGGTTATGGGGTTCTGAGTATTGCACCCGGGATAAGGCATCAACTGCTGCATTACTCTTACCACTCCTATATTCCACCACGAAAAAATGGCATGTGCTTTTGCTAGTCTGTCACGTTATTCGAGGTCGACTTGAGTCCATAAAAAAATGCATCTCCTAACAGAACAGGAGACATCAATGTAATACACCATATTATTTAAGTTAATTAATAGGAGTTATATGTTTAAATTTGAGTTATTTGGTTTTAGTTAAAGTATGAGTCAGTAAGTAGATTTTACTTTGTATGTCTTTAAAGTTTGCATTTCGTTTCAAGTTCGTTTCATAAGTTGCAATAATCTTTCAAATCTTAACAACCTCGTTCAATTGGCATTTAAGTCAAAGTTAACGAAATAATCTACTCGGATTTGAAGTAGCCATTTCATTTGAATATATAATCTCATGTGACTTAATCAGCCTTTTGAAATCTCAATTTTTTTTAAAAACATGATTAGATTTAGGCTTGAAAGTAAAATCTCAATTTCTTTCTATGTCATCATTGATTGAAAATCTGGTGTAAAGTGTTTCGATGAGTGCCAATCTTACTATTGATCAAATTGGAGAGCATGGACCAATAAAAAAATGAAGCGGTGAGAGATGGAGTACAATATGACAAATTTGTTTTCTCAAAATTCTTGTCACATTATATCTAAGTTGGTCATTCCGTTAAGTCAGTTGCACAAAAATATCAATTGAATGGGGTTGATAACATTCGGAAGCTGATTGCAACTTATGAAACGTGAAAGATAAATTTGAAACCAAATGCAAACTTAAGGATGTTTAACGCATTTTATCCTCCAAACTAAGGGGAAAAAGGAAGCAGCAAAAGATTTATTGATTAAATTGTCAATATTTTTATAGCGTTGACTGACAATAATACTTTTACAATCTCTCTTAAATTATTCATTATTCTTTTTTTATATAATCTCTTACATGGCTGACGTTTCCCAATTTTTTGAAATTTCTTTTGTTTGCTCAAACATGGATTTGGGTGACAATCAAATCTGTTTGGAGCTAAAAAAATTTAAGTGATTTAGGTGTTGGGAGGAAGAATAAATGGGTGACAACCATAGAATTTTCCATGAGGCTTTACTGGACAATTAACAGTTGACTTACGATTTATCGACGGGTTTGACTACTTGCCTTAGAATTAATAATGCGAAGTATGTGCTCGCATGGCATATGGTGCAGTGGTAAGTTTAGTTTTTGATATGGCAGTTCTCCCATGAGGTTTCGGGTTCGAGTCCTGCCACTGCGCTGCACATCCTGCGATTTACATCCTCCACAGGATCTTAGAGCAAAGATTATGGGGCGGTCCTAATGGTCCGTTATCCAAAAAAAAATAATACGAAGTATGTGATCGTTTTGGGCAAATTGCATTAAGAGTTCCTGAAATTTTAGTACATCGCATTAGTTAAGTTCTTATTTGAACAATTTAGTCATGAATATTTTAATTTGTAACAATTTAATCTAAATATGATATTTACAACAAAAAATATGGTAATTAAAAGCAAATCCTAATATTTTGATGAAAGAAGTTGTGGTATGGTATTATTTTTTCGAACAATATAATTTTATCCATTCAAAATAAGCGAAGGTTTGAGTTGAATTCAAATTAATTTTTTTTATTTTCAAATTAAAAGAATCAAAATCCGTTTGAGATATAAAACTTAGTTATTGCCCATAAGAAAAATTATATTATATATCTGAAAAATCCAATTTCAATCACTTACAACATTATAAAACTAAAAACTTATATATATGATATGCATATTTATAATATAAAAATTATATTAATATATGTGTTTTCGAGACGCTCTCGATTTTGATATTTTTTAAAAACTGACGCTCTTGTTCCCAGACCAGCACCATGATCTTGTATCCTAAGTCATAAATGCTTTAATGTTATGGATATTTTAAAAAATTTAATATTTTATTTATTTTAATCATCAATTTAAACATGAGAATTTAATTAAATTTTATAATTTAAAATACAAAAATCTAAACATGAGAATTTATTTTAATTTTTTTACAGATGATTTTTTCCAATTCATTGAAAAATGAATTAAAAAATTTATTTTCATTTAATTCAAATTAATGGCGTGTTAGAAATTTTCAAACCAAAAAGGGATCCAATATGTAGGGAAGCAAGTTAGTTAAAGTTGAAAATAAAAAATAAAAGACTAGTATCATTCATGACTTTGATGATTCTTCGGTATAGAATACCTATGATACAAGTGGTAACATTCAGGACATTGTCAAAGTTATAACGGACCGAAAATAAATAGTTTACCAATTAATAAAGAAAATAAAATAAACATTCAAATGAGAAGAAAAGTAAATAAAATTGATCAATAAATGAGAAATTCTTACTTACATGGACTGAAAATAAAGATTCATAGTTTACCACTTAATAAAGAAAAGAAAATAAACATACATACAAGAAGAAAAGTAAATAAAATTGATCAAGAAACGAGAAATTCTTATTTGCACCCGATGCAAAACATCATTTTTGCACTGGGTGAAAACTTTACTGGTAATTTTTATCGATAATTATTAGGTAACTTTATTAGTAATTGTCACTGATAAAATTACCTAACAATTACCGGTAAAATTTCTATCAAGTGCAAAAATGGTTTTTGCATAGGGTGCAAGTACACAATTTTTCCCAAGAAACTAACTATATATGGCATTAGACCTTGTGAAACCAAAAAAGGTATAATTCCGTAGGAGGTTTTTGAATTACTACGCTCTAACATTTCGAACCAAGAACTATTAATATGGCATTAACCATCTTTAAACTATCAGATATTTGAAATCAATTCTCTGATGGTCCATTTCATTGCGAAGTTAATAAAAAAAACCATTTGAGAGAAATCTTCTCGTGTGCATAACATTGGATGTCAAGGGGTTGTCTTACCACGTGGGATTCTTTTAAATCTTTTTATTTCATGATGAAGACCAAATTTAATTTATGGGTTAAAGTTCATTAAAAAATATTTTGTTATAATCATTCATAAGTGGTGTTGATTGAAGAACGTTGCAATTATTTCATCAAAAAAATCGTGCTTTAAGTCTAACCACAAAATTAAATAATTAGTTGTCATGGGATTCACTACAAGTTTATGATAATTTAAGGATTGTTGAAGACAAATTGATAGTTTGAAGTTCTAAGTACTAGAGAACAATAGTTCAAAGACCTCTAGTGCAATTATGAAAGAAAAAAACCTAAATATTTCCTCTTGAGAAAGAGAAACTCTCGGGTGCATTGAGTCCAAACACTATGCATTTGGATCGGGTGCATCATAACCGTCTATGCTAATATGACCAGATAATGAACGGTTGTAATGCACCCTATCTAAACACAGTGTTTGGATCCAGTGCATTAAATAATTTCTCCTTAAAAAGAGGTCCTAAATTTAAATTCCCTTATCCTTCATTTATATATATTATCCACAATCCATATATTTCAAATAAGTTCAAACAAAATTTTTTACAAACCCTTTGTAACATTGGAGAAATCAATACTCAAGGGGTATATTGGAAATCACCTTGACAAGATGCTCAGGTGGTGATCTTCCAAACACCCAAGTCTAGAATGATTTGTAAAGATTTGGAATCGAAAACAGGAACAGAAATCAAAGAAAGAAAGAAGACAAGCGATTTGTTATCGAGGTTCGACTATGTACCTACGTCCCCATGAGTTCTTCTGAACTCTCTACACTAAATCAATGGTTCTTTACAATTACAGCAACCTCTCCAAAAAACCTCAAGTTCTTGAAGAAACCAAGAAGAGAAAAAAGAAGATGATAAGAACTTTTACAATGCTCTCTATCAATTCTATACTATTCTCTCTTTACAACCAGCCTCTCTACAATGAGTCCCTCTTGTGTTTTGTGTCTTTGCATTCTCACACAATTCTCTCTTGTATTGTGTCTTTTCACTCTTTACAATTGATCTCAAATTTTGTCACAATGTTATATTGAGAATGAAGCTAGGTGACCCTTTATATAGTGCATCAACTTCTTGATCAATCTTGAGTATCATTCTCCATGCTTAGATCTTGATGACCATTCAATCATGGCCTTCCATCAATCCTAAGTGGTGCTGTGTGTTTTAACGTTGCATCCACGCACCTAACAAGAGGCTTAACCAAGTTGAGTATGTGTGCCTCAGTGTGCCTAGCGCCTAGGCATTGAACAGGGGGCGGTGCGGCGCTAGGCAAAGCACTCTTTTCACTAATTGCTGGGCGGTGCGATGCTGGTGAGGGAGAGGTGTGACGCACACTGATGTTGTCCCTCTCACAGCTATGCACACACACCCAAAGTGATGCACACACATGTGTGCACTTTAACATGCTGAAACTTATTCTTCCAACTTTGGTTTAAACTTTAACCATGTTTGAACCATGTTTAAACCTTAGACAAATACCAACAATCTCTACCTTTGTCTAAGTGTTTAAACCCGAACCATTGTGAAGAGAGCTTCAGGATCCAAACTTATCTTGAGTCACCAATTAACCGACTCCAATCCTAAATAGTCCAAGGCAATGATTGAACTTACTTAGAGGTAGGACTTTAGTACCTAAATCCGCAGGATTTTCTTCCGTGGCTACCTTGTCCACATGGATGCATCCTTTCGTAACATTTTCCCGAATAAAATGATACCGAACATCCATGTGCTTTATCCTCTCATGGAAAACCGGATTCTTACACAAGTGCAATACACTTTGACTATCCAAAAACACCACAACCTGCTCCTCCAGTACCTTCAACTCTTCCAGCAACCCTTTGCACCACATAGCCTTCTTAATGGCCTCCATAGCCGTTATGTACTCAACCTCGGTTGTTGAGAATGCTACCACTGGCTGCAACTGAGCCTTCCAACTTACACAACATCCGTTTAAGTTAAAGAAGTAGGAGGTAATCGATCTCCTTTTATCCCGGTCTGCTCCATATTCCGAAACCGCAAAACCCTCAAGGCAGATGGACTTACCCCTCTTCTCATAATCCAACTCTACTTCTGGGCTTCCCTACAACTACCTCAGCAACCACTTCATCCCAAGCCAATGATCCTTTCCGGGATTACTCATAAACCAACTGAGGACACTCATTGCATGAGCAATGTCAGGTCTAGTGCTTACCATGGTGAGCATAGCAGAACCAACCGTACTAGAGTAAAGGACTTTTTCCATTTTCTTCTTCTCCGCCTCCGATCTCGGACATTGATCGCTGGAGAACTTGAAATGACCAGCAAGGGGAACCTTCATTGGTTTGCTATCTTCTATAGAGAATTTAGATATCATCTTCTCTATGTAGGAAGTTTGAGAGATTTCTTCAATTTGCACACCAACTCTCCTTGCCTTCTTTCCTCATAGCCTTCTGGTTGCCTTATGAAAATGGTCTCATCAAACTCTCCATGTAAGAATGTTGTCTTCACATCCATTTGCTCGATTTCTCAATCAAATTGGACCACCAATGCTAACACTATCCATATCATCTTGTACTTCACAACCGATGAGAAGATTTCGGTGAAATCTATGCCTTCTTTTTATGTGAACCCCTTCGCCACCAGCCTAGCTTTATACTGGACTTCATCCCCTGGAGTATTCCTTTCTTTGATCTTATAGATCCATCTATAATCCACAACTCTTTGTTTTTTTGGTTTGGGCACCAACTCCCAAGAGTTGTTCTTCATCAAAGAATCCATTTCTTCCTCTATAGCCAGCTGCCACTTTGATGAATCCTTACACTCCATAGCATCCATGTAAGTTTCTAGTTCAGCCTCTCCTTCTATCCAATGAGCTACTACATTAACATCCGCAAATCCATATCTCGAAGGTGGTCTAGCCACCCTCCTTCCTTGGTCCCTTGTGAGCTGGTAGTCATTATGACTTGCTGTATCAACCTCTTCTTGTTCAGCCTCTTCTTGAGTTTCTTGAGCTTGGCCTTTATCCAAGGGCTCTACCTCGTCCGAACCCTCTTACCTCCTTTGCTCTACTTGAACTGAATTGTCCTTGATGCGATGCTCCACAACTTTCGGACTGGTTTGCTCACTAGCCCCTGCAAGGTTAGTTTTCTCCAAATAGGGAAATAACGATTCATTAAAAATAACATCCCTACTTATAATCAGTTTCATGCTCTTCTTTTCTAAGGACCACAACCTATATCCCTTAACCCCATCACCATATCATAGAAATATACATTTTCTAGACCTTGGGCTAAGTTTATCCTTCTTTTGATGTGCATATGCAGCACACCCAAAAGTCCTAAGGTTGCTTAATTCAGGGGGTTTTCCACTTCACATCTCTATGGGAGTCTTGAGCTCTAAAGCTCTAGAGGGTGATCTATTTACCAAGTATGCAGCTGTAGCCACAGCTTCTCCCCAAAAATATTTTGGTAAACCAGATCCTATTAACATGCACATAACATTTTTCCATAAGGGTTCTATTCATCCTCTCAGCAACTCCATTTTGCTGAGGTATTTTTACAACCGTTCTATACCTTGGAATGCCATTTAATTCAAAGAATTTATTAAAATCCTTATTGCAAAATTCTAAGCCATTATCGGTTCGTAAAGCCTTAACTACCCTACCTGTTTGAGTTTCCAACAACTTCTTCCACACAACAAATTTATTCAAGGCATATGATTTATTTCTAAGTAAATAAACTCACACTCTTGTTGAATAATCATCAATTAAAGACAAAAAAAAAGTTACCACCCTGTGTTGGTGTTCGTGCTGGTCCCCAAAGGTCCAAATGAATGTAGTCAAGAATCCTCTTAGACTTGTGCACTCCAGTGTTGAAGCTGACCTGGTGTTGCTTCCCAAGAATGCAACTCTCACAGAAATCTAGTTTCTCTACTTTGTCTCCTCCAAGTAGACCATCATTGCTAAGAACTTGCAGGCCTTTTTCGCTCATATATCCCAAGCGAGTGTGCCAAAGGGCTGCCTTATCCATCTCAGCCATCAAGCTTGCTGCTTGATCATTGATTTTTGTCTCTCCGATTTCTTGCTACTTTGATCACTACCAAAGATCCCTTAGCCATCTTGATCTTTCCTCCCTCTACTTTGCATGTATACCCCATGGAATCCAGCTGCCCAAATGAGATCAAATTTTTCTTCAAATCTGGAAGATATCTCACATTTCACAGCAGCTTTGTGACTCCATCAAACATCCTTAATTGGATGTCTCCAATCCCCCTCACTTGGCAAGAATTTTCATTCCCCAAGAAGACCCTTCCATCATTGATCTCCTTGAAATTCTTGAACCATTCCTTGTGAGGGCACATGTGATAAGTGCACCCGGAATCCAGAATCCACTTCTCACTGTCTTGCCTTCTTCTCACATTTGAGCACACAACAAGAACATCATCTTGCTATTCTCCTTTGGCAACCTAAGCCTCTCCATTGTTGGTATGGCTTTTCCTCTCATCCCACATCTTCTTCTTGCAATCTTTTCTGATATGGCCCTCTTTATTGCAGTAGAAGCACCTATTTCCAAATCTTGATTTGGAATGTGCTCTCCCATGGCTTTGCCCTCTACCTCTTGATTTCTCTCGGTAGTTGCCATGGTTGCTACTGCCATTTCGAGTTGCTGGCCTTCCTCTTACGAACAGCCCATCTCTATTTGATGTCTCCTTCATCTTGGCTTTGAAGTCATGTGCCCTTATGGCATTGATTAAAATCTCATTAGTTAAAGTATCTCTTCTAGACTCAATAACATTAATCAAATTATCAAAGCAATCAGGAAGAGAGTTTAACAAAATAACCAATTATTCATCCGAGAATTTAATACTACAACTAGCCAAATCTTGAACTAGTTTGTTAAAGACATCAAGATTATCTTGCAAATCTTTATTAGGATCAATTTTAAAAGAAAAGATTCTTTTAAGAAGATAAATCTTGTTAGGGAGAGTTTTGGTAAGAAACAACTCATCTAGTTTCTTCCATATGACAGTCGGATCTTCCGAGTCTCCGCACTCCCTTGTGACACTATCCGACATGTGCAAGAAAATGGTGTTGTAAGCCATCTTCTTCATCTCAACCCGCTAGTCCTCTATGATACTTACTGGAAAAGCATCATCTTCTCTAATAGCCAAGTCCACTTTCTGTTGCATAAGAACAACCTTGATCTTCCGCTTCTATAGGGAAAAATCTCACTTTCCATCAAACTTCTCAACAACGAAATTTGAAGCCATCTTTGCGGACAAGATCCCAGATTTATGCGATAACCACAAATGCTTTCTTCTAAACCTCAAAAACATGATCGAAGATGGATCTTAACACCGTTCTTGAATCACCCTCAAGAACATGATCTGATCTTGATCTTTACTCCGTTCTTGAATCACCCAAGAAGTTGATCTTTGATTCTTGGAGTCTTGACTCCGTTACCTTCTTGTTCTTACTCCGATACCCTCTAACCAAGTTCTGATACCACTGTTGGAAATCAACTTGACAAGATACCTAGGTGGTGATCTTCCAAACACCCAAGTCTAGAATGACTTGTAAAGATTTGGAATTAAAAACAGGAACAGAAATCAAAGAAAGAAATAAGACAAGCGATTTGTTATCGAGGTTCGGTAATGTGCCTACGTCCCCTTGAGTTCCTCTGAACTCTCTGCACTAAATCAATGGTTCTTTACAATTACAGCAACCCTCTCTAAGAAACCTCAAGTTCTTGAAGAAACCAACAAGATGATAAGAATTTTTACAATGCTCTCTATCAATTCTATACTACTCTCTCTTTACAACCAATCTCTCTACAATGAGTCTCTCTTGTGTTTTATGTCTTTGCACTCTCACACAACTCCCTCTTGTGTTGTGTCTTTTCACTCTTTACAATTGATCTCAAATTATGTCACAATGTTATATTGAGAATGAAGCTTGGTGACCCTTTATACAGTGCACCAACTTCTTGATCAATCTTGAGTGTCATTCTCCACCCTTAGATCTTGATGACCACTCAATCATGGCCCTCCATCAATCCTAGGTGGTGCTTGATTATGCCCAAATTATAACACGGTTATTGTAGTACGGCTTTGGGGTGTCGATTCCACAGAGAAACAAGTTAAGTACAAAGGAAAATGTGTGAACCTTAAAACGAACGATAAAAGTTACACGAAAGATTTTTGGGTTTTGATGGTGAAATAATGTAAGAAAAATTGCGTAAATATAAAGGAAATATAAATAAGAAATAATAAGGTTATGGGAATCCTCTTTAGGTTCGTTCCCTATTTCCACTCTTGATTCAATTGATTTTATCTCGATTGCAAGTTTCACATCCCAAACAAGCAATCGAAATACATTCAATCAAGCACATTTATAACTCTAATATAATTGCTACAAATCACTCATTGATTTTGGTTCAAGCACACATGACCGATCTTAAAGATTATCAAGAAATGACAATATATCTTAAAAGACAATATCGCAGTAATGGACAATCAATAAAATAAATCTACCGGAATCAATCACATCCAAACAACCTCAAAGGAGGAGAAGGATGCAATCACCGGATTAAGAGAATCTAAAAGAAGAAGAATAAAAAGTACATCTATCACATGAACTCAAATCCTTCTTACTTAATCAATGAATAATTTACAAACAATATTCAACAATAAATCCATACAACCGAATCAAGAATAGGAAATAAGGAACAATAAATCCCTAAGGATTCATCCTTTTCCCTTGTATGAAGACTAGTTGGCCATGGAAATCAAGGTGGAAGAACAATAAGGATGCTCTCCCCTTGATTTGGCCATGAAGTTCAAGGTGGATGAACAATATGGATGTTCTCCCCTTGATTTGCAGCCAAAGAAAACTTGGAAAGAAAATAGAAGAATGCTGGATTTGGATCCCTTGGATCCTCTCTTTTTTCTCTCTTCCTTGCTTTCTCTCTTCAATGCCAGCTGCACACTCCATAAAGATATATTTATAGAGCATGAGGGGGGTGTTTTGGTCACTTTTCAAATCACTCTCCACTATGTAGAAAAATCACACTTCATCGAATCAATAGGTCTTTAATAAGCTTGCAACGTTAGGCTAGGGTAAAGGTCAAGAAAGAATGGGAAAGTTTAAACAAATAAAAGAACTAAGTCTCTTAATTTAAACACAACCACTTTAAGCACAAGATAACCTTACTTCAACACCCAACTCTTTTAACCATTTTTCGAGCATTTCTCGCAATAAATCACCATTTTTTTTTTCTTTTCTTCTTTCTTTGCCATAATTCATTTTTTCTCTCTTTTTTTTTTTATTTTGGCATAAGACCATTCACCTCCTCTTTCATTCTTTTTTTTTCTTTTCCACAACCCCCAACTTATCTCTTTTAAGGTACTTGGGTTACGGTAGTAATATTTTCTCATATTTCCACCCTTACTCCTTTTAAGTGTTTCTCACAACATGTGTATAACTAAGTTCTTTTAAAAGAGAGGTAAGGATAAAATATTTTTAGGCTCATAAAGGTAAGTAAATGGTTTATCGAAAGAAACAAGGCTCAATTTTTCTTTTCAAGAAAAATGCTCAAATAAGTGACTAGCGATAAATATAATAAGGGTAAGTTTAAAAAGGCTCAAACGGTCCAAAAATGGCCTATATCATATCCTAAGTAGTGTGCATTCTATGATTTTCGCCTCAAGTGATTATCAAATAAGTTCTAGAGCTTGTAGAGACCGCAAAAGTATTCACACAAAACAATCGCACATAAAACTTCTCCAAATGCTTTAGACTAATCATGCAATCTTACCACAAACCAGAGTCTCAAACCAAAGAAAAATTGACACTTAATTTATTCTCAAAGCGAAGCAAGATTTAACTTCTTCTAAATGTTATATGCTATCTCGATTAAGCTCATATCATTGACATGTGAATTGACTACAAGGCTAACACAAAGCATGCTAAAAACAAACAAAAAGGTAAAATGACACAAAGCAGTTCAATGAAAAATAGGAATATGTTTCCTCCACCCCCAACTTAAAATAGACATTGTCCTCAATGTGAAAGCATAAGATAAGAAAACTCCCTTTGTAGCCAAAAGTGCACAGAAGTTGAAAATTGTGCACCACCATGTGAACTGCTTCGTATATTTGTTCCTGAAAAAGAAATACAAAAGTAAAACTGGAAAATAGCAAAATAATAATAATAAACAAGAAAAATAATTAAAAAAAACAATAAAAATAAAAAGATATGCTTTGGGGTGCCTCCCATGAGCGCTAAATTTTACGTCTTCAGCCAGAAACTCTTATTCCCTCCTAGACAAACATGAGTTGACTACACCAGCAATTGCTTTACTGTTAAATTTGCTGCTTGTGTGCTTTGGAGAGACCTTAAAGATGTCATCAGTAACATCTGCAGATTTTGGCTCGATCTATGCTCCCATGAAGCCATGGGTGAGGGTATATACTTGGTGGTTGTCGTCCACATCCACTGATTTGTTCGGTGTTGGGATGTGTAACGACTTACCACTAAGTGTCTCAATGGCATTCACCTCCTCTTTCTTCTGTTGCGTTTGGTGCTAATTATAAGATGTGGACTGAGCTTGAGAAGGGAACTTACCTCGCTCAGTCAGACTCAAGTAGCTCGTCAGCTTGGACACTTGGCTCTTTATCTCTTTATGTTCTTTAACAACCTGCACAATTAAAGATTCAAGCCTTTGATTTGTCTTCCCCTGTGCTTCAATAAAAGCACGTAAAGTGTCTTCTAAAGAACTCCTAGAAGATACAGGTGCATGATATGGTTCAGAATATGGTGCAGGGGGTTGTGCAAGTTGCTGGTTTTTAGACTTCCATCTGAAATTGGGGTGATTTTGCCATCCCTGATTATAGATATAAGAGAATGGTGTAGAAGACTTCGTGTACATGCCTAAGGCATTACATTGTTCCTTATACATCCCTCTCATATCAACAAATGTAGGGCACTCTTGGGCGATATGGTCTACCCCGCCACACACAAAACATGGTTCAAAAGATTTTGCATGATTAACCACGTGTGTTGGCTTTAAGCTCTTAGTCTTTAATACCTCTAGTTCCCTAGTGAGCATCTCGACCTTGGCCTAAAGGTTATCCTCTTCCCTAAGATGGTGAATTCCACCACCATTTGGGTACTCTATAGGTCGTGACCTATTTGTGCTTTCAGTAGCACTAGGTCCAGTCCAAGTGTGAGCTTTTTCAGCAAGCTTATTGAGGTACTCTATGGCCTCATCAGGATCTTTCTCCAAGAACCCACAATTACACATCATCTCTACAAATTGACGTTCTCTATAGGTAAGACCCTCATAGAAATAGATCACTAAATGTCAATTCTCATACCCATGGTGAGGGCATATACTCAATAACTCTTTAAATCTCTCCCAAGACTGATACAGAGTCTCGCTGTCCTTTTGTGCAAAGGTGGAGATTTGCCTTTTCAAAGCATTGGTCTTATGTTGGGTAAAGTATTTATTGAAAAAAATTTGAGTCATCTCAGTCCACGACCCAATAGATCGTGGTCTTAGTGAGTATAGCCAACTCTTAGCTCTAATCTTCAAAGCGAAAGGAAAGAACTTAAGCCTAACAATGTCATTGGTTTCATCGTGACTATGAAAAGTCGCAACTACTTCCTCAAACTCTTTAATGTGCATATATGGGTTTTCGTTATCCAAGCCATGAAAAGTAGGGAGTAATTGAATCATCCCTGGTTTAAAATCTAGTTGGCGAGTATTGGCTGGAAACATGATGCATGATGGTGTGGCTGTGCATGTAGGGTGGAGGTAATCCTGAAGTATCCTGGCAACATTTTCATTACGATTATCGGTCATGTTAACAAAATCCTCTAAATTTTCTGATGGGGGTGCACTATGGTTTGATCTAGGCGATGTTTCACCAATGGAGGTGGAAAGAGAGGGTAACTCTAATTCAGGTCCTCTAATGAATCTGCCTCGCGAATCTCTCAGTTTAAGCATGCACCAATTAATTTAGAGGGAAAATTAAATAAAAAAATAGAATAATAAATAAATAAACAAATAAATAAATAAATAAAACATAATAATAAACAAGTAAATAAAACATAATAATAAACAAGTAAATAAAGCAGAATAATAAACAGATAAATAAAACAGAATAATAAGCAAATAAATAAAATAGAATAAAAAGCAAATAAATAAAACAGAATAATAAACAAATAAATAAAACAGAAGTAAAGGAATGATATGACCGTATTTACAAACTGCTGAAAAGAAAGATATTTACGATTTTTTTATTTATTTTACCGTTACACTCAAAGTTGACAAGTTTCCTTGTACTTAAAAGTGTTTCCCCGGCAACGGTGCCAAAATTTGATTATGCCTAAAGCATAACACGGTTATTGTAGTACGGTTTTGGGGTGTCGATTCCACAGGGAAACAAGTTAAGTACAAAGGAAAATGTGTGAACCTTAAAACGAACGATAAAAGTTACACGAAATATTTTTGGGTTTTGATGGTGAAATAATGTAAGAAAAATTGTGTGAATATAAAGGAAAATATAAATAAGAAATAACAAGGTTCTGGGAATCCTCCTTAGGTTCGTTCCCTATTTCCACTCTTGATTCAATTGATTTTATCTCGATTGCAAGTTTTACATCCCAAACAAGCAATCGAAATATATTCAATCAAGTACATTTATAACTCTAATATAATTGTTACAAATTACTCATTGATTTTAGTTCAAGCACACATGACCGATCTTAAAGATTATCAAGAAACAATAATATATCTTAAAAGACAATATCGCGGTAATGGACAATCAATAAAATAAATCTACAGGAATCAATCACATCCAAACAACCTCAAAGGAGGAGAATGATGCAATCACCGGATTAAGAGAATCTAAAAGAAGAAGAATAAAAAGTATATCTATCACATGAACTCAAATCCTTCTTAATTAATCAATGAATAATTTACAAACAATATTCAACAATAAATCCATACAACCGAATCAAGAATAGGAAATAAGGAACAATAAATCCCTAAGGATTCATCCTTTTCCCTTGTATGAAGACTAGTTGGCCATGGAAATCAAGGTGGAAGAACAATAAGGATGCTCTCCCCTTGATTTGGCCATGAAGTTCAAGGTGGATGAACAATATGGATGTTCTCCCCTTGATTTGCAGCCAAAGAAAACTTGAAAAGAAAATAGAAGAATGCTGGATTTGGATCCCTTGGATCCTCTCTTTTTTCTCTCTTCCTTGCTTTCTCTCTTCAATGCCCAGCTGCACACTCCATAAAGATATATTTATAGAGCATGAGGGGGGTGTTTTGGTCTTGGAGAATGTCATTTGCTCGCCCTAATCCGGTCAAGAGGCGAGGGGGCCGTGCTGTGCGCCTGGGCCTGCTGTGCTAGCCTGAACTGTTTCCACTAAAACTGTCATAACTTTCTCTAGAAAAATCCTTTTTTATGAACCGTAAAATTCTCTAGAAAATAGACTTCCGGATCTTTCTAATAATATATGGTTCATCGTCTGGTTCTTCCTACATCAATAAAGTTTAATCTGCAAAGATGATTGATCTGTACGGGAAATTCTGGCAATTCAGTGAAACTCTTTTAGCTTGTATGCAGAAGTGCACACACTAGTGTGCCTACCCTTAACTTGCTCCAAAGTGATGCACACACTTGTGTGCAGTCTTTTAGCTTACTGTACTTTATTACTCCAGCCTTGGTTTAGACTTTAACCATCTTTGAATCATGTTTGGACATGTCTAAACCTTGGACAAAAACGAGCACCGACACCCAAGATCTTTTGGTGCTTTAAACATGGATCGCTTTATTATCTCTTTTGTACTCAAAGCACCTGAAAATGCATCGAATTAAGTCAATGATTTATGAATATCACTTTAGAGTTATCAACATGTAAAAGTGCGATTATGACCGAGATCAACCCTAAAATGTTAACAATTAAATATTGTTTAGATGCATTTTATGACTCTCATCGGTGCTGTATATTTTAACCTTGCATCCATGCACCTAACAAGAGGCTTAACCGCCCCCAGGGCATTTGGTGCAGTGGTAAGTTCGGCCTTCGAGATGACGGTTTCTCCGTGAGGTCTCGTGTTCGAGTCCTGCCACTGCGCTGCACATCCTGCGATTTACATCCTCCACAGGGTCCTAGGGCAAGGATTGTGGGGGCGGTCGTAATGGTCTGTTATCTAAAAAAAAAAAAAAAGGCTTAACCAATTTGAGTATGTGTGCCTCAGTGTGCCTAGTGCCTAGGCACTAAACAAGGGGCAGTGCGGCGCTAGACAAAGCACCCTTTTCACCACTTGCTGGCCAGTGCGGCGCTGGTGAGGGAGAGGTGCGGCACACACTGATGCTGTCTCTCTCACAGCTGTGCGCACTCTTTTGCCTTGATGAATAGAGGTGTGCACACACACCCAAAGTGATGCACACACATGTGTGCACTCCTTTAACATGTTGAAATTTATTCTTCTAACCTTGGTTTATACTTTAACCATGTTTGAGCCATGTTTAAACCTTAGACAAATACCAACAGGGTATACTTTCATCTCACATCCATGTAGGGTTTACTTAATAAATTTTTACATGTATCCAAATGAATGTGAGAGGAAAGAATGTTGGTGGTATATGTTTTTTTTTATGTTAATTTTGATATTGTTATTGTAACGAGCCATCCCAGATGGGCCTTACCTGAAACGAAATCATTACTTTTAAGCATCGAGCCCTAACATATGAATACAATGTCACATGACTAGGATGCCACATTCACAAGTTCACATCACATTAGAACTTATATTCCCATCACCAATTAAACACAACATTATCACTATATTAACTCAAGCTCACGACACTTCATATGATTTACAATTCACAAGGAAGTTTAAATTACATAACCATGATCAACATTTTTTTTCTAAAATGCCTACTAGGACTAGACTCTCAAAAGACATGTGCTGAGGATGTTATCTGCGTGGACCCACTTAAAAGATGCCAACTTGCATGCTCTTCACTAAAGCTTACTCCAACAATCCTTACTAATCACTAGGGGGAAATTAAATAGAGGGGGAAGAGTTTAAAAGCCCAATAATATTACTTACCAAGAGTATTCGATTTTTAAATCTTAATTATCCAGCCTCATCATATCCCATTTTTAATTAGTATTCATGTCAATACACACATATCTATATAGGCACATATTCACATACAAAAGATTACATCACTTATCAACTCACTCTCCAATACTCAAGGAATAAGAACATTTTCATTTACATCATATCATTAATTCACATCAACACATATATGTCCAAAAAAAAAACTTTAAATCATTTCATCACAACACATCAAAAACAATGCCACAAATAGTGGTGCATGTGCACACACCATCCTCCATTCCACATCTCCACCTATCTCATCATCATAATCATTTTAGTCTTGTCATCATCTCAATCATTTTTTTCCATAATTTTAAGGGGATGTCTTCCCATGTATTGGCACCTACTCTCGGACTAGCCATGGTCATGGTCCTACTCGTTCTTGGACCACACTCCCCTCACGTGGCCCTATCTACTACCGAACCTGAAGGTCTTAAAATACGCACAGAGTCAACACACAATCAAGAAGAAGGCATCCAACATTTTCACATATCCACACAAGAATACATACCCACAACGAAGCAATGTAATTAGGTAGCCACATCAAGTAACTAAGTAATTAGCACACATCACAACTTAACTATATATTTTTCTATCTTATTTTATATATACTTCTAACCACGCACACAATCATTCATCTCATCTGAATCTTATTACAAGTGTGTGTGTGTGTCCTAATTCCATTTCCATCAATTAATAAGTCTTTCTCTCGAGTACTACAAGTAATCAATTCGTGAGCAAACTCCTTGCTTTTACTATTAGCCTTACTATTATCTAAATACACAACACTTAGTTTTTCAACAACTATATATATGTGCGCACACATAACATACTACTATATCGTACCAACTTGCCTTTGATGTTATGCGCGCACCCAAAATGTATCCTCTATGATGCCAATTCACCTAAAATGTTATGCGTGCACATACAACACATGTGTTGACCCTGAATGATTTTGATAGTGACAAAAATCTTAATTAAGCACTAATGAATATTACTTAAGTGATACAAATTGTTAATTGTGCTTATACATCAAAGAACAAGATTGTAGAAATTGGTGAATCAAACTTGATGATCTCAAAAGTCAATAAGCTCTCCAAAAGATCAAATTCAAGAAGAATAATTTAAATGCAACTTCAAAGACAATAGGGATAAATTATAGGTTTGAATCCTAAAATACACTTTGTAAGCATTTCAATTTTTAGGAGCTAATTAAATTTGCATTGCATTTTATTATATAGCCTTAATTAATTGAAGATATAAAATCTCCATGTGATTTTATTAAATGCAAATAAATTCTTTGGGCTGAATACTTAACATGTTCTAATTGAACTTAAGAAGAATTTATGTTGACATAGAAAATTATTTGAGCATTTGTAATATATCTTTCTTCATATATCTTGCACACACATTAAGCTTAAATTTGTAATATGTTTTGTCATCATCAAAATGTCTCAATCAAAAATTGATTAAATTAATTTTGATGATAACAAAACACTTTTGAAGTGTTTAACTCGTGTGTTTAATGTGCAAGAAAGTTTGATTCAATTAGGAGATTTTTCGGAACTTAAAAATCCAAAAAAAATAAAGAATATGAAGAAAATTGATGCTGAAAACACTGTAACAGCGCACAGAAACTGACCCAGTCGACTGGGTGCTTAAAAAGTCGGTTTTCACATCAGTTATAAAGGACAGTCGACTGCTATAAGTAGACAGTCGATTGGGCACGTTACAACAGCTATATTTTTGAATTTAAAAGGCTATAAACTTGTCTCTAACGGCTCTATTTTGTCTCTAATGGCTAGAATACTTCACAACACTATAAATAGAGCCTCAAAGGTCATTTGAAGAGAAGAGAAACATTCTACAATGAAGGATTAAAGCAAAATATTCGCTTCTTCTTGAGCCAAAAACTCCATTATCAAGCTATAAGCTTTTGAGAGAGAAAATATTTAGTTGTATAAGCTTTCATTGCTGTCTCTCTACCATTTACTTTACAGCATTTATTGTAAAGGGATTAACTTCCGAAAGGAAGGGTTAGCTTCTGAAAGGAAGAGATTAGCTTCCAAGAGGAAGGGATTGTTTGTAAGGTTTGTGCAACACCCGTGAAGTTGCACAACTAAGTTTTTTAGTGGATTACTTCAAGGAGATTCCTTGAAGAGAGTGGATGTAGGGTCGGAAGGAGTCCGATATTGCCGAACCACTATAAATCAAGTTTGCATCTCATTTACTCTATCTCCTTAATTACTTTCATAATTACTTGCTTATAATTATTTATTATTCAAGTAAATGAGATTGATTGCTTAATTATTTTGTAATTCAATTATATTTTCTATATTAAGCAATAAATTCTCTCATCTTTATGCTAGTAATTTAGGAAGATTGATTTTATTTAATTCCACATATATTTTGATATTTGAGATTGCAAAAAGTATTTAAAACTTTTGATACCCAATTCACCCCCTCTTGGGTATTGCTATAGTATATTTTGGACCAACAATTGGTATCAGAGTAAGGTTCTCTTATTTTAGGCTTAATATCCTAGAGTTGATCTTATGGCAACTATATTTTTAGAAGGAAGAGATCCTACTAGTCCTCCTCTTCTCCATGGAACAAATTTCACCCATTGGAAAGCTCAAATGAAGATTTTTATTCAAACTTATGATTATTATGCTTGGTATTTCATTCTTGAAAATGAAAATGATTTTGATGCAAATGATTGTAAATTAATTCAACAAAATGCTAAAGTTATGAACATGTTTTATAGTTCTCTTGATCAAAACGAAGTTAATCAAATTTCCTCATGTAGGACTGCAAAAGAAATTTGGGATTTATTGGAGGCCATACATGGAGGAAATGAGGAAGAAAATAATTTCAAATTGAAAAACTTTGTTCGTGACTTAGAGCATTTTAAAATGAATCAATTTTTGATTCGCAAACTCGTTTTACCATACTTGTTAAAATTTTATCTTTCATGTGTAAAATTTATTCTAACCTTGAACTTGTGAGAATATTTCTTAGGTCTTTGTCAAATCAATGGAAAATTATTTTGATAAAGCGTTCTACAAGTGAAAGCTTAGAAGAGTTTATGGAATCCTTCAAGAAGCATGAAAGCTACTTGGATTACAAAATTGATGGTTCTACCACATCATTACCTCTTATGGAAATTGGAGATGTTAATCGTGATGGTGATGACAAAGAAGAAGACTCCTCGGATAAAGAGATCAGATACAAGGAAATTGCCAACCTATGTTTTATGGCAATCAACGACGAAAATGAGGTATTGACTTCTTCCTCTTCAAAAAATAACATTGTTAGTAGTAGTGAAGAATTGATAGAAGTCATAAACGAAATATATGAAGAATTGAAAAAATTCGATCTAGGAACACCATTCTTAAAAAGATGTGTCATCTCTTTCTAAAGAGATAGTAGGTTTAAAAGAAGAAAAAGATAAACTATCTTCATTGTTTTATGATTCTTCTCAAGATTTTCTTAAAGATGAAAATGAAAACTTAAAGAATAAGATAATAGAATTGAATGGCACGATATCTAGACTTACGCTTGGAAAAGAAAAGCTAGATGAAGTGCTATCTTGTTAAAGATTAAATAGAGGAAAATCTGGGTTAGGTTATTCTCCATTAGGCAAGCAAAAATCAAAAGAGAGCTTATTCATGAAAGTATCTTGTGTGAATGAAGCCTCTACTTCAAAGACCACTAGCAAGGTCAAGAGCATTCCCTAAATGAATGCTAGTAGGTCTAAAAATATTAATTCTAATATATATACAAGAATGAAGCATCCTATAAATACTCATGCTTATATGTATGCTTATTCAAGAAATGCTTATACACATCCTAGGAATAACCATCATGTGCATCCTAGAAACAATATGTATAATCAAAACTTGTACACTGCACATGCATATCCTAGGAATTACCATCATAGTTATCCTAGAAATAATATTTATATTCATAATAATGCAAACATGTATCCTAGAAATCATCATCATACATTTTCTAGAAATGATATGCATATTCATATTTCTCACAATAGAAACATGTATCATAGGAATTCTTATCCAGAGAATTATAGACATGCACAACTAAGTCATCCTAGAATTTTCAATAACTACAACCCTAGGATTGTGCATCATAAACATGTCTACAAATATATAACACCTTATGTTATTAAGAAAGTATGGGTCCCAAAAGGAACCGTATTTTCTAGGACTAACCCCAAAGGACCCAAGAAATTTTAGGTACCTAACAGTGCAATCGTGTCTCCTTGTGTGATGTAGATATGTCTCCACACCAAAGAGAAAGGTAACTATTGCTACCTTGATAGTGGATGCTTAAAACACATGACCAATAAAGGGATATTTTTAGGATATTCAACCTCTAGTAAGGCTTATAGAGTCTTCAACAAGAGAACTCTTGTTGTAGAAGAATTCGTACATGTAACTCTTGATGAGTCTAACCCAATTAGCAGTAGAGAAGTTTCTTTCAATAATGATGCATATTTTATACCAAGAACAGAAACTTCTACTCCCATTGTTGACCTAAAGGAGAGTCCACCTCGAACAAATGAAGAGATGGAAACTCTCAAATTGGACCAACCATCTGCAAGCCAATAAGATGATAGTTTTTCCAAAGATTGGAAGTATGTAAATTATCACCTAATCGATTAAGTGATTGGTGATCTTTCACAAGAGGCAAGAACTCGTTCCTCTATTAGAAATATTTGCAATTATGTAGCTTATTTGTCTCAAATAGAACCTAAGACATTTATAAAAGCCGAAAAGGATAATGATCAGATAATTTCCATGTAAGAAGAAATAAATCAATTTGAAAGAAACAATGTTTGGAATCAAGTTCCTAGGCCTAAGAATCAGACAATAATAGGAACTAATAGGTATTTAGAAATAAGATGTATGAAAATGGAATAGTAATTAGGAATAAGGCTAGACTAGTTGCTAAGGGATATAATCAAGAAGAAAGAATAAACTTTGATGAGACCTATGCTCCCGTAGCTAGATTAGAAGCTATTCGAATGTTATTAGCCTTTGCTTGCTTTAATAAGTTTAAATTATTTCAAATGGATGTAAAGAGTGCTTTCTTAAATGGCTTTATAGAGGAAGAGATTTATGTTGAGCAATCTCTTGGATTTGAGAATCTTAGTCTTCCAAATCATGTCTACATGCTTTCTAAATCTCTATATGGTTTAAAGCAAGCTCCAAGAGCATGGTATGAAAGACTAAGTAAATTTTTGATTGACAATAAATTTGTAAGAGGCAAAGTGGACACAACCCTCTTCACAAAAAACTCACATAAATGACACTCTACTAGTCCAAATATATGTTGATGATATTATTTTTGGTACTACTAATGAATCTATGTGTCAAGAGTTTGCCAAGTGCATACAAGGTGAATTTGAAATGAGCATGATGGGAGAGCTTACCTACTTCCTTGGACTTCAAATCAAACAATTGAAAGGAGACATTTTCATCAATCAATCAAAGTACACTAAGGACATACTAAAGAGGTTCGAAATGGAAAGCTCAAAGTCACTTGGTACACCCATGAGCACCTCAACAAAACTTGATCTTGATGAATGAGATAAATGTGTATATACTAAATATTATAGAAGCATGATAAGAGCTTTACTTTATTTAACTGCAAATAGACCTGATATAATGTTCAGCGTATATATGTGTGCTAGATTTCAAGCTAATCCAAATGAATCACATGTAATTGCAGTAAAAAGAATTCTTAGATATCTACAAGGAACTCAAACCCTAGGATTATGGTACTTTAGAGATTCATCTTTTGAGGTTGTAGGATATTCAGATGCTGACTTTGCTGGATGTAGGTTAGATAGAAAAAGCACAAGTAGAACATGTCAATTCTTAGGTGCAATGTTAATCTCTTAGTTTTCCAAGAAACAAAACTCTGTTGCACTATCAACCGCCGAGGTGAAATATGTTGCAGCTGGAAGTTGTTGTGCCCAAGTATTGTAGATGAAACAACAACTAGAATACTATGGCATGAACTTTAAAAGTATCTCAATACATTGCGATAATATAAGTGCTATCAACTTAACCAAAAACCCTATTCAGCACTCTAGAACCAAACACATAGAAAATAGACATAATTTCTTAAGAGACCATGCTCAAAAAGGTAATATAAGACTAGAATTCATACTTTCAGAAGATCAAATAACTGACATTCTTACTAAGCCCTTGAACGAAGATAGTTTTAGCAAGATTAGACTCTTAATGAGATTAACAAATTATGAAATTATGTATGTTTGATTGCATCTACATTTCATCATACGCATATTTGACATCTAGTGAATGAGTATTAACTCCCATTTGATATATCTCTCACTCAAGATGGCATATATAAATCATTTCTTGCTTAAAATTTCAAGTTGGAGCTCAAAATTTTATGTGTTGTGAAAGACCCAATCGACTAGTATATTGGTCCAGTCGACTGGTATCTCTCTGTCCAGTTACCCAGTCGACTAGTTGAGTCAATCCAGTCGACTGATGTCTTTTTGCCCATTTAACACTCAAATATTAATTGATTTTTGATGAAAAATAGAAAGAAGAAGATCAATAAGACATTTATGCTCATAACATATATTAAAGGAGAAAGTGCGGTACAAATCTCTATCTCATACTCTTTTATTTTTTAAATATAACTTTGATAAATTCTATTTGACTTAACATTGGATAAATCAAGTGTTGAGCTTGAATTTAGATTTAAGAATTACTTTTGAGTTATTGATTTATCAAGCATGAGCTAAATATGAAACTTTCTATTATATATGCTTGAGTTTGAAAATAATGATTATCTTTGCATTGAATTGATAATCATCTATTTATTGAATCTAACGTACCCTGAAAATGATATTTGATTGATAATTGAAAATTATATTTCGGTGTATATATTCATGGGAAGTAACCTTTTTTTTTTAAGTACTTATAGATCTTTCCAATTTGAACATCTTTTTGAGTAGTTTGATGAGCTCTTTGTCTTGATTATTCAATCAATCAACTACTAATAAGACTTGTTAAGTTTTATCCAATTTTTTTCACTTAAAATTTAAAAATAATTACTTTAGACTTTTTGAAAGGGGGAGAAAATCTGATTTATTGGCAAAAGAGAAAACCTTTGGTAAAATTATTTTACTCAAATGAGTTTAAATACTTGAAAAACTCTTTTTGATATGTTTTAAATTTGGATATTATATCTTGAGAATTTTATCTATTTTCGACCTATTGGTAAATTAAGCAATGAGTTCAAACTCTTGCCCTTTATTGATTAAGTGTAAGTTACTCTAAGCATTAAGGTTATTTTGAATATTGAAGATTTATAATGCTTAAGAATTATTTTAGATCATGTGGGGCTTGAATTCATTCTTTTGTGGGAAGTTGGCTAGACTTATTTTATCTCTATATGCAAAAGGAAATATTGGAAAAATAAAGGAAACCTTGTCCCATTTTCTATAAAATTTAGCACTTAAGTCTCTTTGAACCCAACTCTTTCAAATGCTTTATATTTCTTGATATTTTGTAAAACGATTATTTTCTCAATATGTTTCATCAAAATATTTTCAATAGCATATTTTGAGGGGGAGCTCTTCTTTGAAATCCACTCTTTTTTTTATGATGACAAAAAGGGGGAGAAAAAATACATTCTTAAGATTTTTGTCACTATAAAAAAGGGGGAGATTGTTGACCCTGAATGATTTTGGTAGTGATAAAAATCTTAATTAAACACTAATGAATATTACTTAAGTGATACAAATTGTTAATAGTGTTTATACATCAAAGGAGATCAAGATTGTAGAAATTGGTGAATCAAAGTTGATGATCTCAAAAGTCAATAAGCTCTCCAAAAGATCAAATTCAAGGAGAATAATTTAAATGCAACTTCAAAGACAATGGGGATAAATTATATTTTTGAATCCTAAGATACACTTTGTAAGCATTTCAATTTTTAGGAGCTAATTAAATTTGCATTGCATTTTATTATATAGACTTAATTAATTGAAGATATAAAATCTTCACGTGATTTTATTAAATGCAAATAAATTCTTTGGGCTCAATACTTAACATGCTCTAATTGAACTTAAGAAGAATTTATGTTGACATAGAAAATTATTTGAGCATTTGTAATATATATTTCTTCATATATCTTGCACACATATTAAGCTTAAATTTGTAATATGTTTTGTCATCATCAAAATGTCTCAATCAAGAAATTGATATTTTGATGATAACAAAACACTTTTGAAGTGTTTAACTCATGTGTTTAATGTGCAAGAAAGTTTGATTCAATTAGGAGATTTTTTGGAACTCAAAAATCCAAAAAGAATAAAGAATATGAAGAAAATTGATGCTGAAAACATTGCTCATCCTGAAAACACTGTAGTAGCTCACAAAAACTGACCCAGTCGACTAGGTAAATAGTACTAGTCCACTGGGTGCTCGAAAAGTCAGTTTTCGCATCAGTTATAAAGGACAGTCGACTGCTATAAGTGGACAGTCGACTGGATACGTTACAACAGCTATATTTTTTAATTTAAAATTCTATAAACTTGTCTCTAACGGCTTTATTTTGTCTCCAATGGCTAGAAGACTTCAAGACATTATAAATAGAGCCTCAAAGGTCATTTGAAGAGAAGAGAAACATTCTACAACACAGGATTAAAACAAAATCTTTATTCTCTTCTTCTTAAGCCAAAAACTCCATTATCAAGCTATAAGCTTTTGAGAGAGAAAATATTCAGTTGTATAAGCTTTCATTGTTGTCTCTCTACTATTACTTTACAACATTTATTGTAAAGGGATTAACTTCCAAAAGGAATAGATTAGCTTCCGAGAGGAAGAGATTTGCTTCCAAGAGGAAGGGATTGTTTGTAAGGTTTGTGCAACACCCGTGAAGTTGCACGACTAAGTTTCTTAGTGGATTACTTCAAAGAGGTTCCTTGAAGAGAGTGGATGTAGGGTCGAAATGAGTCTGATATTGCCGAACCACTATAAATCTAGTTTGCATCTCTCTTACTATATCTCCTTAATTACTTTCATAATTACTTGCTTATAATTATTTATTATTCAAGTAAATGAGATTGATTGCTTAATTATTTTGTAATTCAATTATCTTTTCTATATTAAGCAATGAATTCTCTCATTTTTGTGCTAGTAATTTAGAAAGATTGATTTGATTTAATTCCGCATATATTTTGATATTTGAGATTGCAAAAAGTATTTAAAACTTTTAATACCCAATTCATCAACCCTCTTGGGTATTGTCATAGTATATTTTGGACCAACAACATGTTATATGAAGTCGCACGTGCACCATGCACTATTATATGATACAATTTTTTCCCTAGAATGTGTATGACCCATTATTCCTTTACTTGATAAAGGTTTTATAACTTTCCTTGGAAATTTTTAGAGGCAAAATAATTCAGAATTATCAGATATGCATGGTTCCATCAAATTTCTTCTAAATCTTTTAAAAATTCAACTTTATGCACAAAAAGATAAAGACTTTGTTTTACCCAAATAATTTTAAATTAATTTGTGGAAGGGTTATGGTTTCAAAATAAAAATCAATCTAAAACCAAAAACATCCTTCCATTTCCTTGTAACACCCTAAATAAATTTTTTACCAATCAAAGCTTTTCTTAAGGAATTACCCAAATTTACAAAATTAATTAAATTCGCCCTTAATTTACCTGATTATCTCACAATTTCTTATTTACCTTCATAATAAGAAAACTAAATAATTTCTTTCTTAAATATACTCATTCCATATTCATAGCCTTTTTCGATCGAATTCGGTTCTTAATTATGAGAGATTGTGACCAAGATTATTTTGAACAAATCTAAAATATATTAGTAATAAAATTTGTTAGGGTTATTCAAAAATCAAAATAATTGATTTTTGGGTCATTTTTGAAGTTTTTATAAACCAATGATATATCTGAAATATAATCAGGGGCAAATGTAAATCCTCATGGAACAGTGTCATCCCCAACCTCCAGTCATGTTGACCTGACTGGATCGCTGGTCAAACGACCCAAATTCTTATTTGTTTGCATAAATCTTTCATTTGTATTCCAAAATTAACAAATCATATGTGAGTTTTGAAGTTCTTGAACCAAAGATTTATAATATTACGTTAGATTTCAGAAATCATGATGAAAATTGTTTGATCTTACCCATAAACATAAATAACTCACTAATAAAATTAAGTAGTATAGCCTTCCTTCCTTCTCCCTTCTCCCTCTTTTTCTTTTCTTTTTCTTTCTTTCTTTATTCCTCTCTCTCAAATGTTCTCACAACTGAAGGCTTATAGCCTAATAACTCCACGTACTAATGGAAAAAAAAGTTAATTGATTTAAGAGAGACAACCACTAAATAAAAAAAAAAATCTAAAATATGTAATTAAAATAAAGAATAAAAATTTAATTGATTAATACAATAATTATATCTCTCAACTTTCCATCAAAAAAATATCTCTAAACCAATTAAATATCTCACAATATTTCATTTAATTTATGATCTATATTTTATAGATAGAGATCGTCAGATCGACTTGTTTGGTTAGTGTTATTTATTGGAAGTGCCGGTCCCCTTCGATTTATGTACAGTAAATATTTGACAGGGATGATGTTGAACTGAATGTTGTTTGCTTCTTAGAATTTCCTATATATTACGTAATTTTGTATTAGCAACCCTCGAGTACGTTAAATACTCGTTAGCCGTTGACTCTTTGTATTGTTTACTCCATTTTACTGCATTCTTTTTGTATTTTTGTAGGAACTCAACCTTAGTTATGGAGTAGCAATGGTGCCAACCAAAATTATGTAATTAGATAGCATCATTAGGTATTTAGGTTTTATCTCATACATGGAGAATAGGAGGAAGAACCAGACCTTTCTCTTGCTGCTTGTTCTTTTTGGTCATTTGTGTGGCAAAGCCGAACTCATTCAAACTGATCAGAACGATAATATGAGTATGGTGGAGGAGGTTCACGCTGGAGTTATTGTCAATATGGGATCATATGGAGGGGAAGATCCTACAAAGCTGCATTTCCATGGCACTTTCTGATTTCTACACTTTACATAATCACTTAGTTTTGCCACGAATATACGAGATCTTGTCTCTTTCAGTAATTTGCATTTCCATAAGTTGGGACCATATATCATAATTGGATTCGGTGAGGCTGATTTCGATATTAAATAAGCTTTCTAATTGAACCACAACTGGAACAGATATTTTTTCACTCATTTTTTTTTTCTGTTTTTCTGGAATCAAGAGTGTGACAGAGAGAGGATATCATCGGAAGAAAGTTGCGCGATACAGAATCAGCGATGATTGGGCAGAATCAGCGGATCTAGTTCGACGGTGGATCTGGTTCGGCGACAGATAAGCTGGTTTGGCGGTGAGCTTTGATTTTTTTTTTCTTCTTCTTTCTTCTTGTTTCTGTGTTGTGGCTGAGGGATTTTTGGGTTTAGTGTTTCTCCCTCCCTTTTTTTTTGAGAGATATGTTTTGGATCGTTTTAATTCGGCTCTGATACCATATTGAAAAAAAGGATTCATGTTTTCATAATATTTCATTGTTATAGTTACAATGATATTTATAAAGCTTGATTCTATGGTTTAATCAAACTAATACACAATCTAAATTAGGAAGGCAATTACATAAAATAGAAAATTTTGATTTATGCCTTATTTAACATTAACTAGTGAGGAAATCTTCACCTTCTACCCTATGTACCAACCCTTTCAGATGACATATGTGAACCCTTTTTATCTTCAATTTTGGCACTGACTTTAAACAAAATTTAGAGTTGGTAAATTAGTAACTAAGTCCACAATAGAGCGTATAAATTCTATTATGGCCAATTTCTTTTGGGGAGATAAGGAGGGTAAAAGGAAATTGCATTGGTGAGCTTGGTCAAAAATTTGCAAACCTACTAAAGAATAAGGTTTGGGTCTAAGAAATCTTCAGGAAGTCCAAAAATCGCTACACATGAAATTTGCATATAAGATTTTGACGTCTGAAGGTTTGTGGGCCGATTTTTTCAAAGCTAAGTACCTAAGAGATGACCACCCTATGTCTTGTGCAAGGAGAGCTTCTGACTCACGTTTCTGGAGATCAGTTATGGCATGTGTCCCGGAAGTCATGGATAATGTAAAAGTTCTATTGAGGGGCGGAAACTCTTTCTTCTGGTATGATAGATGGTTGGCATCTGGACCCCTATCAGTTAGGATTACTGATATCCTAAAAAATCAGCTTCAGATTAAAGAATGTTGGGTGGATAATAATTGGAATATTGAGATGTTGAGGGATCTTGTGGGGGATGAAACCACGGAAGAAATTATTGAAACCAGAATCAATAGGTGTGACAGGTTGGATATTTGTGTCTGGATGTCATCCCCTGATGGTAAGTTCACAACAGCTTCAGCTTGGGAGGCTGTTCGGAAACATCAGGAGATGTTGTCGTGGCATGAATGGTTTTGGAACAAAATTCTGCCAAAAAAATTATCCATCTGCAATTGGAAAGCTTGGTTCAATAGCCTTGCAGTGGATGAAAGAGTGCAATAGAAGGTGATATCCCTTGCATCGGCCTGTGACTGCTGCTGTCCACCAGGTAGGGAATCAATTGATCATGTCTTAGCTACCGGGAATATTGCTGCTCAGATATGGGAGCGTGCAAGCAAATTGTTGAATGTGCCATGCCTGCGTTTTGATACTTGGAAGGCTACTCTATATGCATGGATGACAATAGCAAAAAAGGCTTCTTTATCTGGCAATTTAATTGGTCTGCTTCCGTGCATCATTACGTGGTGTTTATGGAATAGTAGATGTAAAGCAAGAATGGAGGGGCTGAAAGCTTGTGTAGATCAAGTATGGAGGTCGATTAAAATATGGCTTAAAATACTGGCTACATAGAATTGAAGGTGCTCAAAACTTTGTCTGATCAAGATGTTCGCTTGATGACTGATCTTAACTTGGTTTCGCCCAAAACTACTACTGTCCAAAAATGTAGGCTAGTGTAGTGGCTGAAACCCCCTTGTGGTTGGGTTAAAATTAATTGTGACGGCAGTGCTAGAAATAACCTAGGCTCTTCAGGGGGTGGTGGTATCTTGAGAGATGCTAATGGTGACTTTAAAGGATCTTTCTCTAGTCATTACGGTTTTGGCTCTAATAATGAAGCAGAGTTGAGGGCTGTGTTTGATGGCATTAAGCTGTGCAAGAGTTTTTCGTATTTTAATGTTATTATTGAGAGTGACTCCAAAACCATTGTTGATTGGTTTAGAGCGGGTAGGTGCACCCTATGGTATTTATGGGACTTTTGGGATGAGTGTGTTAAAGAGATGCAAGGGATGAATGTTTAGATTGTTCACCAATTACGTGAAGGTAATCAAGCAACAGATTTCTTGGCTAAGATCGGTGAACGAGGCAATAATGGAACGTATGATAATTTACATGAGCTACCGAGGTTATTAAAGGGTATCATTCGTATTGATAAGTCTGGTTTGCCGGCTATTAGACGTTAGGTTGCTTTTGTTTGTTGTGAGTTATCTTTAGGCTTGTTTAGAGGTTGTTTTTCTTCATAGGTTTGTTTAGTCCTGTTTGATTTTTCTTGGTTGGTTTATTTTCTTTATGCTTTGCTTAGTCTTGTTTGGTCTGTCTTTGGGAGGGTTTGTTCTTTTATCTTATTGTAATCTCTCAGATGCTTTGCTTGTAACCACAGTTTTCCTCCGCTATAAGTGAGGGCTTATCAATAAACTTGGGACGGGGTCGCTACGAGGGTGGCTACCGGCTCTTTAAAAAAAAAAAATTAGTAAATAAGGCATTGCTCTTTACCATGTTCTAATCAACTAATCATTTTCTTCTACAATAGTTGACTCACTAATTTTTCAGCAAAGATGCCATACCTGAATCATATACCATGCACACCACCAGGACTCTCTTGAGAAAGCAGGAGCCATCATTTCTACAAATTTGTAATGTATAACTTTCTTTTATTCCCATATATAGATAATTTAATATGTGTATCGAGGATGATACATGAAAATCCAAGCGTTTTGAAATATCAAAGCAAGATAGGTCCATAGATTCTTTTACCCTGTACAAGGGGGATCTATGCTGTTTTCATTGCACCTTCTCCTACCAATCACCTTTTAAGTCCTGTTAACACAATGCAACTCAAACTACAAAACAAAACTAAAGTTAAAATCCAGAGAATTTAAAAAACCCACTTTACAAAGACATATGATTAGGACACCATCAAATTTCACTAGAATTTTAATTAGACAGTAAACCCACGCCATGGTATTCTGATATCATATGCTTCCTCATTCCAAATCAAAATTTTCTTGGAGATGATTAAGAACCTGTGTACTTTTGATTTTTTATATTGTGCCTTAATATGATGATGCAACTCTGACTTCTCAGGGTCAAGAGCAGGCTGCGATATCTCAAGCCCTTCTTCTTTAATAATTGAAAGATATCTGCATTGAGGTGATTATAGAGCAGAAGATCAAATTTTTGAATGTCTATGAAGAAAGCACCCCCTTGTCTCAGGGACTAAATAAACTAATTAAAGACCGTATAATCTACAGCTATATGGGTTTACTTATCTATTTATTCCAATAAAGAGCTAGATAAGTTTTGATTATATGCAACTATACGCTTTCTCCTTCAGCCATGAGAAAAATTATTTTCGACAAAGCATCTCAAAGTGGCAAAGTATCTGTCATCTCTAATATCCAAAAATTTCACCACCTTATCCTGAGGTGTGGCCCAAAAACTGATGACAGCTTTTCTCCATCCTTTCACCATAGGCTATACTTTAATAAGCCAAGAGATCTTCAAGAAGTCTATGGCCTCAAAAGTTGAGTTTTTACTATAAGGTGTCAACTATGGTGCCAAAAGGAGGAGTTTATAAGATATAAGAAAACAATACTTCTACATTCGCTGAAGGACTATTTTGCACATCTACTCAGTGATTTTACAAGGGCTGTCTGAGAGAAATTGTGCACATATACAAACCTTCTGGCATTAAAATTATCAACTCCAAGGTCTTCATCCCACAGGAAGATGTAGGAATACTCTGAGACAATATCCGGATGTAAGAAACGCTTCGCAAACCACCCAAGTCATGAAAACATATTTCACAATATCAAGTCATGAAACCACCTAAGTTTCAAATTTACAGCTTTTTACCATAACCACTTGGTTTGATTGATAGCAGACACATGAATAGCACTTTTGTTAGGACTTAAATAAAATCTAAACATGTTGAACAACTTAAATAGCATATCGATTAAACGTGGAATTATAAAGACCGTAAACATACCTCCAGCCATTGAAGCTTTTCACTTACATAATCTGCTATTCTCTCGATATTGGTTCTTCTAGACTCTCAGAACTCTCTTCAATTTGATGGTGTATGAAAGAAAATGAGAAGTACCGAGTCTAGGGACCAAACCTGTATTTATACATATTCTTCCATCAAGAATGTCCGTCCGTATTTCATACGCTTGTTACCACAATCAATGGATAGCCAAAGGGTTAAACATGGACCATATATATAGGTTGGTTACATATACCTTATACTCTCAATACAACCATTGAGAATATGAACCAACATTCCTTAAGCATACACCTTGTGTTTTTTCTCTAACACTCTAACTTGCTAACTCTTAATATGCTCTATGGTTATCCTATTTATAGGAGAAATGCACTAAGAATAATTGAATTAATTTGGCCACAATTAATGCTTAGTGGAGCACATCTACCTCCACTTAATTGCCACAATTAATGCTTGAATTTATTACATCTACCTCCACTTATTAATTGCCACAATTAATGCTTGAATTTATTACATTCTCCAACTTGGTCCATATGTTTAACCTAACTTAATCCCATTGATATATTTTAAGAAGTAAATACATGAATCATGGCGACAAGTCCTCTAAAAGTGAGTATTACCTTTCATGTATTACGATGCATTTAGTTCCTCAAGTATTATTCTTTATGTGGTAACATTTCTTAATGAATAAACCCTATGTTTATTCTTGGTCCTATACATATGAATTTTCTTAAAGAAATTAAGGTGCACATGAATATGAGAAAACATCAAAATATGTAAAAGTTTCATTAATAAACTGTATGTATACACTTACAAAGTGGAACCAAGTCCCATTTTCTCTACTTGATCCTTGAATTTCAAAGGTGGCATGCCTTTAGTCAAAGGATCAGCGATCATCAATTCAGTGCTAATGTGTTCAATAACCACTTTCTTTTCTTTTACACGTTCTCTTATGGCTAAATACTTAATGTCGATGTGTTTACTTCGACTTCCACTTTTATTGTTTTTAGCCATAAATACAGCAGCTGAATTGTCGCAGAAAATTCTCAATGGCCTAAATATAGAATCCATGACTCTAAGCCTAGAAATGAAACTCCTAAGCCATACACCATGCGAAGTGGCCTCAAAACAGGAGACGAACTCGGCTTCCATAGTAGAAGTAGTAGTCAATGTCTGCTTGACACTTCTCCAAGAAACAGTTCCACCGGGTTAGAAAAATGTACCATAATGTTGATTTACGTGAATCAACACTGCCAGCAATGTCTGAATCAGAGTAGCCAATCACATCTAGATTGTCCGTCTGTCTATATATAAGCTTGTAGTCTTTAGTTCCTTGAAGATACCTCATTACTTTCTTTGCAACTCTCCAGTGGTCTATACTTGGGTTACTCTGATATCGCCCTAACATCCCTACAACAAATGCAATGTCAGGTCTAGTGCAGACCTGAGCATACATAAGGCTTCCAACTAAAGAAGCATATAGAATGTTCTTCATGGATTCCCTCTCAAAATCGTTCTTCGGGCATTGGTTCAAATTGAACCTATCACCCTTCACAATGGGAACTACACTTGGTGAACAATCTATCATCTGAAATCTCTCTAAAACTTTGTTGATATAGGTTTCTTGTGACAGACCTAAAACACTTCGAGGTCTATCTCTATGGATCTTAATGCCAATGACATAAGATGCCTCACCCATATCTTTCATATCAAAAATTTTAGAGAGAAATTATTTCACCTCATGCAACAAGCCCTTATCATTGGTTGCAAGTAAAATATCATCCACATATAAAACAAGAAAACAAATTTGTTGCAAGTAAAATATCATCCACATATAAAACAAGAAAACAAATTTTACTCCCATTGACCTTCTGGTATATATATTGATCCATTAGATTTTCAACAAAATCGAATGAAGAAATTACTTCATTGAATTTAAAATACCATTGACAGAAGGCTTGTTTTAAACCGTATATGGATTTTCTAAGCTTGCAAACCAAATTCTCACCATCATTAGAGGAGAAACCTTCAGGTTATTTCATATAAACCTCCTACTCTAGATCTCCATTAAGAAATGCAGTTTTCACATCCATTTGTTGCAGCTCAAGGTCAAAATGAGCAACAAATGTCAAAATAATACGAAAAAAATCTTTCTTAGATATAGGAGAAAAAGTCTCCGTGTAATTGATTCTTTCTTTTTGAGTAAATCCCTTAGCAACGAGTCTCGCTTTGTATCTCTCAATGTTGCCTAATGAATCTATCTTGGTTTTAAAGACCCATTTGCAACCAATGGCCTTCGCCCAATTAAGCAACTCTACAAGATCCCAGACTCCGTTGCTTTTCATGGAATTCATCTCTTTCTTCATGGCATCGTGCCACATAGTTGACCCTTTGCAACTTATGGCCTGTGAAAAGGTTTCAGGATCATTTTCGGCTCCAAAATTATATTCAGATTCTTGTAGATACACAATGTAATCACTAGGAATTGCTGATCTCCTGACTCTAGTAGATTTTCTTAATGTTGTACCAATATCTCCCAGGGGAGCTTGTGATTCAACTGGTTATTCAGAAACTTGTGGTATTTCCTGAACTACTTGATCTATTAGAATGTTGTCAGCAGCTTATGGAACCTCAATGATTGATTGGTCAACACGAGCTTGTACTTGAGGCGTGTTATGAACTATAACCAATCTATCATTTGATGAAGGTTGAGATTTTGTATGATCATGTGCAGGTTCTGTATGATCATGTGCAAGAACTAAGTTCCTGAACCGATCCCTCCCACTGATCATGTCATTCTCTAGAAACTTAGTGTTTCTTGATTCCACAATCCTAGTAGTATGAGTTGGACAATAAAACCTGTAACTCTTGGACTTTTCGGCATATCCAACGAAATACCCACTAATGGTCCTCGGATCCAGTTTCTTCTCTTGTAGGTTCTAAATTATCACCTCAGACGGACATCCCCAAACGCGCATATGTCACAAACTCGGTTTCAAACCTTTCCATAATTCAAATGGTGTCTTGGTAACAGCCTTGGTTGGAACTCGGTTTAATATATACGCAGCTGTCTTTAGTGCTTCAGTCCACAAGGATGTAGGAAGGTTGGAGTTGCTAAGCATACTCCGCACCATGTCCATTAATGTTCGATTTCTTCTTTCTGCAACACCATTTTGGTCTGGGGAACCAGGCATAGCGTATTGGGCAACAATTCCATGTTCTTGAAGAAACTTGGCAAAAAGATCATGTGCTTGTCCACTTTCTGTGTATCTACCATAATATTCTCCACCTCTATCGGATCTCACAATTTGTATTTGCTTTCTGCATTAGTTCTCAACTTCAGCCTTAAAGACTTTGAAGGCATCCAATGCTTCATTCTTATTATGAAGCAAATAGATATATATATATATATATATATATATATATATATATATATATATATATATATATATATATATATATATATATATATATATCGTGAGTAATCATCGATAAAAGTGACGAAATATTTCTGACCATGTGCGTCCATGTCTGGACAACATATATCAGTATGAATGATTTCTAATATGTCCGAACTCCTATTAGAACCTTTCTTGGACTTGTTGGTATGCTTTCCCTTAATGCAGTCTACCAGCAGTTATCTTAGTTTTGATAAACATCACGCTGAGCCGATTGAATCGCTCCCATCGCTCATATAGCGTGACAGCAGCTGGACTGCTGTTATCGACGATTGCCGGTGGTTCGTCCTTCCTAATAGCATAATCTATGTCCATCCACCCTAGATGGAGAAGAATCCTCTCCTTCCATACCTTATAGTTATCTCCCCTAAGTTTGGGTATGTCACAACGGATATCAGAGAAACTAGTGGGTTGAGTAACTGCATAAAGTCCAAAAGCTTATGTCAAGATTTGAGGTCTAATTTTCTAAATTGCATGTTTTACCAATGTAAAAATACGCTAAAATTGAATCTAATTTCATTAAAAATTACTTGTGGGCTAAATTTTTAATTCAATAAGATTCTTTATACTTTATGATAAATTTTATCAAACTATTTTTACTAAATTCATAATGTATATTATGATTACAGTTTGATGTTTTTCTATCTTTAAACTTTATCATAAAACTATTAAATTAATTCTTCTTAACTCCTGTGGGTAAATTAAGAAAAACTAATTTTAATATATTATCTTAATTAATTATATAAACACAATAAAATCCCTGTGGGGTAAAATCATTATATTCATATAATTAATTACAATTAATGTCCATTATGTGATCCTAATCCACTTAATATATAATTTTATATAATTAAAGATGTTATGGCTACTCTTTAAATACTTTAAAATTATATGGTTCACTAGACATTTATATTTACTATATTTTAGGCTCTACTTAATGCCTAAAAGCAATTACACAGTAACATAATAGGCAATCACTAAGAATGCTCCCAGGATAATTGGTCGGGACAAAGCCTCATTAAAAACCAGAATCCTTAGACAGAGCCTTGTCCTAGATCATGTTGTCCTATGCCAACTACAAATTGTTTATGAATTATTCATAATTTTTAACTTAATTGTTCATAGTAATGTATTATGAACCTTAATGTGTTATGCACAAATTAAGTTTTATGAGAATAACCTAAGTTTACATAATCTAACAATATCTAAACTTAATAATATGTTATCGTATGTAAATAAAGTTCTCATAAATAAAACATAAATTGCATAATTAAACATAATATTATGCAATTAATTTAATTCATTGTATAAAATAAACTCATTCTAAAAGCATGAATTGAAAAACAAAAGCATGCTAAAAATGAGCATTTACTGAAATTGCATATATAGAACTAACATAAAAGTATATATGCGTAATCTTAATTTGAGCAAAATAATCACAAAATTAAAAATACATGCCCAACATTAAATTATTTATGCACTAAAACTATTTAAACTTAAATTGCATGCATAACCCAAAAAAGTTATACATTAATAATACATAATTTTAAGCACATAAATAAAATAAATACCTATAAGGGTTCATAAACTTTATTTTTGCAAATAATTACAAATCATATGCAACATAGTGAAAATCTATAAAATTGGCTTCCAAGATTTTAAAACTCAGAAATACTAGAAATCAAATTTTTTAATGATTTCTAATATTATTTTCCATAAAAAAATACTCGAAAAACAAACTTTGAAATCAAATTATTTTTCGGGTATAAATCGAAAGTATTACAGATTGCTTAATACTTCAAGGCAGAGGCAAACAATGCTCTGATACCAAATGTTAGAACTTAAATAAAATCTAAACATGCTGAACAACTTAAATAGCATATAGATTAAATGCGGAATTATAAAGACCGTAAACATACCTCCAGCCATTGAAGCTTTTCACTTACACAATCTGCTATTCTCTCGATATTGGTTCTTCTAGACTCTCAAAACTCTCTTCAATTTGATGGTGTATGAAAGAAAATGAGAAGTACCGAGTCTAGGGAACAAATCTGTATTTATACATGTTCTTCCATCAAGAACGTTCATCCGTATTTCATACGCTTGTTACCACAATCAATGGATAGCCAAAGGGTTAAACATGGACCATATATATAGGTTGATTACATATACCTTATACTCTCAATACAACCATTGAGAATATGAACCAACATTCCTTAAGCATACACCTTGTATTTTTTCTCTAACACTCTAACTTGCTAACTCTTAATATGCTCTATGGTTATCCTATTTATAGGAGAAATGCACTAAGAATAATTAAATTAATTTGACCACAATTAATGCTTAGTGGAGCACATCTACCTCCACTTAATTACCACAATTAATACTTAAATTTATTACATCTACCTTCACTTATTAATTGTCACAATTAATACATGAATTTATTACAGCGTTCACTCCACTCCAAATCCCTCCCATCATCCACAATGCCATCACAGTGAAAAAGCATCACAACAAATTCACTTGATGGAAACTGTGACGTGGAAATGAAAACAGACATGATATACAATGTTTAATCTAAAATAATAATCTAACCAGAGCATGAAAGTTTGATTTCATACCTTCTTGACAATTTTGTTGACGCTTTCTTTTTGCTTTATTCCAACTGCCATGGCCAATAAGTTCATTGATGACTTTGAGTTCTAAACATAAGTAGCATAAAAATAGGTCAACACTAAGTCAAATCAGATAAAAGGGGAGTAAAAAAACACAACATGATCATATAACTATATTCTGCCAGCAACCATTATCTAGAAGAAGACAATGGAATCAAAAAGCAAGAAACCTGTAGTAAGGGAAGGGCTTGAAAAATAATGTTGGCAAACAGTACGTTCTCACATTCTTAGAAAAAAGCTGATAGTGTCAGAAGAATTCAATAAAGCTAACCAAATCTGACAATATCAATTTATGCCAGATATTTATAAATTAAAATTTTGATAAGTCAAAACAGACGGGCTATGTTTTAATTGATGTTTCTGGTCCTGTTTGTAATAAGGCCAATTTCAGGGTACGGTGTATGGTGTAGAGTGGTAGACAATACGGCCAAAATCGTGGTGGACATGCGAAATCAAAAAAGAAAAAGAAAAAAAAAGCTTTAAGCATGTGGTCCTCAGATTTCTGTTAGTCTCTCTTAGTCTACAGGTATTTAAAAAAAAAAAAAAAAAAAACTTTAAACACTACATAAAAATTTAATTGGTAATTTTTTTTAAAAAAATTATCAATAATATGATTTGGTAAAGAAAGGGGCTGTCAGGCTTGGGTCCAATCCGATTTGGGTTATCGCCAGAAATCTGAATGTAAACATTCAGTTTTCTTTTCTATTTTTTTGATATAAAAATGATTATAACTTCTCACAGTCAAGTCTAATTGACCAATTGATGGTTTATCACGTGTCACTTATGCTTTACTATTATATTTTCTATTAAAACAATATATTTGATATTAAAACATTCAAATGAGAAGAAAAGTAAATAAAATTGATCAAAAAATGAGAAATTTTTACTTACATGGATATTAAATAAAGATTCATAATTTACTGATTAATAAAGAAAAGAAAATAAACATTCAAATGAAAAGAAAAGTAAATAAAATTGATCAAGAAACGAAAATTCTTACTTACTTGGACGGAAAATAAAAATTCATAGTTTACCACTTAATAAAAAAGAAAATAAACATATACGAGAAGAAAAGTTTCATATCGATTGTAGTCATGGTCCTGGCCATGAACATCGGCGTTTCCACTTCATTCAACAAGGAGTATCTTAACGTTGCTTCTTGTAAGTTTCCTTGCATCAATTCTTGTAAGAAAAAAAAAATCATCATGTGGTTCTAAAGTTTCCTCTATCTCCAGTGTTGACTTTTTTCTTCTTGTGGTTGTCGTAATTGAGGTGCTAATGTTCAAGCAATAGCCATTTGTTACATGAAGATGAAGAGGAACAACCGAAACTTGCTCTTTCTTGTTATCTTTTTTCGCCTTTCTGCTCAATTCTGTGCCGAAAACGAACTAAAAAATACTCATAATGAAAGTATTGATATTGTGGCCGATGAGGTTTCTGTTGGAGTGATCCTTGATATGGGATCTTTGAAGGGGAAGATTATTCACAGCTGTATTTCCATGGCAATTACTGATTTCTACCGTGTACATAAGAACTACAAGACAAGACTAGTTCTCCACTCGAGGGATTCCAAAGGAGAACCTTTGCACGCTCTAAATGCCGGTGAGAATTTTTATTTTTTCATATAATTATTATGAACATATTTGACATGATTTGCACATCAATTCTTTAAAATTTTATTTTTTTAAAGATATTTGTTTATTTTTGGCTTAATTGAACATGAATGTCATTTTACACTCATTTATTTATTTTTAGCAATTATTTTTTTTAAAGATATTTCTTTAAAAGTCATTTTACCTCTGTTTCTCTTCTCAAGAAGGCCAAAGGTAGGCAAGGAAAATAAAATGCTAATTATTATGTCCTACATCAGTCTCCTCTTCTTGAAAACAACTCGTCCTCGAGTTAGATTATGTCTCATTTTGGTGGATAATATTCATAAATGTCTGTCACATTGAACGTCGAAGAAATTGCTAGGTCCTCCGGAAGATCAACAACATAGGCATTATCATTTAACTTCTTGAGAACTTTGTAAAGTTCAAACTTCTTGTTTCGTAGTTTTCCTGATGTTCCAGTCAGTAGTCGCCCCTTGCGTAGATACACCTTACAAGATCTCCCTCTTGAAAAACCTTTGATCTTTGACCCTTATCTATCTTCTCCTTATACTTAGCATAAGTATCCTCGAGATGCTAACAAACACCTTCATGAGTTGTCTTCACCCGTCCGGCCAAGTGTTCAGCTGCTATACTGTCCCCGAGTAACTTGGGTAGATTTGCTAAGTGTACAGCAAGCTTCGGAGTTCTTCCATACACGACCTTGAACGGTGTCTTTCCAGTAGACCTGTTCACCATACTATTATAGGCAAACTCGGCCTGAGCTAGAGCCAGGTCCCATTACTTTGCCTTATCTCCTACAATACAACAAAGCAAGTTGCCTAATGTGCGGTTAACAACCTTAGTTTGTCCGTCCGTCTGTGGATGGCTAGTGCTGCTGAAATTTAAGGCTGTGTCAAACCTCTTCCATAAAGTTCTCCAAAAGTGGGATAAAAACTTGGTGTCTCGGTCAGAAGTAATCGACTTTGGCACCCCATGCAATCTTACCACTTCTTGGAATAATAGGTTGGCTACCTAGAGAGCATCAAAAGTTTTCCTGCAAGAGAAAAAATTAGCCATCTAGAGTCAGCTCCTCGTTGGGTTATTGGAAGTCCTAACACAAAATCCATGGACACATCATCCAATGGTGCCTCGGGTATCAGTAAAGGCATGTAAAGGCCAGCATTTTGCGTTTGCCCCTTAGCTACTTGACATACTTGGCATCTCTTCACGATGTTTCCAATGTCCTTCTTTAGTTACGGTCAATGAAATTGATCCTCTACCAATGCAACGGTCTTGTCTCTTCTGAGATATCCTCCTAAACCTCCACCATGTAGCTCTCAGATGACTTGCTCCCGAAGAGAACTTCTCGAAATACAAAGCTGGTTTTCCTAGAAGAGATATCCCTCCTGGATATGCATCTCGGGTATAAGTATCCCGGATTTGCAACGATCCCAGTGCTCTCCAAAATTCTCATCTATTTTATATGACTCATTGAGGCACTCGAATCATGTTATTGAAGCTTATAAACTTACCAATAGTGTAGCTCGACGGCTCAATGCATCAGTTACTCGGTTCAGCTTCCCTGATTTATGCTTAAGGGAGAAAGTGAATCACTGAATGTAAGATATCCACCGGGCGTGCATTTGATTTAGATTCTTCTGACTATTGATAAAATTCAATGCTTGATGGTTAGAGTAAAATATGAACTCTCGTTGAATAAGGTAGTGCTCCCATACCTTCATTGCTCTCAGAATAGCATAGAGTTCCTGCTCATATGTTGACCATTTCTGTCTCGTCTCTCCGAGCCTCTCACTAAAAAATTCAATGGGTTTTCTTTCTTGAGTCAATACGGCTCCAATTCCTACAATTGACGCATCACACTCAAATTTAAACAATTTTTCGAAGTCGGGTAAAGCTAGTACCGGTGGTGTACATAGCTTTTCTTTGATTAGTTCGAAACTCTTCTCGACTTTCACCCAAATAAAAACCACCTTTCTTCATGCACTCGATGATAGGGGCTACTATGCTATTGAAATTTTGAACAAACATCCGATTGAAGGTTGTTAACCCATGAAAGCTTACGACCTCCCCGAGAATCCTCGGTGTGGGCCACTCTCGAATTGCTCTCACCTTGTCCTCATCAACCCGAATCCCATTTGAATTGACTACAAATCTGCGAAAGAGTAGTTGGTCTATCATACAGGTGCACTATCTCAAGTAGATAAAGAGCTTGTGTTCATGAAGGGTCTCCATTACCTGCCTTACGTGACTCATATGGTCTCTCGAGTTGCGACTGTAGATAAGAATATCATCAAAATAAAATATAATGAATTTACCAATGAAGAGTTTCAATACTTAGTGCATAACTCGCATGAATGTACTCGGTGCATTAGAAAGTCTGAATGGCATCACCATCCACTCGTAGAGTCTTTTTTTAGTCTTGAATGTAGTCTTCCATTCATCTCCCGATCGGATACGTATATGATGATAATCACTCCTCAAATTGATCTTTGAAACAATATTAGCTTCTGCTAGCATATCAAACATATCACCTATCCAAGGAATACGAAACATGTACTTTACTGTGATCTTGTTGATAGCTAGATTTTCCACACACATCCGCCAACTATCATCTTTCTTTGGTACAAGCAAAGCTGGTACAGCATATGGACTCATACTCTCCCACAAGTGTCCTTTCCGCATTAGTCCCTCTACCTATTCTTGTAGGATCTCATTCTCCTTAGGGCTCATCCGATAGTGTGGAAGGTTGGGTAGACTAATTCTAGGCACTAGGTCAATACAATGTTGGATGTCTCTCATGGGCAGAAGTCCGTTAGGCATCTCCTCGGGGATGATGTCTCGAAACTCTTCTAGCATCTCTTGCATTGAATCGGGAATGGTTTGTGACATAGGCACAGTGGCTTCCTCAACTACCAATGCAGTGATCTTTCGGGCCTCCTTGACTTTCTCTAGGAGCTCAACCCCCTCGATCAACAAAACCTGTTTCATCTCGGTTCAGGTAAGTGCGTCAACCAAGTCTTCTTTCAGTGGTCGAAATATTATATTCCGACCCTCCCGGAAGACAATATAGATATTGTCACGACCTTTGTGTTAGGCATCCATGTCGAATTGCCATAGTCTCCCTAAACTTATATGACAAGCATACATCTTAATAATATCACAAAGAATGGAATCTGAATAGTGTTTATCGATTGAGAAGGTGAACCGACACTGCTCGGTAACTGGTGTCTCGGTACCTTACTTGATCCATCCAATCTTGTAAGGTGTTGGGTACTTCTCGGTCTTTAGGCCTAACTTCTTTACCATCACTCGGGACAGTATATTCTCTCCATTACTCCCATCAATGATTACATCACATACTCGTTGGTTGACGGTTCATCTTGTAAGAAAGATATTGTGCCTCTATGATTGGTCTTCATGTCTCAGGGATAGGAGTACTCATTGGATAACCAAGGATCAGGAAATGAGAGTTCTTTCATCGGCATTGGCTGTTGTTTCCTAGTACTTGGATGTCTTTTCCCCAAGAGCATATTTCTTTTCAAACTCCTCATACTCTGCCACCTCACTAGTCTCGATGTCAATGTAATTCACCATCTTTCTTCTTGAGCATTGACTGGATCTATGCCCCGATTGGTTACACTTGAAACACTTATCTGGCCCGGGTCATACATAAGGGTTATTGGAAAGGGGTATGGTCCCTGACTGTCTGGGTCCACTAGTGCTGCCATTGGCTGCCTTCCTTCCCGAGGCTATAGACTAAGTAGTGGTCTCGAGAATGACCATTGGTTGTTTTCCCCGAGATTGTGCAGATCTCATTAAATCACTCGGGTTTCACTCCTAGGTTTAAGCTCTTGGAGGCTCCAACTGTTTCTCTGCTCGGGTGGCTAGGCTGACAGCTTCAGTAAGAGTAAAGACATGTTGCATAGACACCTTGTCTTGGATTGCCATACGCAACCCACCAATAAACCTAGCCACTTGTTGAACTTCGGTTTTCATAAGATTATTCCTGGCTGACAGTCTATAAAACTCACCAACATATAGCTGGACTATACGGATCCCTTAGCGACACTCTTGATATTGTTGGAACAATTGTTGCTCAAAGTCAGGTGGTAAAAACTGAGCTTTGAGAAGCCGCTTCATCTTCCGCCATGAAGTCATAGGCCCCTTCCCCTGCCGGGATCGAGAAACTTGCAACTATTCCCACCAAATAGATGATCTTGCCTTAAAATTATACGCCACCAACTTGATATTTCGTTCTTTAGGAATACTCATGTATTTGAAGAACCTCTCTACCTCTGTTACCCAATCTAAGAAATCTTCAATGTGAAGATGTCCATTGAACGAAGGCAAGTCTATCTTCATCCGGTATTCCCTAGAATCATCCCTACCATAATCATGACTCCTAGGGTTCTCTTCATAAGCATCCTCATAGCCACCACCATAAGCATTACCCACATAACCAGCGCCTCTACGCCCATGACCTCCATACCCTGTGCCACCTCTGGCTCTGATACCAAAGATTCCATCAACATAATCTTCATCATCATTGTTGTCGTCATGGACTGGATTGCCTCGGGGCCTAGGCTGAAAGCAGTGGGCTGGCTTTACCCGGATTCCATCGTTATCTCGGGTGTTATAGTCCCGGTGATGTTGATTGAACTCAAGTTGCATCTGCTCTCTAAAGTCTCTTGCAACCATTGAACGGACTACTGGAGATTCTGGAACTTGACTCTCGAATGAGCCTCCCTGTCATGAACGTCGTAGTTACAGGATTGTCCCCGTTATGTTGGCCAGCCATGATTAGGATAAAACTTGCTCTGATATGATCTGACGTAGCGGAAGACTTGAGTTTAACCTTAGCACACCAAGGAAGAAAGAATAACAGTGTCTTCAACCATTTTCTTCCAAGCACACCCTAGAATGGAGAAGAAAACAACGTTTTTTTCCCCAAAGATAACACTTCGCAGAGTTTTGAGAGAAATTCTCTTAATAATTCTATTGATCAAAGTTATGAAAAATACAATAATGTGATCACCTATTTATAGTAATAGGAAAATCCTATTCCTTGTAAAAGAAGTAAATCTAGTCCTAGTAGAAAAGTAAACATAATCCTAATTAAAAAAATAGTTTTACATAAATTAAAGTTAATCCTAATAAGGAAAGAAAAATAAAATACTAATTATTATGTCCTACATCAATAAGAAAGGAAAATAAAATACCAATTATTATGTCCTACATCATAAATTTTTCTAGATCCTTTTACTGGCCCGGTTAGTACATTTTATATGCTAGTTCTCGATCCATATCAGGTTTGAGTAGCTTCTACACTCTTGTATTCATTTTTATAGGATATTTCATTTTATTAATTTCCATTTCGTTCTATTTTATATGAAATTCATCTATAATAACAAGTTGTTTACTTGAATTTGAAGATTAAACATAGGCCACAATATTTACATCCCTCATAGAAATGCTAACTATTACTAACAAATTTGAGTATCTCTTTGATACCAGACCCCCTCATAGATTGATTTTGAGCTTTTTTATATTTTATTTGAAAATTAATTGGTGAATTTTGATATGGCTCTTTTGTATTATTTTGATGCATTACGTATCATATTTTAGCCTTTTCTTGCTGCGTTTTTGTGTCATATAATTCATTTTTTTTAGATATGTTCGCGTAATTGTGTGTTTAATTAGTAGATTCGGATGAGGGGAGAATTTGTTTTAAGGTGTGAAATTTATCCAATTTCTTTACTTTTGGTCAACAAATTTTATTTTCAGGTCATGTGATTGACCTGGTCAATAATCCAAAGAAATTTATCCCCTTTCTTTACCTTTGGTCAACAAATTTTATTTTCAAGTCAAGTGATTTTGACCGGGTCAATAATCTAGATTTATTTTTTCATTTTGTTTTCTTCATTTGACTAATGAATAACAAGTGGTTTATTTTGCACTGGCTTGGCACTAAAGCTTTGATATGTAGAAATGTAAGGAAAGGATGGAAAAAGTTTTTCATCATGTGTTTAAGATGGAATGGACAGAGGAAAGAAGAAAAAAATAATATTAATCATATCACTTTTTTTTATTACTAAATTATAACAAAATTTCTCTCCAGTCTTTTTTTTCACCTTTTTTTTTATCAATCATAACCTAAATTTTGCATCTAAAAAAATCATTTCTCTTGCCCATGACTCATATGTTAACAAAAATAAATGAAAATTTATAGATTCTACGATTGCATCAATTTTTTATTAAAAGGTTTAATTGAAAATAATTTTAAAAAGCTCAAGTCAAGTTCGAGCTTGACTAAATATGAATCAAGTCAAATTTAAACAAAAAGTTACTCAGCTAATCTTCCTTGCTTTGGACTCCTACCAATTAATTGAAAATCTACACAATAAGAGTGTGTTAAGTAGGAGACATAAGTAAAAGGAAAAAAAATAAATAAAAAAACCGGATGTTTTCCTCTCAAATATATAAATCACAATCCTTCTTGATCGAGAGGATTGGAGAGTAAAAAACAGAGATGAACCAATCTCTCACTTTCTCATCCTTTTCTTTTTTCTTTTCTTTTATTTTTCAGTTTGTATCATCTCAACGAAACACGTGATGGAAAAAATTAAACTGTCACTTTTTTATAATTCTACTTTTTTATCCTCACTTTTCCCTGAACCAAACACACCTTAAAAGTGACAAAACTATGCAGTTTAGAGATTGGAAAGTCATTGAACCTAAAGCATGAGACTAAATACTTGTCATTGACCTTTTAATTGACTACTTATATTAAACACAACGCAGCTCTTGAACTTTGGGAAAACGATGAAGTGGAAGTGATCCTTGGCGCACAATCATCAACAGAAGCAAATTTTTTGGCTGAGTTCGCGGACAAAGCTAAAGTCCCAGTACTTTCTTTTTATGCACCTAATTCTTCTCCATCTTCAACCAAATATCCTTATTTCATTCAAATCACACAAGATGAAATGGCTCAGGTTGAAGGCATTGCTGCTGTTGTTGAAGAGTTTAAGTGGAGGAATGTTGTCCTTATCTATGAGGACAATGATGATGGGAGAGATATCATACCTTATATGGTTGATTACTTCGAAGAGAATAAAATACACATTGCATACAAGAGCGCTATTGCTTTCTCATCCAAAGATTATCATTTCATTGAGGAGCTTCATAAACTCAAGGCACTGCAAACTACGGTATTTATTGTGCATATGTCACATCCTCTCGTATCTCATCTTTTCTTGAATGCAAAAAGTTTAGGTTTGCTGAGTGAAGGGTATGCTTGGATTCTGACAATGAAGAGTATGAGCCATTTCCATTTAATGGATTCATCTGTCAAGGAGTCCATGCAAGGAGTGGTTGGTTTCAAGCCCTATATACCAGCATCAGAAGAGCTCGATAATTTTACCTCAAGATGGAGGACATTTCTTGCTCAGGAGCCTGATATGGATGCAGCGGAGTTGGGAGCATTTGGTGTATGGGCCTATGATATTGCTTGGCGTCTAATGGAAGCAGCTGAGAGGACAAGGATTAAGGTTCCTCTGGCTAGGAAACCAGATAATAGATTGAACCCGATGGATTTAGATAAAATTAGTACATCAATACGTGCTTCAATACTTGTTGAAGAGATATTGAGAAGCAGATTTAAAGGTCTAAGTGGTGAATTTCACTTCAGCAATGGAAAACTAATCTCAAACATGCTCGAGATAATAAAGATTGGAAGAGCAGAGAGCAGAATTGGCTTTTGGACTTCTGAAGGTAAAATTACTAGGGAATTACACCCGTCTTATTATAGAAGACATTTATCTTCCGTGACGAAAGATCTTGAAGCCGTTATCTGGCCCAGAGGTTCTACAACTATCCCAAGAGGTCGGGTTATGCAAATGACCAGTAAAACGCTTAGGATTGGCGTTCTACAGAATCTAGGGTTTCCAGAGCTAGTACATCCGTATTATGATCTTCAAACCAATGCTACAGCTTTCACTGGCTTCTCTATAGATGTTTTCAAGGCCGCCATTGAGTCTTTACCATATGCGGTTCGGTACGAGTTTATACCCATTGAACAGGGTGCTACTCCTCAGAATCTTATTGATCAGGTTTATCTTCAGGTATGCTTGATTTTAAAATCAAGAGAATTAGACCATCCCATTTCAATATTCAATTGTGAACATCTAGAACAATTTCTACCTATCTCCATTTTACCTAAGGAAGAAAAAATAGGAGAAAAGAAGAGGATTATTTTTTTAACAAAAAGTAGACCTCATAAATTATTACTGTTTCATGATTAGTTTTCTCTGTTTATTCTTATTAATATTTAATTCTGATTTGTAGTTTCTATTTGTTGAATGCCATGATTTGGATAAAACAGAAATATGATGCTGCTGTTGGGGATATAACAATCACCGCAAACAGATCTATATATGTTGATTTTACATTACCGTATACCGACTTAGGTGTTGGAATGGTAAGCAGAAAAGACAACAAGAACTTGTGGATTTTCTTGCAGCCGCTTACAGCAGATCTTTGGCTAACGAGTGCTGGTTTTTTCATATTGACCGGCTTTGTTGTTTGGTTAATAGAACGACCTATTAACCAGGAATTCCAGGGCTCGCTGTCTCAGCAAATTGGAATGATATTCTGGTTCTCCTTCTCAACTCTTGTGTTTGCTCACAGTAAGTTCTCTATCTTACTTCCAGTACTTGGATGTAATGATAACGGCATAAAATATATGGGGAAAGAATATTTGCAAATATTTGAAGGAATTCCTACAGAATTCCCACACCCTGTGGAAATCCTCAACTTGCACCCCTCCCCTTTTGAAGGAAAAACAAAACAAAACTGGAAAGAAAAGAAGATATTGTTTCTACAGAATTCCCATACCCCCGCTTCATCGCATGTTTGCATGAGTTTGCTGCACCCTGGACTCTTTGATTCTTTTTAGATTTTTTTTTTTTTTTTTTTTTTTTTGCGTTTTCCCTCTAATTGGATGTGCCTTGTCATCAAATGATAGATGAGTTCTCCACAGTTCTTAATATTTGAGCTTCTGATTTCTCGTTTGGAGCAATGCTACTCAGTCACTTTAACCAAAATCTTTTGACACCTTTAATGGCTCCCTTGTATGAATCTTGGTGTGCTTGGATAAATTTATTTACATATCAAAAAAAGAAAAAAAGAAGAAGGTACTGATGAGATGATCAAGTTGAAAGGACCACCTTCTTGAATGGACTAACTGAACTTCTGTCCGGCATTATTACAGGAGAAAGGCTGGAAAGCAACTTGTCAAGATTTGTAGTTCTCGTGTGGGTATTTGTTGTTCTTATATTGACTTCAAGTTACACTGCGACTTTGACTTCAATGATGACGATTCAACAGATTCAGCTGAACTCAAACGAGAACAACTACATAGGGTACCAACATGGCTCGTTTGCCCCAGAAGTTTTGAGCAACCTGAATTTCAAAGATTCTAATCTTAGGCCGCTTGATTCACCAAACGATTATGCTAATGCTTTATCGAAAGGAAGCAAGAATGGTGGTGTCTCTGCTATCATTGATGAGATACCATACCTCAAGATCTTCCTTGGAAGGTTCTCTGCTGACTATGCCATGATTGGGCCTGTAACGGCTACCACCAATGGTTTTGGCTTTGTGAGTACCATGCATTATATATATAATTGTGTAAATTGCAAATCTAACCAAATAGAAGTAAATTATTATTAAAAATATGCAATCTGTGATAGAATTGGGCCTGCCTTTGAAAAAACATTCAGTTGTTTGGTCTTAAGAACCCACTCACGTATCTGCTTCAGTTTATGGCATTGAATCAACACACCGAAGTTTTAAGGTATGTTTGCGTAACAGTTTTTTCTTTTCAGTTTTCGAAAATTGTTTACGAAAATAAAAATTGAAAAAGATTTTCTGAAGAAAACATGTTTGGATAACTGTAACTCAAAAACTGTTTAAAAACATAAAACAATAAATTGTTATTTGGATAATTTTATTTTGAAAACTGTTTTGATACACCTTGTAATTATTTTTAGTTTTGAACTTAAATTTAAAATTTATATTAATTTTATTTCTCATATTTACTAAATACATAAAAATAATTAATATTATTTTATTTTCAAAATTTTAATATTTTTTATATACCATGGAGGAAGAACCCACTCACATATATGCCTTTGTTTCTGGCATTGAATCAACACAGGTATGTTTGAGTAACAGTTTTCTCTTTTCAGTTTTCGAAAATGAAAACTGAAAAAAGTTTTCTGATGTTTTCTAAAGAAAATAAAACATGTTTGGATAACTGTAACTCAAAAACTGTTTAAAAACAAAAAACAATAAATTGTTATATGGATACTTTTATTTTGAAAAGCTGTTTTGATACACCTTGTAATTATTTTTAGTTTTGAGTTTAAATTTAAAATCTATATTAATTTTATTTCTTATATTTACTAAATACTTAAAAATAATTAATATTATTTTATTTTTAAAATTTTAATATTTTTTTATATACCATGAAGGAAGAATGAAATAGAGAAGTGAACACTGATTTTAGGACTATTTTTCAAAAATTATGTCAAAAAACACTAATTTGAAATTTTCGTAAAATAGTTTTTGAAAATTGTTTGCTAAATACAAATTTTTTTTCTTCCAAAAACATGAAAACTAAAACTGTTTTCGAAAACTCGAAACAAACGTAGCCCTAAAATTGTTGGATTTTTTTGGGATGGTTGTGGTCACACATTTTGAACAGGCTTTGTCTAGTTTTTGTTTTATTATCTTGGTGGTCGTACAATTTTATATTTTAGAATCAAAATATGTGCTTCATTGTTTATTTGGACTTGTTACCGTTGGAAGCTTTTGAATTTCGTGTACATTTTGGATCATCCGTCATATTTTGCTTTTGAAAATCACTTAATTGTTTATATTTAGCTTTTGAAAACCAGTGTAGCTTTTGGAATACCACCTTGTAAACAAGCTTTTGAAAATCATGCGCACGTAATTTATCTTTAGATGCAAACAGCTGCCTGCTGTTTGTTCATAGAAATGTAACAATGAGTCTGCCTTAATTGTTTCTTTTTTAGTTTTTTTTATACACAACACAAAATAATTGTGTAGGTTTTTATAACAATTATTTTTTCTCAAAAACAAAAAGCATGGAATGTTTGGTAACGGCAACGTAATACAAAATATAAAGAAAAATAAAATCAATTAAACATCATATGCATAACGCATGATTATTTATCTAAAAGTAATCTATTCATTAAAAATATTATATCAATATTTTTTGGACTCAAATTTATTAAAATGATTGATTTGTAAAGTATGATTATAACATAAAAATGAATTTATAATTTATCTTTTATTAGGATTTACGGTAGAAAAAATTCTCAATTAAGAGATTTTCGTAGACGAAATAAAAAAATCAACTTTGATTTTCATGTGAATCTAAAGCAATCATTCCATTTTGACCATCCGAGCATACAACCACAGAGGACAATCCGTATCGTAATAATCTGAGAAGGTGGCATTTTCGTTAATTTAATTCAGGAAAAGATCCATGACAAAATATAGACAGGCCCACACTGCCCTAAATCGCGTGCAGTCACAACCATTGCACACACTTGTCCTGTAAAAAGGGCGATTAAAATATCTCATTTGCGCAGCGTCCATCGATAAGGACTGCACGCCCAACTCGGACAATGACTTATTTAACCCCACGTCACACGCACGTGCATTTCAGGCGCTGTTAAATCATGTAAACCGGACAGTAATAAAGGTTACATAATTGTAAAATTTGTAGTACAAGTTATAAAATTAGTAGTACAAGTTTCATAGGGAAAAATTATTAATCGGATCAAGATTAAAATTAATATTTAAAGTTTGTTTGAAAATTTATTAATAATTTTAAAATTTTTTATTGATAAGATATTATTAATAAACAGTTTGTAACTATTATTAAATTAGATAATATGTAATATATATTTATAAAAAATAATAATATCACAATAAAAATACTAGTTTAGTGGTTAAGATCTACGATCCTTAAGTCATTGGTTTGCGGTTTTAATTTGCATTTTTTTTTAAATTTTAAACTTTTAAAAAAAACTTCACTGTACACCTGAGACAAACAATTTGTTTTGGGCGAACTCTTCAACAATAAATACAAACGTCCCGTAAACAAAACGCCTAAATGAGATAATACCTCGAGACATTTTTGGTGCGCCTTACCTCAGGATTCGTCCAACCAATGCATTTTAATACATTGGTTTGTAGTACAAGTTTAATACGAAAAAATTATTAATCGGATCAAGTTTAAAATTAATATTTAAAATTTTTTAAAAAATTTATTAATGATTTTAGAATATTTTATTAATAAATTATCAATAAATTTTTTAAAAATTATCGACAAAATTTGAAACAGTATCAAACATTCTGTCTTGCGAAGAAAATCTCCAGCGATGGTGGATTAATTTTTTTTCCTCGAGGGAGCAATGGGGTTTATTAGGTCTTGTTCTTTTGTGGCTTACCTCCGTTTAGATACGTGATAAGATCATCAAGTGGGTTGTACGTGTCTTACGTGGAGAAATCTTAACGGTTTCGATCCGGACGTTTATCACGATGAATGGAAGATTACCCGTTGGGTCAAGAAAAAGAGGTGGATATGAAAATGGTACCTTCAATCAAACAAAGACTCTCGTCTTCTGTAATAGTTTCTCACTAATTAAAAATTAATTACTCCATACCAAGAGTTTATCTTCTTGGTAAATGGTTCCTTTCTATTTCTCTGTGTACTGCGTGGTGAAACAGTAAAAACGGTTGCTACTCTCTTTTTCGCTAGAGTTTCTTTTACTCTCTCTAGAAAGTGCTTTGCATATTACTACTAATATTTAGCTTGTAAAGTAGGTGTTCTTTCGCGTCCTTCTTCCTCTTCTCTTCCTCCTTCCTCCTTGTTTTTCTTTTCTTTTTTCTTTTTGCCCTTTTTAAACTTTTATGTTTTATTTTATGTGTGAGTATGTTTTTGCTTTGTTGATTTGGGTTTGCTGAATTGGGCATGGATCTGGAAATTATAGTGCAAAGTTGTTTTGGTTAGTTCATAATGTTTTCTTTGTGTAAAGGTTTTTTTTACTATTAGTTTCTTTAATGTTTCGTTTCATTGGATCTCTTGTTTTGTTCTCTTAATACTTTGTGTAACGTGTAGTTTTGGGTTAGTACTTTCTTATCATTCTTTTAAATCCCTTTTAGGGTTTATTATAATGAATTGTTTGTTTTCTTGATGGGGGTTGAAACTTTTTCCCAGTGATATCTGGGTTTTCTTCTGAAGGAATTCTTTGTGCACTGTTTGGTTGCTGAGAAACACAAGGAAAGAAAAGAAAAGAAAAGAAAGAGAGCAAAATTAATATGTGTTTTTGGTCTCTAAAATGTTCGGCCTAGCTTAAGTGAATAGTGCAGTCAGGCACAGCTAGAGGTTAGCATTTTTTTTGTAAATGCATTTAATAAAGATTATGCCCCAAAATTTATGAAGGGACAAGGCTGTTCAGAAAATTAACAGTGTATTAGGGTTTCATAGAATTTATACTATTTGTTTTTGACTTTTGGATTGGGCGACGAAGTATGTTTTCGCAACTTTTAACTGCTTAAATTGCGTTTCTGTAGGTTCTTTTGATGTTCTTGAATTTTTTTTTACTGATTTGGCTTTTTCTTTTCTAGGCTTTATACTTCGAAGATAACCTGGATTTTCTTTTCATGCTCCTGGTAAGAAAGCGGAAAATTTGCTTTAGCTTAATATTTCTCAAGTTTTAGACCTTTTACTGCATGTGATAATGCTTCATCTTTTGTTTTATTATATGAAGATCATGCCTTTTCGATGTGCATTTGCTTTTCGTAATTAAATTCTCAGGGAGTGGATCTTAAGTTAAGGTAAACAATTGAGCTGGAACACTAGATTTCACTTTTCAATTATAGTTAAATCATACAAATTAAATCAAAACAAAAAATCACAGTTAAATCACACTTATTTTATTTTGCTACCCGCTTTACCTCAATTGTTAAATGTGCTGCTGTTTCTGTTGTTTTGGTGCTAATTTCTGTGCTTGTGTACCGGGAAGATGTGTTTCTTGCTCCTTATGAAGTTTAGAAAAACAATGATTTTAGAGATATATAAGTTGTATGACATCTATTTCATGTTGATATTCCAAGATACATTATGTTTTTCCCATATTCTTGGTAATTAAATAAACCCCAATGTTTGCAAAATTTTCAATATTTTTGGACCATTGATTCTTGTCTAGAATCTTATTGTATCTATTTGTTTGCAGATTTTTCTTCAAGCTTTGATGTTTCATTGGTTGACAACGAGAGAGAGCACGCTCGTTAGCACTCATGCAATGTGCATGGCTGTCTACAGGCGTGCTCTCTCTCGTTGTCATACGAACTAACTACTAAGGCAGGGTTCTTTTTTCACTGTGTTTTGGCATATGGACTAACAGGTGATTCTGACCTTATCGTATATGTAATTCAGATTTTAGATACATCTTTTATCATTCAGCCTGTCTATGTGATACATTAAATTGTGTAAATCAAATTCATCAATTTCATATCTTTCTTATCATCTTTAATAAGTTCTTGATTGGTTAATATCCTTATGATAGAACTGCCTAACCCCATGTTTGCAAGTATGAAGGAAAAAGAAAGGAAAACTTACGAAAGGAAAAGAAAGGAGAAAAATTTGAGAGATACATCCCCTTTGTATGGATGTTTAAAAATTGGCGAAGGAAAGGAAAGGAAATGATATAAAGCATTTTACTATTTTGTCTTTAATTTATTAATAATAGAAATGTTGTAAAAGTTAGGGTTATAATGATGAATACAGTAAAAAAAATCAGAAATGAGGTACACTAGCCCATCAAATCCTCTTACTTTGGAGGAAATAAAAAAATGAAGATTTGAAGGGAAATGTAAAGGTAAATGTGCCCCTCCATTTCCTTTCCTCTCATGAAAAAAACTCCTAAACAACGCCCCTTCCATTTTTCCCTTTATTTCTTTCAATCCAAACATATTGAAGGGCCTGAAATTGCAGTTACCTTATATCGTCGAAATTCTTAAAATTGAGTATATTCTATGCCTTATATTAATTAGAGAAGATTGCAACATGACTTTGCATCGGAAGGTGCATCATTTTCTAACTGTTTAATAGGGCACAAAGCCGGTTGGTTTTGTATTACAGTTGGCCTATAAACCATGTAAGTAGAGCCAGAAATGGCTTATAATTTTTATTCAAAACAATCATGATTGCTTTCTTTCTATGAGAAGTTCTTATGGTTTTAGAGCTATTGATGTACACACTCTGATTCTTTATTTAATGCTTCCAGGATTTTTCCCTATACTCACCTCTTTTGATCAAATGATCTCATCCTTCACTTCCCAGGTTCTCAACAAAAGGCCCTTCTCCAGTGATGAAGCAGTTCCACTGAGTCCAGTTTATCCGCATAATCTAAAGTATTATCATTTTGCATCACAAAAATGTTTTATGGTAAAAGTTGCTTTCTAATTTAGAAATTGCATAACAAGTCCTACAAATATTCAATACAGGATCACCATTATCTTTTGAGATAAGGTCTTTGCATGCTAATCAAAACCAGGAGAATGACTTATGTTATATTCTCTTGGTCATGACATTGGTCTTATTACTGCCTCACAAGTATTTCCGTTTTGATTTCCCACACCAATATGAGCATTGTCTCATTGCTGCCCCTCCGTTGCTATGCCACTATTGCATTTACGATAATTACATCACATTTGTTGTCAGCAACACCATGCCTACAATCCTCACAGCCATGTTAAATTTAGTCCTTTGTGACTGCTTCCACAATGTTCACTTATGGTTCCATGAACATCACTCCCACTACAATGCATGAAGACTATGACTTGATTAACATCTCAACAATCAAAATGCTAGTTCATTGGTTTGAACTTTGATAAGATCTCATCAACCATGAAAAGTAAGCTCAACTTTCTTTCGATGGAGGGGGATTGTACCTTTTATATTGTGTGACAATCCATGGTAAGTTTAGTTTTTTCATATCTTTTTAGAGTTAATTTCCACACTTTTCCTAATTTTTGTTAGCTTTAGGGCTTTAAGAGAAACAAAGTGCTAATTTGCCACTATGTTGAGTATGAAAAGTTTTTAGAAGGTCTTTAAGTTCTTGAAGGTGTTATAAAGAATATATAGTAGCTTTCTTTGAGATGGGTGGGCATTGATGGGATCGCATCTCAAAGATGGTTCAACATTTTTACTACATTTTTTGCATCACAGTTTCTTGTTTTTATCTTTCCTGTCTTTTCTATTTAACTAGCATGAAATTTTTGGGAGACACTAGCTGCTCTCTCTCTTGCAGTTTAACAATTTAACTTTCTTTATTTCTTGTTTTGGTGGAATCATAGTGGAATCTAGTAAGTAATAGAAATGGAGATACAGAGATGATATTAATGTAGCTAATGTTTTTGGCATTTACTTACCGTTACTGAGATCTGTATGTCGATTTGAATATTATGAGTCCATTAGCATAGCTTTTTTAGTTAATAAGAATATCACTAAAACAAAATTCAAGTTGATTTCACTACTTTTTTCAACATTCTACATACATTTTAAACAAATTTACATCTGTCTTTGCATTATGGTTTCTGTGTATACTCCAAGACAATTTTGCAACTTGTGTCTTATGTCCTTAAAAAGTATGACAGGGATAAAGATTTTTATCTAACTTTGTAATCAACTGATGGGCCTTGAAGAAATGTAAAAATATTTTGAACAACGGTTACTTCATAGATGGGGCATAGCTCAGTTGGTAACCACACTTGTAGTTCTTGCAAATTATCAAATAAAAAAAGGAAAAGAAAAAAAACAGTTACTTGATAGATGGATGGAGAGTGAAAATTGCATATACCATTACAAATGTGTCTGCTGTGTTTATATATATATATATATATCAGTAAAGTTAATTATCTATATATAAGTTTCCAAGGTTGTAAAACATAGTTATCAGAATTTTATGATTCATGATTCGATTTGTACAACTCGATTCAATTAAGAACCTAAATGATTCGAATTGGTATATCGAATCTAAGTTAATCCTGAATCAATACTGAATCTACGATTTGCCTGATTTAATAAAACCTATAATTAAAAAAATGTTGAAAAAAAATGTTTAAAGAAAGATGTTTAGAGCTAAAATAAACACAGTTAATCAGTTTTTCTCTTTCATAAGTTATTCTAGAAATTTTGGATTCTAAGACTTTTTGTAATGAAACAAATAAGCTCATATAGCATCATATCTTTGAGTTGAATCCATAATAGTATTAAGTATAATAATATTATTATTTTATTTTATTACATTATTTATTATTTTTAAATTTATTATATTGTGCTATCTTAGTTATTGTTTGTTAGTTGTTAGCAAATTACCATTATTTGACTATATATGTTAATTAGAGTAGATCATAGTGAGATTCGGACTAATATCACTTGCTTAGAGACAAGTATCTTTTCAATTGATCACATAATCATTAAATATATGTTAAAATATTTTACTTTTAATGTATATTATTTGGTTTACATGTATACATGTCAATTTAAATTGATTTTAAAAATTTATACTGAATCTTACAATTAGATTTGATTCTCGATTCTCAATTTATAAAATCAAGATTTAGATTCACTATTTGAATGTTGATTTGACAACTAGGTGTACAAACCATTGCAAGATGGTATGTACATGTGTTTGCCATCATTTTAGTTATTTACTAAACTTTCATGTATAGTTAATTTCCAAATAGCAATCAAATATGTCTATTATTTGTTAGTAATTTAGGCAACATTGATGTAGAATAGGATAGAGAAAAAATAGAAATCAAGCTACCTGGGGATTGGAAGAGAAATTAGGCTACCCTAAAGGTTGAGAGGAAATTGATATCTAATATCAATCAATTTTTATTTATTCAAAGCTATTCGAAAAGTAACATAGGATCTCTTATATAGAGATTCTTAGGAATTCTAACCCTAAGCTAACACTTTAAATAAATAAATTCAAAAATGATCAAATACTATATTCTAATTCTATTCTAAGAAATTAATAAAATATAATTCTTTCAAAATTACAGAATTACATATTGTTCTCATACCTTTCTGTACCTCATCAAACGGTCACTAGTATTTTGTTATATTTGGTACATACTTTTTATCTTGATGACTGTTGTGTGTGTGTGCGCGCGCGCTCTTGGTATTGTATTATCCTTATTGTGGGAATCATGTCTGCTTCATTTACGCATGTGCATCCATGTTTGGTTTCATACTGAGGAATTTATGCATGCTTATCTCCTTCTTCCACTCAGATTTGCAAGGTGAGGAAGTTGGTTTCATCTCACTCTTCGGAAATGCTTAAGCTTTTGAAGCTCATGGTCAGTGTTGGGTTGTGAACCCTAGATTCTTGTTCTTTAACTATCTCTATGTTTTGCCTTTCTCCCTTTTTGTATTTTACATTTAAAAAAATTATGCGTATGGAATGTGGTTCTAAGTTGGATTGCCAATATACTGTGCTTATGCTTTTTGACAGTTTACCATTCATTATTACTAATAATTAGTGTTACCAATGTGAACCAAAGTAATTAATCTCATTGTTCAATGTAGCGCATGTTATAACCCTCAAAACTGTTGAACGTGGTCTTTAACCTTGATAATTTTGTTGAAACATAGAATACTAACACATGTTAGAGTGGCTTTATGCAATAAATTTTTTGACTAGGTCAGATATGTCTGGATGTCTATGATTTTCTCAATATTATATTTTGATGAGTACACCTGTGCCATATCAACAACGTTAAAAGGAAAAAAATTGGGAGGGGGGATTGGAAGTGGGTGGGTTTTTTCCTGGATATTTTAGGGAACTTTATTGACTTTTTCTGGAATCTTCTGTACCTCTCTAATTGCAAAAGGGAGGACATGTTTGAGATCGTGGCAGCAAATTTATTCTTTTCTTGTTAGGCTCCTGACTCCTGTTCATATATTTGCTCTGAGAGCTGAAATGCCTGTTGTGTACTAGTTAACAAGTTTTTTTTCTTTTAGATAAAACTAGTTAACAAGTGTTTCTACTTCAGAATACACACTGCAGTCAGTTTCATTTATTTTTTCTCACAAAATGATGTTTGTTTCTACTTCAGGATTATTATTGTTGGTTAAATACATTTGGATGGGTCATGGGAATAATGCTATGAAACTCGTTTCACTTGTGTTTTGCACTGTTGAGTGAATCTTGTTGGCTGGCTTCACTTCTTAGTGTTCAAATGTAATTTGTCAAGCTTGGTGGACAGCCAGGTGAGATTTTTCTTTGTCCTGCAAAAAGTTCAATGTTTCTACTTTCTGGTAAAAATATAAAAGAAGGTTACTTACTCCTTTGAAATGGTTAAATCTCCATAATGCTCATTTATTTTTTCTTGTATTTATGACAGAACTTTTCTTTTTTTCCTCTCGAAACAAAGGTTACTTACTCCTTTGAAATGGTTAAATCTCCATAATGCTCATTTATTTTTTCTTGTATTTATGACAGAACTTTTCTTTTTTTCCTCTCGAAACAGCTCATACTCTAAATCTAAATGCTCCTATAGGAGGGGGTATAGTATATGTCTTTCCCTCTCACTTTCATCATGCTTTTGCTCAACAATATTTGCTCTCGTAAGCAATATAAACGGTTTTCTTTCACGCCTTCAGGTTATTATTTTGTTTCAGGAACTAAAATGAGCCTGCAATAGCCACCATGGCGTTAGAAGGAAGTGCCATTCAGCTTACAACATGAGTTATGTCAACTTAGACTAACTGCAGTTTACTTAAAAGGTTCAGTTCATCTGTTCTTCTTTTTTTTTAATCATTTTACATAATAAATAGATAAGATCTTTTCAAAGGTTCAACTTATGTCTCGGAAAGCCAGCTGATAATGCGTTTCAACTTTTCGGACCGGTAGTCGGATATAATATATTGTGTTCCTTTTTATAACTTCCAGAGAGTTCTTTAATGATTGGCACTACATTCGATTTCATAAGCTGCCAAGTTCTAATTAAGTTATACGTCTATGCATATTACTTACAGGGAAGTGGAATATGATGTTACTTATTGTTCATTTGGATGTTACTACAAAAGCTCTTTTCGAATTGCATCTAAGATTTTTAATCCAATTTGAAATACATTGTGTACTTCAAATTTATGAATCCAAATGAAGTAATTAGGGCATTTTTTGGCTCATAAGTAATTAACCATTAAAGTTTCCAAGTAGACTTTCACATCTCATACATGTCTTGATAATTAATCTGTATATTTTACTTGATCACCTTGTATACAAGGTCTAAGAGATGATCCGGAGAATGATATATTCTTTTGTGATTTATGTAGGACCATATGAGTATTTATGTATAGATGTGTATTGCACTAAGGGTATATATGCTTGTAATTGTACACTCTTTCTCATGATATAAATACCATTGCCTAGAGCCCTAAACCCTATTTAGGGTTAAGCTTCCTAAATTTTACATGGGTATTAGAGCTCTAGGTTTTGGTTTTGAGTCAGGATGTCCATCATTAATATTTTACCTAGTGCTTTGCTTACTATTGAGCCTTTTTATACTTAGGTTCACGTGCTCGGATGACTTTCAACGAAAGGGTATCTATACCTGAACCGACATAGGTGGGTAGGTCTTAGAGGCGCGAGACAACTCTCTCTAAAGAATTCAGCAAAATAATCTCGTAACTTTGGAAGTAGGGGTGCCTCCTCACAAAGGGGGTCACATTGATCAGGCCCGAGTGACTGTTTACCAAAAACCAAAAACACAGGTCTTCGCAAAGTCATACGACCATGTATGGGGGCTGCCTGCCCAATGCCAGAAGGTCAAGGAAGTTGGTGACCTGATGATGGGAGCCGGCGAGCCCTAATGAACGGCAGCTGTAAGTCCTAAGATAGCGAAATTCCTTGTCAGTTAAGTTCCGACTCACACGAAAGGTGTAACGATTTGGGCACTATATCATCTGGCTTGCACTTGAGGGAGCTTGTTAAAATATAAAAAAATAATTGGATACTTTCCTATTAGCTTAAGCTTTTGGGATAATAGGTAACTCAATTATTTATTACGTGGTACTTTCCAAATTCTGCAAATTAATTTATTTTATTTAAAACAATCGCATGCAGAATAATTTGATCTTCTGTTTTCAGATATTTAAATGCTCTATCACCATTTTTATGCACATGGAAGAGCCTCTTGAAATCCCATAGAGGGCTTAGGGGAAGGCTGAGGCCTTAAGGGTTTACCAACAGTTCTCCAAGACAAGCTCCAGAGGCTTTGAGGTTTCGCCACTGGAATCGTCACACCATGTACGGAAGCCATTATGACATGACCTACTGGCCGCGAGGGAGTATCCATTGCTCATCAGAATGAGGGAGCATCTTTCTACTGGCTGAGAAAGGTCAAGTAATTGTTATAGTGTGTGTGATCTAGCAAAAGGATTATATTGTTACCCGCTTAAGAAGACCGGCCGATGCATAGGATTTTTCATAGTGCCTTGTGTTTCAGGAAGTATGGTTGTTGTGATCAGATTATTTTTGCATTGATTATTTAAGCTGAATGTCAAGTTGCAAGAGATGATTTTTAGAAGGCTGATGCATGAGTCTTTTGTTGAAGGGCTGAGAAGTAAGAAGCAGAGATTATGAAGTTGAAATACTTTCGTTTGGAGGTACATCTGCTTAATAGAGTTTGTCCCATGCCCATACCCTAGGATATTAGAGTTTAAACTTTGAGGATACTGGTTGTTTGAGGCAGAAAGTTTTATTGGTATTTCATTTGATTCATTTCTCTGTTATTTTGTCAGCTTTCAATCTGAAGCTTTTTATTTTTTGGTTGGATGAATAAACTGAAGCTTTCTATCCTTCGAAGCACCTTCTTATTTCCTTTCAGTAGTTTTCTGGATTACCCAAAAGCCTACTAGGTCAGTAGGTTGACGACTGAAGAGTAATTAGTACTAATCTGTAGTACACTTGGATTACTGATAAAAGGTACTGGTAGTTGCCAAACAAGCATCGGGCATGAAAAGTTCTAATGCTTTCAGGGATGGGGTGACAACTTTTTATTTTTCTGGAGGAAGAAAACGCCAGAAAGGAAAGAAAGTTGACTACTTTGCCAATGTGAGTATCTCTATATATGGGTAAGACACAAGTGTTTAGTATCGGTTATGAGTTCTCCCATTTATTTATTAAAACAATTTATAAATATGATATGTAATATTATTATTTGTTATTATTTTGAGAACAATATAGCCATTTTCTTATAAAATTTATAAGATTATTAAGAAATTTTCAAGATATTAAACAGGAATCACAAGTAAAAGTTTGTGTTGAAAGAGTCGAGGACTAAAGATTTGTGTATCATAGGTTCATCTTTCAAAAGTGTTGGTTAAAATTTTTTATACTAGAATTACATTTACTTTATGTGATTTCTTTAATTTTATTGAAAAAACTAAAATGTATACTTAAATGGGTAATATAGGTAGGATTTTGGTTTATGAAAATTTAATTGGATTAGATAATTAAGGTTTGATTTATACAATCTTTTAAATAATCTGGTTAAGTTCAGATTGATCATGTGAAATCAAGTCAGCATAAATTCATTATGAAATTTGATAAAATTATTTGAATGCTTCATAAGGCCCAATTTATGAACTATGTTTGCTGAGGTTGGGAGTTGCAATTCACGCAAGCATCACTACCTGTTGCTCTGCATTGCTTTTGCCCAGTTTCCATTGATAATCTGGCTCAGCACTACTACTGGGAACTGGTTTTTCCGAATCAACTCTCTCTTGGTGGGTGTATGATATTCCAAATATTCTTTCCTTGGATCTCTTTCACTAGCCTTTTGTTTATTGTAACACAAGATTATTTTTTGAATGATTTATACAATCTCATGTATTGATACAGAATCAGACTGGTGATTTACCAGAATTACTTGATTGTGTTCGTTAATATAGATTGTACTGATTGACAGTCATTTCTATTTCCATTTGTATTGTTTCTAGTTTTCTACTAGCATTTTCTAGTTATTTTTCCTACTTTCAGCGGAGCAATTACGGTCGTGATCAATATTCCGCCCAAGTATCAAGATATAATGTAAGTTGCTGAGCTGATCCCATGTTTCAGTTAATTTGAAGAAAACAAAACGTAATCATCTTAACGGATGTTTTTTTGGTGCTCATAAGAGGCATGGTAATTCAACCTCTTAAGATTTGGAGATATTTCACGTCAATAAGAGTTACAATGATGAGCATTAGTGCCACATTTAAAACAATGGCACTGAACCATATTTTAACCCCATCTTAACGCTATAGACCTTCATTTCTATTAGATACGGAGACACACTTAGCATGGAAATTTCATATTCTTGATTGAGAAGATCAAATATGTAAATCATAACGGAAGAATGAACCCTTTATGCTGCGTGGTTCCCCTGTTCTCTCCTCTTATTAGGGTTGTCATTTGATCAATGAATCAATAGTGCCCGATAACTTCTGATGTGAAAGCATGTGTGTATCAGTTGGCTTTGAAGGAAAGTAGAGAGAATCATGGGCAGGTTTTAAAACTTGGGTTAAGTTCAAACAAATCCATAAGAATGAAACTCATGGAGATCTATGGAAAGTGTGGGGAACTTGAAGATGCACGGCACATGTTCGATGAAATGCCTGAAGATGATGCAGTTGCATCAACAGTCCTGATAACTTCTTATGCTGAACATGGATTTGTTGAGGAGGTAAATGTCATCTTCAATCGGGTTCGGATTAAAGATACAGTTTGTTGGACTGCGATGATTGATGGAATCGTTAGGTATGGAGAGATGAATAGGGCATTGGAGGAGTTTAGGGAAATGCAAAAGGAGGATGTGAGACCTAATGAAGTTACCATTGTTTGTGTTTTATCTGCTTGTTCACAACTGGGTGCGTTAGAGCTTGGTCGATGGGTTCATTAATAAATGGGGAAGTCTGAAATTAAACTCAATCATTTTGTGGGTGGTGCTTTAATCAATATGTATTCAAGGTGTGGAGACATTGATGAGGCACAAAGAGTTTTTGAAGAGACGAGAGAAAGAAATGTAATTACCTATAATTCCATGATTACAGGGCTTGCAATGCATGGGAAGAGCATCGAAGCTATTGAGATGTTCTGAAAAAGGGTGAGTCAAGGACTTAAACCAACTAATGTCACTTTCGTTGGTGTGTTGAATGCGTGTAGTCATGGAGGTATGGTGGATTTGAGGTTGGAGATCTTCCATTCTATAACTAAAGATTACGGTATTGAACCACAAATTGAGCACCATGGATGTATGGTTGATCTTCTTGGCCGTCTTGGTCATCTTGAAGAAGCTTATAGCTTTATTAGAAATATGAAAATAGAACTAGATCATATAATGTTAGGAGCTTTGCTAAGTGCTTGTAAGATCCGCAGAAACCTCGACTTAGGAGAAGAGATCACAAAAAGATTGCTTGATTGTGGAAATGCAGATTCAGCAACCTATGTTCTGTTATCAAATGTCTATTCTTCATAAGAGAAATGGAAAGAAGCTGCTGAAATAAGGGCAAAAATGAGAGGTGGTGGAATCGAAATGGAACCGGGTTGTAGCTCCATTGAAGTGAATAATGAAATCCATGAGTTCCTTTTGTGGGAGATCTAAGGCAACCCCAAAGGGAAGCAATCTACAAGAAGTTAGAGGAGTTGAGCCAAACATTAAGACTGGAAGGGTACAAACCAGATAGTGAGAGGCTTGCGATAATGTATGGACTGATTTCAACTAAACCATATACCACAATAAGGGTTGTGAAAAATTTAAGAGTATGCAATGATTGTCACTCAATGATCAAGCTCATTGCTAAGATTACTAAGAGAAAACTTGTGGCGAGGGATCGTAATAGGTTCCCCTATTTCGAAAATGGGGTTTGTTCTTGCAAGGATTATTGGTAAAATGAAATGCTTATAATCTTGAGCATCATATAGAAAAGGCTAAAATACATATACATTTAGCTTGATAGTTTTTATTTTTTAAAAATGATAAATTCATCCCACTTTTCCAAAAATTGAAAAAAATGTAAATATCTTTCTATTGGTATTGACTCACGTCTCAATAAAAACAAACATACTCAATATTTTTACTGTTACTGTTAGTTACTACATCGTACCTTATCTTTTCCATGTCTTGATTTGGTAGTAATCTGTACTCATCATAGAGCTGATGTTCCATGTTAAAATCTTTAATTAAAAAAAAAAAAAAAGAATTCTATTATACGCGGTCGTATAATCCTGCAGAAAGACTGGAGAAAGATCTTCTTCTCTTTTTTGCTCGAACCAAGATATTCCAAGAGTGCATAAACAGTCGTTTAAACCAAGTGGGAGATTCTAATCCTAAACGAGTAAATAAGCAACAGAGGCTGAGAGCATCATCCAAGTCATCATCCGCAGCGGCATCAGCTTCATCAAAAGAATTCAACTAGTATGTATCTATTCATCCTTTTGATTTTCCCATCTTATTAGCCTACCAAGATACCACATGATCGTTTCTGGTTTTAATGGGATTAAAAATGAGTTCAATAAAATCCTTGAATTAACTGTTTGTATTATGCTTAAATAGTTAAATCTCATAAGAGGTTTTGGTGTTTATTAGGCAGAAGCTTAATCCAAAAGCACTATTGATTGGAAGATTTGTTGGTCTTTGCGTGTCTTCATCACTAACGAAAGCCTTGCATTTTGATTTCATTATGTCTTATTCGTCTAATTTTGTAGCTTAGAAGGCTTTTAGAGTTCATTTTCAGTACATTTGCTGGTGTTCTTTGTTTCGTGGGGTTGGATTCCATAAATGCTAAGATTTTGTTAATCATAAAATGTGAATATTCAAGACTAGTAATTTAATAGCTGAGGGTTTTATGAATATTATGTGGTTAAGTAGTTTATAAATCATCCCTTGTCTATAAAGTTGTTACTGGGAAACGGGTTTACAGTGGTAATTGAAAATTCTCGGTGTGACATGCTTTAACAAGTGAAAAATTGATATGGGTTTCTCTAATTTCTGAAAGGGGGAATGGAAATATGCAGTTGAGATGACCTTGCTCTAAAAGCATTAGTATTCTATATTTCTATTAAAGTACGATATTTTTTATAAGTATTAAAGTAGGATGTTAACTATGGAAATACATGTATTTGCATATAAATTACTTTGAAAAGTTTTGATGAAACTCAAAGTCCAACATCGTTGAAATAATTCATTCAAGCCTCAAAAGTTTTGAATTTGAAAAAGATGATATTTCAAATTCACAAGTTTTTTAGGCTTTATTGAATTCATGAATTTTAATGTTTGTATGAAAGCTTTATCCTTTAAATTGCATTCAAGCTTTTAAAACTAATTTGAAACACAATTACATGCATTTCAAATTCATAAATCCAAATGCAACGTAACTGAACTTCAGTCATAGCATCTACTTTCCTGCATAAGAAAAAGAACATATAAATTTATTTATGAGCTGCTTTTATGGGTTTTGTTACACATTGGGAGCTATGCGGCCGATAAGTGGGTTTCTTTATATATTGAGTGAGATTTATGGATTTGAATTTTTCACTTCTCATAATTTTGAGATATTTAGTTCTGTAAGAAAAATAAAATGATTCTTATTTGGGTATGCACTTTACAAAGAATTTGGTTTGTAAGAATTATGTTCTTTATTTATTTCAATTTGATACTTCACGCTGGGGTTGGATGATGACAACACATATGTTAATGTAAAACAGTGAATTTCTCAGCATATATTAGTGGGGATTGCAGAATAATTGATGGAATAGAGTCTGATGCTGCTGTGGACAGCAAAATAATGGAAAGTTCAGTTGGAAGGGAGATGTGTATCGCTGAAGATGGAGAAATGTTTGATTTATATAATGGGAGAGAGTTGATCATGAACGAACCAGATGCTAATGTGGAACCATATGTTGGAATGGTGTTTGAATCTGAAGAGGCTGCTATGGTGTACTATGATGCATATGCAAAACGTGTAGGATTTATTATCCGGGTTGGTAATTGCCATCGTTCTGGTCGTGATGGTTCCGTTATCAGTCGTAGGTTTCTTTGCAACAAAGAAGGTTTTCGTGTAACTAATAAGAAGACAAAAAGGCTTGAGGTGAGAAAGCCGAGGGAGATTACTAGGGAGGGCTGCAATGCAATGATTATGGTGAGGAAGGAGAATTCTGGGAAATGGATTGCCACAAAAGTAGAAACAAAGCATAGTCATCCATTGGGAATAGCTTCTGGCAAGGGTCGGAGGGGTGCAGTTCAGGCCCGACCACAGGTTAGTTTCAATTATTTATGGCTGCCAACCTAATGGTTTATCTACTAATTGTCACAATCATCACTTTGTTGTTGCTGTTTTCATCCTGTTGCTAGTTGCCTAGTTTCAATAAATTTTGGTGATTAAGAATTTCCATTTTCTCAACATCTCTGATGGTAACTCAAGTTAATTTGATTCTATTTGACTGCATGCGCCTTTGGTTCCAGCTTGATATATAAATAAACACAAATACGCAATGATGGTTATTAAATGAAACATTTTGGGTGCTAACATTTTTTTCACAGTAATAATTAAATCTTTCATCTTTATATCATGGTGGCCTGGTGGGCTATATTTTCGTTTACTAAACTTTGAATTCCTTTACCTATTTTTTCTTATAAAATGTACTGGTCTTTCACTTTACATATATCTATCTTCCAAATCTTTTATTTATCAACAAAAAAAATCTAGAATCCAAATCTGTGCTACTTTCCCGTCACTGCTCAGTAATTTCTCTTGTAAGACCTTGATGCAGAGGGAGGGGAGTTTCTTTCTTTATACTGTAAATATTAGGCAGTACAGGAATTTTAAAAGGGCTAATAAGACGAAATTGTGCGGTTTTATTTTTGGCATCCCTTACTAAACCACTTTTCTTAAGAGGAGTTGTCTGCATTATGACAATTTTTATGGATATGAGAGTACACCTGCAGATTAAACATCTATAGTTCACTTGTTCTTACTTGTTCAACGGTCAGGTGATCTCAATGCTATTAGTATATCACAAACATAGGGCTGTTAAATTGGGAATTCCCTAACATGTTGATTGTACAATTGCTCTGCTAGTGATGACCTTCCCAAGCAATATTTAGAGATGGAAAACTTTGTCCGAGAAGCATTTTCCTTGGTACAAACAACCGGATATTATGGCCTTGGAGGGCAATCATGGTCAAGGAAGACTCGAAAACTATATGGTGGATTAGATATGAATTTTTGCATCACATCTAGTCCAGCATATGCTTCTTCCTCGCATAACTCAACATCTCAGATAAGCCAAAGTCCATTTGTACAGTCAGAACAACAATTTCCATTTAATTTCTTGCTAAACCTACTGTTGTTTTCTTTTCTTCTTGTTTTTCCGTTTCTTTAGGGAGGGTGGGGGAACTTGCTCAACTTAGAAACCAAAATCTTTTGATGTTTTATTCTTATTGGAAAAATAGTGAGTCATCTAGTCTTCAATGTTAAAGTCCGTTAACATATCTTGTCTTGTGGTTGATCTACTTTTTGGAGCGAAACTACATATGCTTTTGGTGAGCATAATGTAAATCTACTAAATTTCTTAAAACTCTCCTGTTATCCTTGTTTTTGCAGTAGATGAATGATACATTTTTATAGAGTAATTTCTTTCAGGTTTATTTAAATGGAAACCATTTCCTGGAAGTTTTGCCTTTTAGAATCGCCGGAAGAATAATATTTTTAATGGTTTTTCTTTTTGATTGTATTGGTGGAAAAAATCTCCGGGAAAGTTAAGACAGTTCCATTGGTTTCTACCTGAGGATAAGATTCTTTATGTTTGGCCTGAAGAGAGCACGCTTTAGGACAGCTATTGCTTTTTTCTGGACTCTTGTGCTGATTATTCATCTAAGTACAATAGTACATTATGAATTATGGGTCAACTGTGTTATCTAGAGAAGCCATGGAATATGATTTGTTAAAAGCAAGGAATCTTTTTGGTTTGGTCATGTGCCTTTGTTCCTTCCATATTTGTCAATCACTTCACTGATAGTGAAGCAGTGTGAAGAACTTTCTTGGAATTTTTTACTTAATTATGACTTTAATTGTAACTTTTCTATTTGTAGGACGAGAAAGATGAGAAAATCCGGGAGCTATCCGCAGAGCTCCACCGTGCAAACCAACGGTTGGCAGAGTGCCGAGAGCAATTGGAAATGGTTTTGAATGATATTGAGCGGCACACAGACCACCTTACGAAAAGTGTTCAGGACATAATTGAGAATGTGAAAGAAGTTGAAGCTGATTATCCAGATCAATTATAGCCTTTGTTAAAATAGTCTCACTGAAATTTCCATTTTGTTCCTTTTAAAGTGAAATATGTGTATATAGCTGTTGTCATCCATCGACAGGACTGTTTTACCTTGGTTATATAGTCCATTTTAATATTCTAATATAATATTCTGGAAACAAATCAAGTTCAAGCCCACAACGATCCATTCACAAAATTGATTACAAAAATTCTCCCAAAAATAAATCTTTTCAAATCTTTCCTCTGAAAGTTGCCTTTTTCTCTGGCCACCTCTCTCCTTTTAGGCATCTCTCCAGAGAAAATCGAATCGTGTGGAGAGGCAATAATTATTGGATTTGGCTTTCACAACAGAGCACTTAGATCTCGCAGTAGCAGAATAGATTCTATTGATTTGGATTCCGATTACCAATAACAGAAGAAGATAACACTTTCGATTATGATCAAAAGATGAAACCGATGTTTTATTTTAAGATTTAACCGAGAGAAAAGTAGTAAAATAGTGTTTGATTGGTAGGAAAGTAGAGAAATATTTTCAGATTGTGTTTCTATCTCTTAGGACTTAAAAACAACTCTATGTACTAAAATAAAGAAGGAGATCTTGATTTTTTTGTCTTTTTTATAATTTTAAATGGCAATTGGGAGGAGGAGTAACACCAAAGAAAGGAAAAGATGAGATGAGAGAGAAGCCCAGATGAGATGGGAGATGGGAGATGGGAGATGGGAGATAAAAGATGAGGGATGGGGAGAGAGAAAAGGAGAAACTGAAAAGATGAAGACTAAGTAGGTGGTCGCACTGCATTAAATAGAGGCGTAATAAAGTATTTTTACATTTGCGTGTCCATATTAATACTGCAAACTTAAGTCAGATGCAGAGAATCTTTGTAGATTCTGACTGCGGTTCTAACCAGTAATTTTTGAAAATGAAAAAACGAACCTATAATTAGGGTATACTTTAAGGATGACAAAGTAATTTACTCTAAATTATAATGTCATGATTTTTTTAAATAATATTTTTAAAAATATATTTCTAAATCAAATTTTATAATTAAATAAAACTTATGTAATTGATCTATTAAAACAAAATTTCGATAAAAAATTATCACCGTAATGAATGATTTAATTCATATTTTATCAACGATTTAAAACTTATCAAATTTTGTATGAAAAATTAGAATATAAATCATAAATTAAAATTTATTAAAATATATTAATTATTTATAAATATAAAATTCTCATAAATATATTTTAGATGATAAGGTAGTATAAAATTGTTAACATAAAAAAATTTAAAAAAGAACTTTATATAAGTTTTGGTTTTTTTAACAAAATATTAAAAACTCTTATCAATTTAATAAATAAAAAAAGAAATGATTACTGTACTTTCAGTTTGTGTAGAAATCATTCATTCAAAAATAATAATAAAATTGTTTAGAGTGACGCCATTGAATACCCCCATGCTTTCAGTTTCATATTTGAATCTTGCAGATAAAGAATTTTCAATTGAAGACGAAAGGGGCCTTCTAGTAATTCAACTTACTGTTAATGTCCTTATCAATCTTTCCCGTAAGACATTGATTATTTATTTATTTATTTTTAACAACATTGATCCTGTTTTTGAAACAAACCCCAACTGTTGCCACTTGCCGCCATCCACTCCCTCCCTTTACTTTCTTTTACTAAAACGTTAAAAAAAAAAACAAATATAAAAACCAAAGCATCTCTCTTTCTCTCTCTCTTACAAGAAACAGTACAGAACAGAAACCCCACAAGCAATTCCTTCTTTTAATTGTAGAAGAGGAAAGTTCATCCATTCCTCCTGAAGGAAACTTAAACCCTCTACAAGATACAACCAGATTCGTCCATGGAAGAGTAAGCATCCAGATATTCACTTTTAGCAAGCTGATTCCTTCTTCTTTTTTTTTATTGATTTCACCATCAAACTAATTCCATTATGATCCATTTTTTCTCTCCTCTATTTTGTTTCTTCTTTTTGTTGATCTTATTTTCACAGATCTGAACCAAAAGACTACTATTTCAGTCAAGAGAACAGCACAAGAAGAGTGGCCTCCACGTCATCCTCGACGACCAGCATCCACGTCACCGCCCTTGACGGCCTGGTGAACGTGAACTCCCTCTTCACGATCGCCGTCTTCGTGGGTCTATCCCTGACGACCCCTAACCAGAGGAGCCTCGAGAACCGCACCGCCTGCGACGCCGGCGTCGACGTCGCCAGGAAGCTCCTTGTCTTCGAGGTGATCTCCTTCAGCTTCTTCCTCTTCTCCTCCCTCGTCGCTCAGGGGCTTAAGCTCGCCATCAATCTTCTCAACAGCAAAGACGTGGACGAAGTGTTCAGGGCCCACATTAACCTCAAGGTCCTCAGGTTCGGGATGATGGGGTCCGCTGTGGGGTCCGTCATGGGTTGCCTCTTCTTGATGCTGTCGATGGTCAGCGTCATCGAGATCCGATTGGGAATGCTCTCCTGTGGGAGTAAGTCAGCTGTTCATGCGGTCACGGCTCTGGTTATCTTGGTTTCCTCTGCTCTCTTGGTCTACATTTCTACTACTGTTTATGCTTTCTTGCACTAAATTGAAAATTAGTAACATATTAAAAGTAATTAAATTGGGTATCAATTTTTAACGTTATGCATGTTATTGGCATTCTGCAGTATACAAAATCGTGGGTCGTGCAAGGAATTGGGTTTGTTATAATCTATAAAAGAGGAAACATAAATGCTTAACTTTGTAGTTGGGTAATTGTACCTGGAGGCAATCTGTTTGATTGGGGACAACAATTTTTGTTGTTTGTATAATTTTAACAGAGAAATGGATTGGTTTTAGGTTTCTGGGTAGGAGTGGAGGTCATAAGTTAATATTAATTAAAGATTATTTTCAGCATGATTTTTATGCTTAGCTAGCTAAATCTGCCATGTAGAGTAGTTTTAGGCACTCACTTGTTCGATTTAAGCGGGACTTTGCCTCTAGAATGTCAGGGGATTTGTCTGGATTCTGGAAGTATTTGGATCCTCTTTGCCCAATTACCAGACACGAAGTGTTGCAAATGGTATCACAACAGTCGTGAGAGTAATAATATGATGATAAGCACTTGATCTATGAACAAGCAAACTATAGGCATGTTGAAGGTAATTAAGATAGTAGTACAATCCCGGGGTTTGTCTCAATCTATATGTGGATTTGAGGTAAACTCACATATTTGTAGACCCAATTTATTTTAAGGGGAGAAGGTAATTAAGGTTTGGTGTGTGTCTCGATAGATGGTACCACTTTCTCGGGTTCTGTTAGTTAGTACTTGGTAATGCAGAAGCAAATCCCGGTCGAAACAAAATTGGTATGTAATGTCTTATAAGGATCCTCGACTGACTCGGTTTCGTTGATATCAACCTCCTTGACATAGAAACCTAGCTCAATTCAGCAACCATACCACATTACTGATACTGATAACAGTTTTGAATTATTAAATTTTAGATGGGTCTGCTAAATGACGCTGTTTACATTGTTTGGAATTTGTAGCATCGTTGCTGTTAGGCTAATCTTTTCTTCTTCTAGTGCCAGCAGATTATGGTGTTGTACTTGGCAGAATACTCCACCTAAATCTTCTGTTATTGTTTTTATATCGATGAATTAGATTCTGATAAATTTTGTGCGGGGTTATTAAGAATGGATGCCAAACATTATTCCTTGGGATCGTAATTAATTGCATTGTTCACAAATGACTCAGTCAGTAGGTCTTTATCTTTAAACTACCAGTGAAGCCTTCAACCAGAAGTTGTGTTCATCAGCATTTAACTTAAAAAGAAATGGCATTATCATCAACGTTTCATCATTGAATCTCTCTTTCTTGCTTTCAAGTGCATGATGAGTTTATAGCTGCTGAAATATTTCCTTCCAGTCAAGATGGGAAGTCCTTTTTCTTATTTCTGATGTCAAGCCTGGGCTGGAATGTTTGAACTTTGAAGATAAGAACAAAATGTAGTTGTCTTAAACTTTGGAGATATTCATTTGCAAATCCTGCAGCCATGGTTATCTCATTTTTGCTAAGCAAAAGAATGGACGAATGGATGGGCACCGATTCAGTGAGCTAGTGCTCACTACAAGCACAAGCTAACAGGCATTAGATCGAGTTGAATATATTGATCTGACGGTTTTGTGTGCTGTGAGGATGAGCTCACTGGAAAATTTTCTTGGAAGGTATTCCTTGTAAGGGATGATTTTCTGTCTTAGCATACATCCTTGCTAGTTGTAATCCTCTTTACTTAACCTGACGGCTTTGTTTTCTACGATTATGTTAAACTTCGGATGCGATCATGAATACGACATGCTCTTTGGTTCAGCCACAGACCACAAATCATTCTTGGCTCAATGCTACATGGAGATAAACCTTTAGCTACCCAAACCTCCAAAAAAACGCAACTGATCAAAAAGAAATGGTTTGATCGCAAAGGGTGATTTGAGTTTTTGTTCAAGTATCGTGTATGGCTTATCAATAGAAATGATTTATGGTAAAACTGTAGTAGAGAAATAAAATAAAATAACACAAAAATGAAAACAAATTTTTCATTATAAATTTATTTTTTTCAAAATATAAATCATTTAATAAACCGTTCAATTTTATTTGACTCTTTAAAGCGATCTGGGGGGTCTTAGACTTTTGAGATTCCATTAATAATGCATTCGAGCTGAGCTTCAAGATGGGATTTGGGCCCATGACACAGATTTAAACATTTTTTTTTGGATCTTCCTAATGTGGTAAGTGGTAACACGTTGATTAATTTACATATGATTAACTAGGGGTGGCAATGGGTGTGCCTATCTGAAACAAATTTGACACGGTCCGGCATGGTCCACACTTCCATGGGCTGGATCATGCCGTGCTTGGCACGGTACAATTCTTCATGTCGTGTTGGGCATAGCTTTTGAGGTCCATGGCATGACACGAAAAAAGGGCACGGCAATGTACAAGGCTCAGCACGGTCTGGTCCGAGGCAAGACCATAACATCTAATAAATTTAAAATTACATACAATTTTATGAAACTAGAATAATGAGTAAAAAAAATTAGATAATGATAAATTTTATGTTTTATAATGGTGGAAAAAAATGAAATTTATTACTATATTCTTAACATAATGACATGTGATCTACTAATTCATAAATTAAGCAAGTTTACTTAAAATCACACATTAATATAAATTAAATCAAACATATACAAATATTTAAACATAAAAAGTGTCATTTGTAAATTTTTAAGTTTAATATTGAAATCATAATTGTTTGATTTTAACATAATATCATTTAATTCAATGAACTAAAACACTAAAAAAAATCATATAATATTCTTCTTTTTAATCTACCAAATGAAATTTAGCTACATAGCTTGGTTAGGCAGCTTATCATTCAATTTCTAAAGTTGTTTGTCTAGAAATTGCATAAGTTTACTTTTTTTTTATTTAAATGTCAAAAAGGTTATAAAATTATTTTTTTAATTATTGATAATATTTTATGTATTTTAATTTTTAAATTTTTTAAGTTGTTTTTTTATTTCACTTATTTGTAAGTCATTTCATCTTTTTTTTTGTTTTATATATTGTTTTTATAAGTTATTTATTTAAAAGATTTTTTAAAGTTGTAATTTTTAAATTATTTGTTTATATTGTTGTTTTTGTTCAATTTTTAAGATTTGCAATATTTAACTTCATCAATAAAATGATTACTTTTCTATACAATTATAAACATTCAATTCAATATTTATACTTTTTTTTTTACTATTTTCAACAAAATAAATCAATATATACCTATGAGGCCCACGGTTCAGTAGCCATACGGGCCTTGGGCAGTGCCGGGCTCAGGTTTTTAAAAGCACGGCATGAAGACACGGTGGGTCGCCTTATGCGGGTTGTGGACTGGCACGGCACGGCCCACTACCACCCCAATGATTAACACTCTGTTTGTTTTAAATGAATTTTATAGTTTTTGTAGAATTTATTTGAATTCTATATGTTGTTGTGTCTGGTTTGTTAATAAAGTATGAAGTTCATTTACAAATGAATTGATCGCATGTTTTGTTTGTTAATAAAAGTATGAAATTCTTTTTCAAATGAATTCTAGTAGAATTGAATCAGTTATGGACAAATTCTATCAAAATTGATAAAATTTACAAATGAACTTTAGATATGAGTTTTTATAAAATTAAAAAGATAAAATTACTTTTCTCTTCTCTACTCTTCTATTTCTCTTCATCCTTTATTTATATATTTCATGCTTGCTTTGTCTACATTTAGTTACAGACACCAAACTTTTGGTTCCTTTATTTTTTTAAAATAAAATAAAAAAATATGAAAGAATAGGTTATAAAAATAAAATGAATATATTACTATATTCAAATTGATATACACTAAAGTAAGACTAATATTTAAAAAAAAGAATTAAATTAATATTTAATTTCGAAATTTCATCCTGCAAAAAAAAAAAATCAGATTCCATTTTTGAATTATAAATTCATATTGTGAATTGAAAAGGTAAATAGTGTTAATTTTATTGAATAATATCAATAAAATTAAAATTTATATATTAAATGAATTAAAATGTAATATGATTAAAGGTATTTAAGTAAAATTTAAAAACGAATTGAATTCTTAGTTGGTCCCAAACACAAAGTTCATTTTAATTCTACAAACACCAAATATGAAAATTCATCTGAGTTTATTTAGTTTCAATTCATTTGAAAATGAAATGTAAATTCATTTACAAATGAATTCTAATTTTACTTCATTTAAAAATAGATTGTGAATTTATTTACGAATAAATTCTAATTTTAATTTATTTAAAAATAAATTAAATTTTATAATTGCATTGATACCAATAAGAGTGTAAAAGTTTAAAATATGACCACTAAACACTTTTTAAAGCAATGCGAAAATGAGACAGCTAACCAATAAATGAAAATACGCACAGTTGTTCTTTATATCTGATGAAAAAGTAGTGCTCACCTGGGAGAGAAGAGAAACTTAGAATAATTAAAGCAAAAATGTGCAACACAAGTTTAGGTCTTTTATTTCCTTTTATCCACACCCCATTCTTTTCATTAATAACATATATTTTCTAATATTGTTGTTAAAACTATATAAACATCAAATTAATGTAGATCGATCGACTTTATTCCATTTATCTTTATCCCACTTCCTGTTTCTTTCACCTTTTCTTCTTCTCATAGGTCTTGCTTTAAAACCAAGACAATAATTATGCATGCAGTCTATAAAAACCCATCTGAAGAAGCAGTGTAATTCAATAGAAAGAAGAAAAAGAAAGAAACGGCAATATATAGCTGCATTTCTTTATCAATCATGTCAAACCAGTCTGTCTTTCTCTCTTTCTATATATATATGTTTATGTTTATATCTATATTTATATAGACATGCATGTGCCTTCGCACACGTATTCATTTACAATGTTAAGTTGCATTTATATATATTTATTTTCAATATTGAATCAGTTATTTAATTTAAATTTTTTTTTTTTTGGTTATATATGATGTCCAGATCAGGAGCTCAGCAGCAAGAACGAGGAAAAGATGAGCGACAAGAAGCAACCACAATCTCAGCGGAACGAGCACTTGACATATACCAGAGAGCATTAGATGACATCGTGAACGCCAACGGACTGTTCACGATAGCCGTCTTCGTGGGCTTATCCATAGCCCAACGAGGCCAGCGTAGCCTCGAGAGCAAACCTGAATGCGACGCTGGCGACACCCTCGGGAAACAACTAGTGGTTTCCGAGGTGATTGCCTTCGCTTGCTACCTGCTGTCAAGCCTGGTAGCCAAGGCCCTGAAAATCCACCTCAGCGTATGCTCAACTGAAGAATTCAAGCAGCCAAAGTATAAGATCATAAGGGGACTGCTTTTGATGCTGTCCGTTTGGAGCTCTATCTTTGGGTGTATCTTCTTGACTGTTTCGATGGTTCATGTTATTCAGATCCGACTTGGGAAACTGAGTTGCGGAAGTGTGTACGCCGTTCGTTCAGCTGGGACTCTGGTTGCTCTTGTGGCTCTTGCTCTGTTTATTTACATGACCTTTACCATGCATGCTATTTATGTTTCAATGGTTCATCTTGAGACCTGATTCATCGTCAAAGTACGTGCGTAGCTCTTAATTAGTAGAAAAGTACCCTATTCAAGAGAAGCTAAAAATCTGAAATGAAAAACTATGCAGTAGTAATTTATGTGTACGGTAGAATGTGATCTGTTAATTTGAAGTGTGTTTTGATTATTATGAATGTTTACTCCAATAAAGAGGTTAAATATGTTTTGTAATTTCGAGAGTGGACGAAAAATCACTCAAACACATGTGTAATATACATAAATGAACATTAATACGACTCAAAAGCTTAAATTCAAGATTCTCTGACTCAACTATGTATATAAACTATTCTTAATTTTTATTTTTTTCGGATGTAAGATAATTTACACGTGGATATACTAATAAAAAGAAAACAATTTGAAGAATATAATTTGAGGAGTAAATTGTCCGATACAAAGATTGAAATGAAATGGTAAAAACCCAGATTTTTTTTGGTTCCTCTTGCATTTTACGGTCAAAATTTTGGGTAATGGTATCTTAATGAATTTTGCCATGATCAGAGTGACCGACATTGCCCAACAAATGCTTTTGTGAAATGATAGTAGATTCCTTTTTCATTCCTAACAATTGCTTCATTACATATCGGATGAATTTGACGAGGGACATCTCCATGCATCTTCTTATGGGTATACCCGCGTTCTTCATTGTCCAATCTATTCGGTTCAAGGTTTTTTTTTTTATTTTTTCACACTTTATTCTCACAACACCAATACATTTAAATAAATAAAAAATAAAAAAACCTCTTTAGATCATGGCACGGAGAGTTTTTGAAATTTTGTCCGTGAGATCCATGGGAATTACTACAAGTAAAATTCCCATAATTTCCATAAGACACATTAGATGGAGATTTCTCATGATTTTGTTGATGACACTCATTATTACATGAAAAATTGTCATGAATCCCATTAGAAACATTAAAAGGAAAATTTTCGTAATTTTGATAGGAAGTTTTATATGAAAAATTTCCATGGTTTTGTTGATGAGACCAGTAAAAATTACTACTATATGAAAAATCTTCATTAATCCCATAAGAAACAATATTAGGGGGAAATTTTCCATAACTTTCATAGTAAGTTGTAGAATTTTTATAATTTTGGTAAATGGTGTTCACTTGAGGATTGATGATGCCCATAATAATATGGGTTTCTATAATAATTTGGAAAATGTCTGATTTGATTCCCACGTAGACAATCATAATATTGTTGATTGCCATAGAAATCAGAAGAAACTCCAAACTGAATTCCATAACAGTTAGGCAAAAAATTGTTGTTAGATGATGTCTTCAACAACGTGTCTCAATGAGCATGCCAAATTGTTGATGAAAATTTTTTGGTATATTGTGCAAGCGTGCCAATACTGAATTGAATGGTATTACACACTTAAATCGGTTAGGTGATTGTGAGAAAGATTAATTGTATTAAGTGTTCTTCTCTTAGTGATAATTCGAATAAGAACGATTTACTATATTCAAAGTTTTCTTTTTAAGTTCTCACGTCTTAATATTACAAAGTACTAGCAATAAGATAAGGTTGAATCTATATTACATCTGCTCCTAATTTAAGTTAACCTATTTTTAAGATAGGAAAAAAGATAAATTTGTTTGATTTGATTATGGTTATTTTTATTGATGTTAAAGCACATATTTATGTTGTACAAAAAGACGTAGGAAATTACCTAAGCCAAATACAATATGACAAATATCAAAAGAACAAATAACTTCTTAAAAACAACCTAGTAGTCATCTATAATCTCTTATCTAATAATGGCAAAACTGACGATTAATGATGTAAATAAAAACATAATTTGACTCAATTTTTTTTTTTGATTTAGTTATCATTTTTAGATTTTCTATATAAAAGACCCAATTTCGATTTCTTTCTAACCTTCTCTACTGATGTAACCCCCCAAAAAAAAAAAAAAAAACGTTAATCAACAAACAAAAACGAAATTTGTGGTCAGAGTCCCTTTTTTTTTTTTATGGAATTAGGCCTTCTCTTTTCTACATTTTTTATTTTCTCTATCCAAATTTATTATAAAAATAAATAAATAAATAATGTGTTTAACGTGTTGTTTGTTGTGAATATTTCTAAGCTTTATTCCACTAATCTTTAATTTCTTTTGTTTATTAGAAGCCATTAATTTGTGCCCTACTTCTCTCTTTTTTCCACTTTTTCTTTTTATCATCTTGCTTAAGATCAAAGGCATTTAATATCCAGTGTATATATATATATATATATATATATATATATATATATATATAAACCCGCAAGGCCGCAGACAAACAACATAAGAAGAAGAAAACAAAAATCACTACAATTATATAAAAATCATCAGTCATGAAAAGAGTCATACCTCTAAGTCGCGGAGTAGAGATTTACCAAAACGCCTTAGACGACCTCGTAAAAGTAAACTCACTCTTCACAATAGCCGTCTTCGTCGGTCTATCCTTAGCCCAACCAGGCCAACGCAGCCTCGAGAACCGAGCCGGATGCGACCCCGACATCAGCTATGGGAAACGGCTCGTGGTGACCGAAGTCGTCTCCTTCGGTTGCTACCTCTTGTCAAGCCTCGTGGCTAAAGCCCTCAAGATCCACCTCAGCGTTTGTAACAAAGAGGATTTCGATAAACTGAGTTATCAGCTCATAAGGGGAGGGCTTTTGGTTCTATCGGTCTGGGGTTCGATTCTCGGGTCCGTTTTCTTGACGATTTCGATGGTCGATGTGATACAGATTAAGATTGGGAAAGTTTCTTGCGGGAGTGTTTACGCCTTTCGGTCTGTTGAATCGTTGGTTGCAATTGTGACTCTTGGTTTGGTTATTTACGTGATTTTCACAATGCATTCTATTTATTATATTTCAACCACAAGTCTTCAAGAGGAAACAGAATCGTCGGATTAAACAATTAATTCATGTATTATTGGAAGAAGGAACATATTAATTTTTATATAATTGTAATTTGAAATATGGTTTCGACTTTTGAGTTTTGTCATTATCTGTTTTTATTTAGCAGATAAGTCCTTTATCCAAAAAAAAAAAAAAAAATCACAGAGCTGATAAGTCATATTTGGATTTTGTATTATTTCTTTCATCAGTCTTACCAGCAATAAACATTTTTTTTTCCATGTGTAATTTCTCGATGATGCTCCATATGCGTAAGAAGACCTCATATGTGTCTAAGGAGCTCGATATTTAATTATCGAGAGCATTTTTTGGTACATTAACAGAAAAAATGTTCGAACCCGAGTTCCTTACATTTAACATTTGCAAATGACCATTAAACCGAGAAACTCGAGTCAAATAATCAGTCAATTAACACTTTAAACATTCATTTGCCTAAACACTAAATAAAATTGCATTAAAATGAACTAAGAATTCATAAATCTAACCCAGTAGCCCACGATAATGGATAAACCAAATCTAACAGCACTGAATTCAAGGAATTACAAAAGGCACTGTAAATCTATAACTGAGATGATTTCTTGACAACACAAAAGTATTGACATCTCCCTAAAATGTATACTAATGAGCTCCAGTTCAGCTGGTAAAAGGCAGCTGGTATGTAAAATGAATCATCGGAAATATTTAGTACACCTCACTAAATTCTAAACGGTTTTTTTTTTACAGGTACAGGATGATTCAAGTAAACCTACAAAGTGCAGAACAAAAACAACCCCACCCCCTAAAAAGGAAAAAGGAAAAGAAAAGAAAAGAGAAGTACAGCTACAATTCATAGTCTAGATGACAAACTATAGCATGCTAAAGAAATTTTAGAGACACAAAATCAAATGGAGCAAACTAATCTATTAGCCGTGTGGAATTGCTACCCGTTTGGACTCAATTTCCCTTACGCTTTGAACTATGTCATCAATATTCCTTGAAAGGTGGTTGGAATGTTCCTCCATATCTCTCAAAATCAAATCAAGCTGTTCTTGGTAAGCTGCAGATCGCTTTCGCTCACGCTGCAACTCAGCAGTCAATTCTCGAATCCTTACATCTTTCTCATCCTGAAAATTTCTCAAAAGCAGAACAAAAGAAGAGACATGATTAATATATTACTGACGATGCCAAAAGAGATGTTAGAAGATACCAAGGAGCTTTTAGAAAACAGACTAGTAAACCCATAAGAAAAGATCAAAACATTCATGTGACTATTTTCAAGCAAACTATTACGGGCTGCATCAGAGAGAGCAAATTAATTCGTAATTGCTCAAACATCCAGAAATAAAATAATCAGATGATTAAGTGGTAAAACAAATCATGTTAACCATTCAAGAGAAAGTAGTCATCATCCAGCTTTTCTGTTCATCTCAAGGGAACCTGAATGATTGTCACTAAAATTCTAATGGTAAATTATAGCACTAACATAATCAAGTAATTAAAAAAGTAAGTTCTAAACCTTTGAAGAAAGCAACTTGTACATCTACAGCTACACATGTAAATTACGAAAGCAAGGATGTAGAATCATTAGATGCTTGTTGAACCTTTGTTGAATTAAACCTTCTTTTTTCATGAGCCACAAGAAAAGTTTTTTTTTTCCTTACAAAAAACTTAAAACTACTCCGGGAGGAAATTTAAATCATCGAATAAGATTAGTAGTTCATTCAATATGCCACACTAGATACTTCGACTCTTTCGCTTCAAATCCTCATTTTGTATGCACTCTTTTATAAAGTTTATTGCATCAGTACACCTCTAAGTTTTATCATTTCGAAATTCTGAAATTTTACGAGATAACAATTGTATGTTCTTATACTCGGTAGATAGTCCTAGTTCTGTTATTGTCTCTTTAAAAGTGGCTTTTAGTTTAGTTTTTACTAGTTCTAAAATTGGTGTAGTCAAAAGTTAATAAGTTTACAGCATTAAACCCTGTTTCTTACATCTGCTCAAACCTTTTTCTCAACCAAGTAGCGAACAGCCATACTACTCTAGTTTATTGCTATCCTAGATCACCTAAATTTAATTGATCAGTCTGATAATCCTCGATTCCTCGGTACTCAATTCGGGCACAACCAACATTCTTTATCCATTACAGCTATGATGAAACAGCACAGTTATCAAATGATATGGTCAGATCACTGGATGCACCATTAAGCAGCACTTTAAGCACTCAGTTACCCAAACACTAAATCAAATAACACTAAATCAGCTTATAATTTTAAGTTAAAGAACTTATTTTAAGTTTAAAAATAAGCTAACCAAAACGAAGTCATTATCTTGCAGTGGTAATGTGGCAATCGCATCCTTCAACAGAACTTCATTACAAAGAGTAAAACCAAATTTCAACCAAAATTTCAGCTTTTCCCTCTTATGTTTCTTCCGAAGGCTTATATAAGTTTCATTTTTTAAGCTTAACTTTTTAAAGATCTAAAGCAGATGCTAACCTCCATCAAAACACACAGAAAGAAATGTTTCATGAACTCTTCATATACTGTAAGTAGAAATTATTATCTGATCACATATCTTGGGTTTTTAAGTTGTGACTGATGAAACGGTCTCGTCTACTGATTATTAAAACGCAATACACAAATAAATTTCCTCAACACTGTTGTAAATGCTGAATGTTTAACAGAACAAGTTAAACAAAGTTTAAATCTTCCATAGCAATCTTAATCAAATGAAAAAAATTCACCTTTATCATAATTTTATAAGCATTACTTACATTTATACTGACAAAAACAAACAAGATACTTGTATATTATCAAATTTTACCAACAAAATTTTTAAAACTGTATAAAATGCAAGGTTGATTACAACTAAAATCTCTTAAAGTCACAAAATGTGAAATAATACTGTTCAAACAAGCATAGTTACAAGTTTATGGCAGTTTCCTAGGTTAATATGTACAACCACCAATTTATTTGGTTGATTAATGGTAAGATTTAACCTAAAACCTACACTCTATCCTACCTACTGGACCCGTTTCATTTGGGGAGCATATTGGACCAAAAATCCAAATTAAGTGACATGACCATTGACACATCTCCAAGTGTTCTCAGCATTGATCCCATAACAATGATTAATACTAAAGTTCAGCTTCTTTGTTGGTTTCTTTGAAGCATCTATTTTCTCTTCATTGTAGTTGTCCACCCCCTAGAGACACAATAGTTTTTCATTACTATTTCTAGCTGTCAACTTTCCCTTGAAAACTGTCACTCAATCTCAGGCTTCCAAAGAACCATGAGATGAAGAAATTTTTGTTTCATGAGACTACAATGGGAAAGCTCAAAGATCTTTAACACCCCGCACTGTGAGCTTAGTTTATACTGAATTTCATGGCCCGGAATTTGGCATTGACTATGAAGATATTTGTGCTCTTCATTCAAAGCTAATAACTTCTTAAAAACTGTATTTCATAAATGTCTACCATATATTGCTGATTTAACTTTTTTTACAATAAGTGGCAGACAAGGCCACTTTTATTATTAGCAAGTAAAAGAATAATAAGTTGATTAGCATAACACTTCAAATCACCCAATGCTAACTTCAATTTCCATCTGAAAATTACTATACCTACAATGATTCTCCGTTCCATAATGGTAATATTGCAACTGCAAAAGTTCACTAATTCAAAAACAACAAATGCAACCTTGATAAATAAGGAGACACTGCAAATTAGCCCTTGCATTGAAATGGGAAGCTAATAATAGTTTCATGATATATATATATATATATATATATATATATATATATATATATATATATAGAGAGAGAGAGAGAGAGAGAGAAGAAATAACTGCTTTCATTTTCTCAACAGGACTAACCGGTGTTTGAGATAGAAGCACACTCCGACGACCGTTGGCTGGTATAGGTACCAGTGGATGATTATGCTCGTTTACAAATCTCGTTACAACCCACTTTCCTGATTTCTCTTTCTTCACAACTATCATTGCTTTACACCCTTCTCTGGTTACTGCTCGAGGCTTTCTATTTTCACTCCTCCGCGGCCTCAATTTACGGAAACCCTCTTTATTACACACGAGTCGACGCCACACAACCTTACCATCGCGCATTGATCGTCGAAAAGCATCAACACGCATAATAAATCCCAAGTGTGTGGCATATGCATCATAAAAAACCTTGGCAGCCTCTTCAGATTCAAACTCCATACCCACATATGGTTCCATATATGAACTCGCTTCAGTTGTAAGAAAATCTTTTCCATTTGAACTCTCTATCATTTCCCCATCCTCATCCATAGAAGGGTGTTCATCCACTGCCACAAAACATCAAGAACCCTTAATAAGATTCACTTGCAATAATACATGGGATGACAAAAATAATCCTTACTTCTCAAGTGCAACAAAAAAAAAACTTGATATCAAGTGAAGGTTGCTTATGACATGAGGCAACCTCCTTCAATCCATTATACCACTATACAATACCACTAATTATGAAGAAAAAAAAGGGAAAAAAAAGGAACAAACAGAGGTAAATCCTAAGGTGATTCCAACCATTTACGCTGCAGTGTGTTCTTTTAGTTCAAAACCTCAAATTCACAGACACGGATGCTCAGAATTAATGTTTGTTGAAAACCAATTAAGCAAATTGGAAATTGAGCTTACAACACACTACCCATTTATGGAAGTACCACATGAAACTCTTGCGAATAAACCTTATTTCAGTTCAACCAAACGACCCTGTTCTCTGTTTCTCGCATAAATAACGCTCCAAAATTTTTTTTGGGGGGGGGGGGGGGGGGGGGGGGAAGGAACACGAACTCCCATAAAAATCTGAAATTGGAGTTGATTTCGCAAAAGTCCGTTTATATAAACATAAATAAATAAAGATCCCTTGTTCCGCATTTCTTAAGATGTACAGGAGATGAAGCAAAGTACAAAATTTGCTCAAATCTCAACATTTCGTTATACAAAGAAATCCAAGAAGGTGCTCAATTTGAAGCATAGAAGACTGCATATATCATAATTTCTACACAAATTCTGCTAAGGCAATAATGAATAAAATACACATTTAACATTTGATAGTAGCATACTTATAAATAACTAAGCAAGACGATTGGTTAAAATCTGAAGGCGAAAGTGCTAAGAAAATAATGAACTCACTTGATTGAAGATCCATGCCTAAATCCACTGCAGAGAGAGGAGAGATTTTGTTTTATAAGGGTTTTATACTTCCATTTGTTTTGATGGAATTCGAAACTGGAAAAGGAACAAATGGTGAGGCCAATACATGATCTTCCAAGCTGAGGTGTACCGAAATGGCCTCCTGTCTAACCGGAACGCACCACCTCAGCATTTCCCCTAAATTGTAGTAACAATTACTATTACTATTTTCTTTTTTTTAATATTAGTGAAGGGAGTGATCCAACCAGATATTTATAAAAGATTAAGAGATAATCACGGGATCAAAAAGTCTGGATTTATTTATTTATTTTTTGGCAGTTAAGTTCGATTTTTGAGATAACGATTTTTTTAGTAAGGTTTTAGATTCGAGTTCTGTCACTGCGTTACATATACTGCTATTTACATCCTCTTAAAGTTTTATAACAAAAATTATAAGAGCGATCGTAATTATTCGTTATAAAAAAAAATATTTTATAACTTAAACATTAAAAAAGATAAATCGAAATCTTTATCAATAACAAGTTTTTTCTCACATAATAACGTCACGAAAAAATTCGAGTTCAAACATTATTAACAAAAGAATAAACCCAAATTAAAAATTTTGACATTCTGATATACTTGATTATGAGCTATATTCCATTAATAAATTTTCTTTATAATCGAAAAGGTTAAATGATAACTTTCAAAATATTTCTATAAACCTATTAAAATAATTACTCATGTTTAAAAGTAGCTTGGACATAACCAACTGTTAATGCCTTAATGATAACTCTCCTTCAAAGAGAAAGTACAGAAATTCCAAATCTTTCACTCTTAATTATTAAAAAAAAAATCTTATTAATAAAATAGACCTATAAATCATGGTTAATTTAATATAATATATTTGTTTGTTGATTTGATACACTTATCACGTACAAGCACTCCCCAGCTAATAAATTCAAGCAGGAATCAAACGGTGAGGACAGAAACATTTTGGTATCAGCAATTATACATAGGACAATCACGGTAACTCTCTCGCACTCTCCGTCTCAATCTAACGGTGAAAATCTTTAATTTCATTTTGACCCTTCCTCGCATGTTTCATCTATGAAGAACTAGAGATCGCTTCTCCAGTTTGGATGCGTCACGATTCTCTTGATTCAAGTAAGCGAATTTTCCTTTTTTCCTTTTTATTTTTAGGCTTAGATCAGCTAATTGGCTTTTCATTTTCAAAAGCCATTTCCTCCTGTTATTTATTTACTTTTCTGTTCATTCCCTAAATTTCTCAAAAACAATTCACTCTAAAAAGCTCTTTCTGTTGTGTTCTTTGAAATTTAAATACCTTGAAAATATTTTATTTTCTTCATTGGAGTGTCATATAAGAATTTATATCCTTCTTGTTCTGGTTGTTCACGAGGAAATTAGCCATGGGAAAGTGTTCTCCTTTTCCCCCCTAATTGTTTAGAAAGGAAAAAGGGAAAGAGGGATATTATGTGTTGAAGTTTATATTTTTTTTTTTACTGGCACTACTCACCAGTGACGAGAGAAGAAATCACTTATCGCTATATGATAATTCTCTAAATTTAGGTTTTGTGCGGTTCAAAATTTTATTTTCTTTTTACTGTTTTAGTGATGGATAGTCAATCACAAAGCACTCGGAAAACTGTGATCAAGAAAATTTTCCTTTTTTTGTTCTTTAGCTGAAAATGTTCTCGTATCTAGAATACATTCGAGGTCAAATTTGTTTTTACCCTAAAATTGCAGTTTTATACTGATGTATGCATGTTTATTGTTTAATGAACTTCTAATATTGATCGTTGAAATTGAAGCGGTGTTTTGTTACTGAACTTCCTGGTAATGATGGCTGTTAAAGAAGCAATTTATATATTGTCTGCCAATTGATGCTTTGGGCATGTAATTGCCTGTTGAAGATAGTTGGAAAATTCTGCAAATTGATTTTGAGATCTTAGTAACTACGGAGTATGTTTCTGGAGGGTCTTGATTCTTGACTTATAAGGTGTGAAAATATGTCAATCTTAGGCTAGTAATTTCAACTTCGTTGATCAGAATTTCGTAAAAAAGGACTGTTTGAAGCAGCCAAAGAAGGCGGTTCTTTTTCCCAAGTTGCAAAGGACTTGTTCTAATTCAAGAGATGTCAGTTCAAAATGAAAATAAGTGGTAAATCTTGTGAAATATAATTTTAATTTGCTTTGCATTTGTCATCTACCTGTCCAATTTTTAGTGTCTTGCCTTTTAGGTGTTTGTATTGTGTCGTATCGTTTTTGCATGTCCTATCCATGCAGATTTATTTGGTTGGTTGGTGCTCTATTTTTCCATTTTCTGGCCTTTGTTGTAATCAAGCTGCTCATACAACTATGATTTGCCTTTATGGCCATTCAAAACCATAGTTGAAACACTATCTATGTAATGCCATTCCCATTATTTTGCATTTATATTTTTCTTTGTTAAAGTATTATTATGCATTTATTTTGGATTATTATGCATTTATTTTGGATTATTGGTTTCAACCTCACAAAAGTAGTTGAGTTCTATGCTAGAACGTAGGAATTTGTAAATTTAAGCTCCAATTTTTGTTTCAATTCCTCTCTTTTATGTGGTAAACCTTATGTACTGAACAGTTTTACTTTCCTCATTTCCCTGTTATAATTGTGCCCCTTCTGTCTTTCAAACTTTTATATAAATACAATTAGTTTGTATTTTGTAGTTTACTATTTCGTCTCATCTGCATGAGGTTGTTAACTTCTCTGCGGTCCATTTGCAGCTTTTTATTAGGACTCTTTTTTTCCACAAATAGCCGCTTGAACTCCATTATGATTCGAAAATAGTATGGTCATGCGCTGATAAAAAAATAAATAAAATAAAAGGTATGGTTTTGTTTCGTTAAGATAATTTAGGTACCTCCTTTTTCCACTCCATAACTACTCTGTCAAATCTGTCCATAACATCAAGTTTTCTCCAGTCCAAGCTCTCTATCATCATTTAAATTACCTCCTTAGTGCTTCCACCACTTGGTACTTGTGTTGTCTTTCCTCTGTATCTGTATACATCTAGTACCTCTAAGCTGGGTTTTTTGGCAGGATTCCCCTTTAATGAACTATTCTGGCTGTAGTTTGGAACATGAACTTTCAGTCTACTGTCACCACCCTAACGACACATGGAATTGCACTCTATATAGTGGACAAAATTTTTTCCAAATAATTCCACCTGGCGAATTATACCATACGTTGAACTCAGTTTTGATTTTCCCTTTTTAAGGGAAAGACCTTGCATTTGAATCTTATGACATATTAAGGGTAATGAGTTTACTTAAATCAAAATTTAATAAATTACATAATATAAAAGTTCTCTGTACGAATGTATTTGATTAACACAAAAGAAAATATATATGGGTCTTAGAAGGTTATATCAAACGATTTTGTGTGACAGTGGATTTGGACGAGGAAGAAGTGGCGATAGACAGCTCCATTGAAGAAAAAGAGCACGACTTAGAAAGTGGTGAAGGCGAGTCAGTGAGAGGTGAAGTTCTAGAGCCATATGTGGGTATGGAATTTGATTCTGAAGATGACGCAAGGAAATTCTATATTGAGTATGCCAGACGGGTAGGATTTGTTGTGCGTATTATGCAACGTCGCCGTTCAGGGATTGATGGGAGAACTCTTGCTCGTCGACTTGGATGTAACAAGCAGGGTTTTTCTACTAATCATAAGGGCGCATTTGGACCTGATAAGAAGCCACGCCCTAGTGCACGAGAAGGTTGCAAGGCAACAATCTTGGTCAAGATGGAAAAGTCTGGAAAATGGGTTGTTACAAGATTTGTAAAGGATCATAATCATCCCCTGGTTGTTACTGCCAATGGATTCAGTACAGCGGTGAGTTTTTTTCTTTCTATCTAGTTTTTAATATCTTGACGTCATGTTCAAATCTTAGTTAAAATTCTAAGATCACTGAGTTACTCCCATGATTTTATATTTAATGGTATATCTCAAGGAGAAATATGTTCATTTTATTTCATTCTTTTGGGGATTATAGTCTCCTGATTTATGTATCAATTGCTAAAACTGCATTTACTTTTGTTATAATGTATGACAAGCTTATAAAATCTATTTCATTGTTAAGTATTCACCCCTAGTCATTCTTTTCAATTATACAATGCCCAAGGATGGTGAACCTGGCCAAAGTTTTTCATCTAGGATATTCTCAAAAATCACTTGAAGTAGTAAGTTACGGTTACGGCTGTAATCGTGTTATCATCTGTCATTTGTTTGAATAGATTGCATCAATTGGGCATTAAAAATGATGGGCCTTTCTAATATATTAATAATAACTTGGACAACTTTGGTTTCCAGTATAAGGGTTTAGCTCATCTTAGCTGTGCTTAATCCATTTTCAAGGAACCCCTTGTGTTTGAATATGTTCCACAGAAGGAAAAGAATAATATACTCTTATTAAGCAGGTCCCTTGGAATGGAATGTGAAGAACAAAAAGCATTATGTTATTCTGTAAGGACAGTATTATGACTTTGCATTGATTGTTCATGAAAATTTCATTTGATGACGATGAATGGTTTCTTACAAAGCTTTTGTGTTAGTCGTTATCTGATAAGGATGATCTTCTGCTTGGATGTTTCCGAATGGTTTATTGTAATGTGTATGTGGGTAATGAGTATAGTGACGCATCTCTTCTAGTGCGGACAATTCTTATATGTTTTGTGTTAATTCAGATTAGTTGTCTCACCAGAACTGTGGTTTATTCATTTGTAGGGTGATAAGGATAAGAAAATTGAAGAACTTACCATGGAGTTGGCACATCAAGAGCAATTATGCATAGCTTATCGAGAGAAGTTCTTCAGTTTTATGAATAATGTTGAGGAGCAAACAGAAGAATTGTCTTCAAAAATTCAAGTTATTGTTGACAATGTTAGGAAACTTGAATCTGAAATGCAAAGACATTCCAACCGTAGATAGCCTTGGCATTTAATGTAACCTACCAATTATTTATTGGTGCGTTGTGTGAATAATTCGTATTTGTTCCATGAATGCCTTTGGGTATGTACAGTAGCTAGAATCTGTTTCTGCTTGTCAAGATGATGAACTATTATCTGTGTAAACACTTTAATATTATTCCACTCGATGAAAAAATCTCGCTCATATTCACACGGGTTTGGATTTTTCTCTTTCCTTTCCTTTTTTTTTTTTAGTGTTTTAGTCCACTAATAGATAATTTTACTAGATGAGATAAAAATTTATGCTTCATCAATTAGCATCCCGTTACGAATAGGTGCTAGCCGCATATGTTACTTTGTTGGCAGCCATCTGATATCCTTGATGCTAATAGTTATGGGAATTCTATTGATGTTATGTTTGGATGTATTGAATTGAGGTGTGGAATTGAAATTGCATATAGAATTATAATATTTCTCAATAATTTTAATGTTAGTAAAAAAGTATGATTTTACTTCAATATTAATTTCAAATCTCAATTCTATATTATCAAACATTATGTCTGTGGAAACAAGAAATTAGATTACCACACTGAAGGAATATAAAAGTTTAAAGATGTTCATCATCCAGTGAAGCAAGCATTTTTAGTGATTGTCAGCGAATTTAGTAGATAGAATCATACAAAAAGAAAAAAGATGTGAGAGAACTACCTTTCATTATATAGCTCATATGCTAATGAGTCTCTTCTAAATCAAAAAGAAAAAGGAAAGAAAAAAAGAAGCAAACATCTTTCAATGACATTATGTTAATTACATGAAACATAACGGAAAAACCAACGGAGGTAGAACTCCTTTTGGGATAACGGAAAAACCTCAGGAAGTTAAATGACACATTTCGAGTGTGTTTAGTAGGAGAAAAACGTGAAAGAAAAGAAAACTAAAATGAAAGAAAAGTAAGAGAAAAAAACCATAAAAAATGTATATTTTTTTTCATATGTTTAACAAAGATGATGGAAAACTAAAAGGAAAAAAAAAGTTTTTTCCGACCCTTATTTAGTAAAGTGAAAAAGTGTGAGAAAAGAAAATGTAAATAATATTAATTTTACCTTTATACCCTTTGTAATGTTAAGAATATTAATGTGAAAGATTATATAGAAATTAATTAGTAAATTAACAATCCTCTCTCTTTTCTCTTATTTTTCACTCATCAATCCTCTTAATTTTGAAAGATTGTGATTTATACATGCAAATGAAAAACATCAATCCTCTTAAATTTTGTTCCTTTCATTTTTCTCGAGGAAAAAAGTTCATTCCACATATTTTTTTTCTTATTTTTATTTCCTCAGTTTAATATTTTACTAAACACACCTTTAAAGATACACAAGTGATCTTTTTGCCCTAAATAAAAATATCGTTAAAGACAAAACATTCCTACTAAAAAATACTGCTATTGTAGCATGAATAGTACCACAGCACAGTAACATGAAACATAACTGCTACAATAAGACTAATTTATCCTCCTTTCTCCAACTATTTGTCCTGCATCACGTTTCCAAATCCTTAAGCCATCAATCTACATAATGAAAGTGCAAAATCTTTTAACATTTACTTTTAAAAAAAGGGTAAAAATAATTAAGTGGAGAAACTTTTTTAGATTTGTGGAGCGCAAAGGACTTTTTTTTTTTTATAACAGAGTGCAAAGGATCAGCTAATAGTTATGAGCCTTCTATTTAAGTTTGTCATCATCCACCAGCACTGCATACAACTTTCCGTGAAATTCTGTTAACTACATCAGACATCTAATTATACAAGTTTTGTCTATGATCTAAAGCAGAGTCCCTTATAACTACAAAATGAATCACCCCACTCGATATTGATATGATAAGAGGCTTGTTTGAGATTCCTCCTCCATAAGTGTGCCAAGCTAAATTTTATCCGCAGCAGCACGTTAGTATATTTGAAATAAACACAAGTTCAACTGGCTCACCATGAACATCGGAAGATATAGAGCACAACACAAGCATGCACGTCACATAGACAACTGATGTTGTAAAAGCTTTTGAGCTTCATTCTCAAATTCTCTTACACTGTTAACAGTAACTTCAATTTTCGTTGACAGCTGTTCTGTTTGCTCCTCGACAATTTTCAAAAATCTAATTATCAGCCCACGATATAGCTCACATAATCGATCTTGACGCTCCAGCTCCATGGTGAGTTCCCGAATCCTCCTATCCTTAGAATCCTAGAAGTAGTAAATTCACAAACAAATTAATTTCAAAGATAATCCCCATCTCAAATCTTTCAGGTCTTTAATAAAATCACCATTTCAAAAGATAAAAAGGGATGGAAGAAGCTTAGTGATTACATTTGTCAACCACCCAAAATTAATTAAAATGCATTGCTGTTTTGACAGTAACTTCAATTTGTCATCAAAAATCCTTTTAGGGTATGCTTGGGTTGAGGGAGAGGAGAAGAATAACCCTCCAAATTTTCTCATCTTCTCTCGTTTACACTACTTTACTCTCCCTCCAACACTCCCACACAAGAGATAATTAAAATGTTTAGTGTTTTAGGAGATTTGGAGGGATGAAGGCATCTCTCCATATCCTCCCATTTCCATTAAAAGAATTCTTAGACAAGAGGTACATGTAACCCTTCATTTCCTATACTCTCATTCCCCTCAACCCAAAAAAGGGGTAAGTTTCTTAGAGGGAAATAAATTGGCAAAATTTTAATTGTTCGTTTCATAAAGTTCTCAAAAGTTTTAATTTCTGAGAAAGTAGCAATCCTCACAAATTGTGAGAATCCTAACTCCTAGCTAATAGATGAGATATATTGATTCTCACTCAGTTAACATGATGAGAATCATTCATAGTATTTAGTCCTCTGTGAAAGCTTCCATGTATAACCAGTTTTAAAAACTTTTGACTAATTTTTACACCCTAAAGTAATGTCACTCATCATCTAATAGTAAAGTTTTATCACTTAAAAAGTAATTTTGTGATCCAATTGTTTTTGTAGTTAAAACTTTTTAACTAATGCATATTGATGGAATATAAAACCATTTTATTAAACTGAAGCTTGTTTCGAATAGAAAAGTTTCCAGTTAGTATTTCATATAAAACTTAATTTCCTCCCAACAAGAAAAATGTTTATTCTTGAGAAATCTAACTTTCAAGAGTTAAAAACTTTATTTCTGATAAGAAAAACTTTTGAAAATCAATAATGCCTAACAAATAAAATTCTTAGTAAATGAACAAACCCTTATTTGATAATCAAAGTCAAATTCTAGTAATATTTGTGCTAAAGTAAACCTTAAAATCGACAGCAGACTCTTGGCCTAGTGGTCACCTCCGGGTCCTCTACTTAGAAGCCCCGGGTTCATTCCCCCTCCCTGCCACTGTACCAAAAAACCTCCTTAAAATTCTAGCAATATTTCAATCTCAGTTCAACCATCCAATCTTGTCATAGACATAAAAATTCCTGATTAAAATATGGCTACTGTAGTATGAATAGCACCACACCACAGCAACATGAAACATAACTGCCACAGTAAACTTAATTTCTCTTCTGTCTCCTTCCAACTATTTGTCCTGCACCTAGTTTCCAAATCCTATGTCATCAATCTATTGCATACCAAAGTTATGCCTTTAACAGATTAGTGTCACATGGAAGTATCATGGGCTAATGTAGATGAATTGGATGACAGACACACTAATTATAGCATAGATGAGTCTGCAAGCATTTGTTCTGATCACTAACTGACATCTACAGACCTGCACCATTTAACTTATATGTCATACTAAAACACACAAAGGCATTCTTTGAGCATGTAGAATTCAGAAAAAACTTCAGCAAAACCTATACCATCAGACACTAAAAATTACAACTGAGGCAATAGATCCGGCAAACCCACAACCTTTATGCAACGGAAAAGAGAAAGAAGCATGAAATTCAATCATAATAAATCAGGAATTAACATTAATGAAATACTAAAATGGTGATTCAATAAGATAAACGCCTACCATAGAATTCCGAGAAGGACGACTGGATACTGTTAGTGGATGAGTATGCTCGCTTACAAATCTAGTAACAGCCCACTTTCCCGATTTATTAACCTTCACCAACATCATTGCTTTGCAGCCTTCCCTCATGCTAGGTCGTGGTTTCCTAGTTGGCCCAAATTCATCTCTAGTTTTAACATAAAAACCTTGCTTATTACATGAAAATCGTCGGGACAGTATTCTCTTGTCAATCTCTGAGCGACGGCATTGATCAATACGAATGACAAACCCTGCACGTCTCGCATATTCATCATAGAACTCCTTGGCAGCCTCTTCAGAATCAAACTCCATACCAACACATGGTTCCAAAATTGGACCTTCCTCACATGCAATTGAATCCCTTTCCGCAGAGCCTTCGGCTGTTCCAGCTCCCACCTCCAAACTCACTATCACCCAACATCGTGTTCCATAAGTTTAAATAAAGAAATAAACAGTAAAAAAAAGTTTCTCCTTTCCTTTTAGACAAATAATTGCATCTAATAACTAGTATTATCAGCTTTCATTTATAACTCCCAAGTAGCTGATTCTTCAATATCTTTGCATCCAAAACACCAATGTTAAAATGAACAACATCACACAGGAATTTGAACATTATCAAATCAACCCTCATGTTTAGATTCTATCATTTACCAAGATAATCTCAAATCCAACGAAGGCTTCAATACAATATTTACATTTCAACAACCTTTAACAAACTACGCTCTTTGGGGATTCAAAATAAGTTAGATTCAAAGCAATGTATAACAGAGAATAATTTCAAGAGAAAGTTAAAAAAAAATTAACCATATTCAATAGGCATTCATTAAGAAAACCGTTACTATTATAAAATTTGTATCGTCAATTACACAATACTTTAAGACTATAATCTGCAGATAGTAGTGACTAACACTAATATTACAGTTTAAGTAAGCTAAAAATTTGAAGGTTTCCTCAACTTTCATTCCTTCTGTTTGTCAAAAACCAAACAGAATCATAATTATTTGACTCGAAATTGTCTATATTCAATCAATTTTCACATTGTAAAAATAACGGTATCTTTTGTACGGATTGAATCGGAAAGCAAATAGATCAAAAAGGTTTAAAATTTTGAAAATATTAAATTAATAAAGCATAGAATTGAGGAACTTACTGTGTTAAAGACAAAACACAGATCTCCAATTTCATGAACGAAACACTGGTTCTTGGGTTTAGCAGTCCCTTGACCCCTTTAGTTGTTTTTTCTTCAAATTTCTTAGTGTTTTATGATTTTTGGACCTCAACCATATATAGTTCTGGCTCAGTGAGTTAAAACGGCAATCGTTTTGGGCTAGCACCAAAATGCCAATAATGTGGGCCCATCCAAGCCCAACAAGAAAATATGTGATCTGATACATCTCTCCTCTATCAAGTTAGACCACAAGCTTCACCAGAAACACATAAAATTCTTCAAATCCTAGGGTTTTCACTGCCTCTGGTACGTTCATCAACACTTTCTATTTTTATTCCTTCTCTCTTTTTTCCATATTTCCCTTTTCATTTATTCCACGTTTGGTTGCCTAGAAAACGAAGAAGAAATGAAAAGAAAAAAAAAAAATTAATGTTACTTTTGAGTGTCATGGTTCTGGTTTGATTTATTGGTGGAATTTTAAATTACTTAACAAAAACTAAAGCCCTTTGATTTTCCTACTCACATTGATGCGCTTCTTTTTCGCTAATTACTTGTCATATCTAACTCAGGTACCCAATTATTCTGTTCTGTATCCATTGGTCTTACATGACAATTTTTTTATTCTGAAAGTTATTGTTTGGGTTTCAAAAGTTTTTTTCTTTTTGTCCAATTCATGGTTTTAGGTTATTTTCTTTGCTTGTTTTAATAGGACTTTAGTGTCGATAGAATTCAAGACTGCATCTATATCGAGATCCCTTTATAAGTATATGGCTTGAAAGTTGAAAATGAGCTGAGAATGTTGTGAATTCTCACTTGGAACTTGTATAAATTGCAAATACCAACACTTGATATAGCGTATAGAATACTACCATGTAATATCCGTAATGGGAAGTTAACTACACAAACTTTGCCAATGTTTCTTTTCCTTAACTAATACAATGCCTTTGGTCGCTCTGCTTGCTTCTTCTTTTTTACAGGATCACTCTGCTGCTTGAATAGAGATTGTTTGAGAATCTGAATAATAACCTTTTAGTTATTAATAAATTTCATTACCATGTTGAAATAGCATGAGCAACTAGTGTGTGCACCGTCCCACATGAGGACATGGTATTTTAAACGTCCTAGTTTTATTGTCTGGTTTACTAGTAGTTCTAACTTAACTATCAGATTCTTAACCGAAGAGTTCCCCTGCTTTCTCCTTATAACTAATCATCAGTTGCTATATTCACAAAACTGTATCACGGTTATAAGATTCTTAGTTTGGAATCTTTGGAACTCCTCAAATGGAATTCCATCTGAGGTTTCATCTATTTGTGACCTTTTACAAGTCTGAATTTGCTTTGCTTCCACAAGTTGATTTCATAGAATGGAAACTTTGAGATAGGAAGTGTTGTGAAGAATCCTTATTACTTTCCATGTGTTCTATAATTCATTCAATTTTGGACTGTTAATTCACTGGGTGAGTAGTCGTATATGTTTTTTTTGGTGCTAATATCTTGTTTTCACCCTTTCCATTTTATTTACTTGTGAAAATCCATGTAATTTAGTTGGGTTGAACTAGGAATTTGATGGCTGTAAGTGTTATTTGGCCTTTACTCAAGTTGGTACGAGCAATTTAGTAGAGAACAAGTTACAAGGTGAAACATGTACATGATCTTATTGCTGGGCATTTAGCTTAGAAAGAAATAAGGCTGATAATGGTCCATAGCAGTTTTTCTCTCCAATCACCATTTGGCAAATGTGAGAAATAAGGGTTTGCTGTTGCCTCTGTTTAGTAATATTCATTCTTGTCTTATTTTAGTTTATCAACATACGCACTTATCAAAGGAAAAAAAAAGTCCATCAATATATGCATGCAGGGTTATCTTTCTTCTACTTTCATTCTCATCAATTGTCTAATTTGACTGATTTTAGTATCTTTCTTTTTTATTTTGTAGGTTTTTACTCTGTGATGGGTGAACAGCTTGTTTAGGAGCATAATGGAAAGCACATCTAATCAAGCAATTGATTCAGATGAAAGTGAAAGGTATTTTCAAGTTGAACCTTATGATGAGCATGAGTTCACCGATGATGAGCTTTCAGAAAACATTGATTTATGTATGGGCGAAGTTGACAAGATCATGGAAGAGTCTCTCGAAAATTTACCTATATCGGGTGACGTGATGGAACCATATATTGGCATGGAGTTCGAGTCAAGAGACACAGCTCGAGAATTTTATATTGCTTATGGCAGACAGACTGGTTTTACAGTACGTATCCATCATAATCGCCGTTCACGGATAAATAATATGGTTATTGGTCAGGATTTTGTTTGCTCAAAAGAAGGTTTTCGTGAAAAGAAATACATGTACAGGAAAGACAGAGTTCTTCCTCCACCACCTGTCACCCGTGAAGGCTGTCCTGCAATGTTGAGGCTAGCTTTAAAGGATGGAGTTAAGTGGGTTGTTACCAAATTTATAAAAGAACATAATCACACATTAATGTCTCCTGGTAAAGTACCGTGGCGAGGATCTGCAAAAAGTTTGATCAGTGAGGTATTTATCTTTTCCTTTTATATGGACAGATATTTATGTACAGATAATATTTATTAACTTTCTGAACATGTTTGTGAGATTATCTTTGAATTTGGATTTTAATGCCCTTGTAACGTTCATGTTGAATGGCAATTTATATCTGGACTTGATTGTGTGTCAAGCACTTCCCACGAGCTGGGGAGCATAGCGGGTATGCCCTGAGCCACATACAACATGAGCCAGTCAAAAGCAATGCAATGTTAGTGCCCGAATTGTGATTAAAGTTCTAAAATGAAGTTCAAGCTGGGCTTATGCCAAACATTTGGATATTTAAGAACGACCAGTGGGAGGACCTAGTAATGCATGTTATTGGAGAGCTAAAATAATTAGTTGAAATATTATTATAGCCAAATATCTAAGTCACTGCTGAATATTGAATACGTTGGTGAACCTTTAGCTCAAGCATAAAGACCACTCAAGTGGAGCTTTGATTCCTTATAGTTCCTCCTATGTTGATTTTGTTTTGTACAGGATGAGAAGGACCAGAGAATACAAGAGTTGACCATTGAGCTTAACAATGAGAGACAAAGAAGTAAGCGTCGGTGTGCAGTTTATCAGGAACAATTACGAATGTTGTTGAAATTTGTGGAGGAACATACTGATCACTTGTCAAGTAGAGTCCAAGATATAGTCAAGAACGTAAGAGAACTTGAGAATGAGCAGTTGGAGGATTCAGATTGCAGATATGTTTGATACACTTTGCCAGGCCTAGACATGTTTAGAACTGTTTGTACATTTTTCTTCTTCTTTTTACTTTTCCTTTTGGGTCCAGTTGATTCTAATTTCACTAACTTTAGCAGCAATTTATTTGGACAATTCCATGCTAATTTCATGGTATATGGCTATACTGTCAATTTGTTAGGATGAGTCTGTTGATGATATCATCCTCGGGAGCAATCTACTAAAAACCATAAGGAAAGGAGCATGAATTTTTGGTTAAGATTAATTAAAAGTTACAGACAAACTGAAACAGGAATATCATATACAAAAACCCGCCTTAGCTGAAAATGTATATCATAAAATTCATGTACGGAAATGCCGGTGTTGTTTACTTTTGATCTTCAAGAGTTCTATAGATGCTATTGTCTTCTTCTTGTATTCCTTTTTTATTCTTCTCTCTGGCAATTTTTTATTGATAATTCTAACGCGTACAACACATCATACACTAATTAGAGACTGACGTTAATTCTATTCTTTAGGGGGAGAGGAAAGGAAGCTAGAGAAACATCAACATTTTGGCCATATTATTATTATTTTTTATTTTATCAACTATCAAGATCAATTTCAGGTGAGCATTATTATAAAAGGGATCCAATGATTCAACCAGGCTGCTCTAGTTCAAGCAAGAAGAGAAAGCAAGGGGGGAGAAAAAAATGAGAAGGAAACATCAAAATAACACTGCTCGAAAGAATGTTATCAGATTGCAAGAACAAGCATGACATTATGGTACAGTGTCTATTGTGCAAGCTACCAAATGTGTATTGCAATGCATTTGTGTGCATGCGAGATCTCATAAATAATCAAATTTAGCCCTTGAAGAAACAGACAAGAAAGGAAAAACATAAAAAGGAGGAAAAATATGAACAGCTTCATAATGCACTAACGAAATGATGCCTCAAAAGAGGTAATTAATATCTACATTGACAAGAAGTATCAAATATTTCCGTATCCCCTATCTCCTCTTCTTCTTCAATAGCGAAGCAGCACGTAGAAACAACTTATCAACCTCATCAAAGTCTGGCGAGTCCATATCTTCCGATGACTTAGCTTTCTTCGCGTCGACAGAGATTTGACGCAGGTGCTCCTCAAAATCTTCTGGCTCTCCATTACTTTCTACTGGAAATTTGTCAAACTCTTCCAAATAAAGAGGTCGTTCCACCTTCTCTTCAGACTCTGTGTCAGAGTCAGTCTCAAAAATATCTGATAAATCCTCAGAGTCTGTTGCCACGCCCAAATCTGACAGAGGATCATCCTCAGAACATTGTTTGCTTCCATCCATAATCTCTTTCACCGAAATGCTCCTGGAGTCTACACTGTCACTGTGAGTGTTTTGAATATTTTCTACAGCAAGAGTTCCATTTTCAGCTTTGCTTTTAGCCTGCGCTTGAAGCAACTCAAGTTCTTGTTCAAGTCTTGGAATATATTTCCTGACAGCTCGAAGCGCATCCCTATATTTGGATTTATCCAAAGCCTGTACATCATATATAAGAAAAAGATCAAAATATATTTTAGGGATTTTTTTTACCGAAATTTTAGGGAAAATTTCAATAACATAAATGAAAATGCTTTAAACATCAGTTGAAGTTTAAGCTTACAAGGATGGAGGGGAATGAGGGGAAATGGGGGAAAGGGAACATTTTCAAATAGGGGGAAACTGAATAGAAGGGTACACGATACCTCTCCATTCCCATTCAAACCCCCATTTTTTTCAATCTCTCAATTCCCTTCAAACCCTCCTTTTTTTTTTTAATTTCCCCAAATAAGAAAGATTTGGAGGGCGTGGATACTCCCATCATATAATTTTTTTTTTTTACTTTAATGACCACTAAATGCTAATGTTTGGAACATATAAGGGTAAATTAACTACCTTATCCCTCCATTTCGTCTCAGTTTCTCCTTTCCAAACATCCAAACAAAGGAAAAGATCATCTCTTTATACCCTCATTTTCTCCCATTTCCTTTCCCTCCAAAATTCCTGGACATAAGAGTAAACGAGAAGTTCCACTTAACAGAGGAGAAGGGAGGTGGGGAAGATGTTTTTGCATCGGATCTCTCAGAATCCACCGTGTGGAGATCAAGTATAACCCTCAAGAATATTAAGAAAATTCTCTGAAGTTCCACAATTCAATTAGGAAAAAATAAAGGACTCTATTATCAATAAACCTTAAGTTATAGTTGAGAAATATTTTACATAATGATTAAAATTTCAGCAATAAGTTTAGTCGAAGTTCTTGACCATTATGATATTTTGTTAACGCCCAGAGTGTTTGCTAAGATGTTAATATTATATTTAGGTACTACATGCTCTGGATTATTTTTCCTTCTATTATTTCCCAAGAAAACCAAACACATGCCACTATTTCCTATACCAAAGAAGTGCCTATGATAAATTTCTAACTTAGTTCTACAAGCTCAGCGTAAAAAAGGCCCATATGGATGTTTTCAACAATTGAATTTTTCTATGAACTGATGCACTCATGGAGTAAAAGAACTTATCCAATAAACAATATTCAGACACCACATGAGAGTCAAATTATTTAAGTTCTGTTCTCAAAAAGGAAAATGAAGCGATAGCATTTGAACACAGATTAATCAGCTTGATTTACTTTCTATTACCGCAAGAAACAAAACTTCTCATGGAATGTTCATATGACCCAAGACAATTACCATGGTATGAAAGTGGACATGTTCCCAACCCTCATTCACAACGGACTTAGATAAAACAAAAGTAACAAAAATAGGGAAAAGGAAGAGAAATAAGACCTTCTTTCTAGAGAGGGTAACCCTGGGTGACATTATTTCTGTTGGTGGTTGAGAATAGTTCTTCCCTCTGTACATAATTATTGTGTCCTCTTCATGAATGTCAAGCACAATCCCACCGGTCAATCTTGCCAGCTCAGCAGCAATCTCCTTGACCTCCTCTGGTGAGAAAGTTTTAACCACCACCTGTAGAGTCTGATGTTTCTTCCAATGCAGGTGCATGTTCAGAATTACACCCTGGTATATTCCCCGTCTTCCAACTGGCACATAATTCTTGCACTTGAGACCCATCTTGAGAAAAAAGAAGTGCTCTTCGGGTGTCAGTATCTCTGGATCATGGGTTGTTTCTGATGATTCTGCAGGGTCAAGCTTCTTCAAAGATTCAACAAGCCTCTCCTCTTTCTTCTGAGCCTGCGAAAAGGATAGGAATTAGATAAACAAATAGAAGGTAGTTAGAGAAGAAAATAATATAATGAACACAAAAACAATTAACAGGAGGATTAAACTTCGATTCAAAAGAAAAAAGAATCATATAATAACATGCTGCAAGAGATTTCAATAACAACCAGCGTGTGCTGTTTAAAAGTCTATAGCCATTTCTGTAAGGGTAATATGTTGAATTCCGAAGGATTTAAAGACATTAAAAATAAAATGTATCCCTACCTTCCTCAATTTGTACAGAAATTTTTCTTCTGCAGTCATTCTTTCATAATCTTTCTTCTTCTTCCACCTGAAGAACTTAAGCCACCTTACAACTGCTCGTTTACCCTTCAACTTTTGCCTCTTCACTTTAGCGGCACCAGCACCATCATGGGTCGCGGCCTTTTCAGAATGGTTTACTGGCTCCAAAACTTTGTCAGCAGCATCCAGAAATGGGGCTGAATGAATCCAAAGATACCCTTCTAATTGAAACCTTTTTATATCATACACTGATCGAAAAGCAGATTCGCGACAGAAAGCCTTGCACAAAAAATCACCCAACCTATTGCATTGTGAGTTAATCTCCATGCGAATTCTTTTCCAATAAATGTTGATTTGAAATGAAATTTAAGTTTGACCAGAAAAAGAAAAAATTTCATATCATCCATTAATTGCAACATATTTCTATGGATGCAGAGGTGCAAAAGAGTTATTCAACACCAAATAGAAATGACACAAGAGGAAGAAACTGAGGACATCACAAGAGCCTCCGTCCCCATGGACATCACAATCCCCCTTCAGTTATTCAGAAACTGAGGAACCAAAGTCAAGAAGATTTCCTCAAAATGGAAAAAAAAATGGGAAAAAAATAAGTAAACAAGAGCTCTACGAAAAAGCTTTGTAAAATCGCATATCATCATCTTCTTAACCTGAACACAAAACTCATTTCACCTCAATTCTCCTTTTAGCCTAGCACTTGTTGCTATATCTTCTTGCTTTTGCCTGCAACATTTCTCAACAATGTCGCACATATTGGTTTTGACAGGAGTTTCTAATTTGACCAATACCAAACAAGAATTCCAATAAGACTTTTGAATTTGATATGAGCACATTTAAAATTATCAAATCTTCCTCAAATATCTCATAATCACTTGGCACCATCTCAAACAGACATTTTAATGAAAGCATCTCATTTCATATAAGTCTCAGAGGTGATACAGTGCATGTTCACACCACCCCAAATGGCCAGTACAAAAGTATTTTTTTTTTTTATAAGTGCGTACAAAAGTATTTTCTTTTGATCACAGAAGTAATCAAACGACATAAATTGCAACATTTACCAATACTGCAACCATCATGTCTTATATGCGAAACCATAAAGCTCATATAGCATCAGTAAAGCTCAACCTACTGACGAGGAAACATTAGGACCTTAAAGGCAGCATTTTATATTCGTTTCTGGCAAAAGATAAGGGAAACAAGAATTATTTGCTTCCTACTTAACAACTGGTTCTAGAGAGACACAAGAAGATCATTATTCACTGTTGCTAAAATCAAATGACATGTACTCGAAAATTTATGCTAGAAAAAAAAAAATCGATGGTAGAAAAAAAAGCACTCAAACTCAAACCCAACCAAACACAAGCTAGTAGTACTCATTTCTCTGTATTTTCTCATAGCCCCAAAATGACCTCCAAATACAGAGGTGAACAATTTCAAGACGCAAATCTGATCACCGAAATCAAAATACAAACCAAAAGGGTTTCAAAATTGAGGAATCAATATCCAAACCAAACTCAATCCCATTACCATATACATACTCACAAAAACATATATATATATATATAGGGAGAGAGAAAAGGGGAGGTTTACCTGGGAGTGTGAAGAAAATATTTATTGTTAGTAAAGAAGGAGAAAGAAGAGAGAAATTTGAGCTGATATGATTTACGGAGAGCCATTGAAGCTGGAGCAAAAACCCTCCCAGCCATCATTTGCATTGTTTCTCTGTCTGCGACTCCCTGCTCCGGCTTTCTCTAAGTTGGCAACCGGTCGACCTACCTTTAGATCTGGTTTGCTGAACCCTTTGGAGAGTCGATTGGCGGTCTGGCAATCAAAGAGCTCTAAATTCTAAGAGATAAAAACAGAAAATTAATTTGCCCAAACAAAGGTCTGGCAATCAAAGGGCTCTAATTTTATTTATATATATATATATATATATATATATGGCTATTTCAAAACTTTATAATAAAGTTAAGATCATTTTACTATCAAATAAAAATGATGTCATACAATTTTTTTAAAAATTTAATAAAATATATTGTTGACATGATATTATTTTTATTTAGAGATAAAATCATATTTATTTAAAAATAATTAAAAGATTAATATGATTTTAACTTGAGTTTAAAATTCTATTTAAAAAATTGAAATCTTACCTCAATTCCAAAATAACTTTACTAGCTACATAACTAGTTATCGATATTTGATTTAGTATTAAAGTTAATTAAATTAAATTATTTTAAAATGATTTAATCTAAACATTGTTTATATGGTTTGAATCAATTTAATTTATATTAATTTTAATTTTAATATCAAACCAAACAACGTCTATGACTTATATCAACATAAATTAATTTACTTTAAACTAGATTTGATAACCAGCGACATCGTCTAACTACTTGTACTCAAATCTTTTTCTTTTAGTTATCAGTATATGCACATTCTTGAATCCTTATGTGACTATCAATTTAGTTAAAAAAAAAATTATCACAAATACTAAAAAAATATCAATTAAGTCGGTACTTTAAAATATTTAACGATAATCGTTACATTGACATGAAAATAAAATAAAATTCGAATTTTTTTTTATAAAAGATATAAAGATAAGCACAAAATCAAAATGTTCAAGTTATAATATTCTATCTCCACATTAAGAGGTTTCGAGCTTAAATATAATCACTCCCATTATCATGTATAAATAGAAAAGTGAGTTCTTTGATTTTTGTTTTGATTGACTAAATTCTTGAACTTTTTTCGTTTAGTTGGATTAAATTCTTTGATTTTCCATAAAAAAAAAATAGAAAAAATCTTGTATGTAGACGAAGTTTGGTTTGGTATCAAAACTAGCTTAAAACAAGTTAGTTTAAATTGGTTCAAAACAAATTTGCTTTGAACCAATTTAAGTTAACTTGTTCTAAATTAATTTTAACATCAATCCAAACATCTCCATAAACATGCAAAAATTTGAGAAATTTTTATGTTTGACTAATCTTATAGTAGGTCATTCTATTAACAACCTGCCACACATGAAAAAAAAAAAAAAGCCTAAAAAATGGCCTTCTCTCCTAGGAGATTGCTTAGCAAACTTTTAAAACAATGTGATATAACTATTGACATGATAGATTGTTATTGGATAAGATCATAGAGTCTGTCTTAAAGAGTGGTGATCTCACGGATTCGGTTTCGTGAGAATTATCACGAAATTGAAGAAGTTCACTAGTATTCATCGAGAAAATGAGTACTAATTGTTTTAAAAAAAATTAAAAAAATTAAATACTAAAATTACTACTCAAAATTTTTAAATTATTAATAAATTTTTTCGATTATGTGATATCATGACTTGCCCTTAGGTACAAGAATTTCTCGTTGTTGGGCTATTGTTATAGTTTATTTTAGCATTTGTTGACCCACACCAAATTAAAGCCCAAAAAAGTTCGCTAGATTTTGGTAAAATCCTTTGGGTCCCAAGCAGCGTCTTACAATCGCAGTATGCCTGGAAGCTTGAGCGGGGAGCTTGAGGGGCTTTAAATGCCAGCCGATTCAATATGGGCCTTTCTCCAAACGCTACCAAGCCTTCTTGATAATATGGTTTTTTCTTCCCAAAATAACCGTGAGAAGTCACTGGAAAGCGGAAACAGCTGGAATGAAGTCCCTGCACACACAGGAGTCCGAATTATATTCTGAGAAGGAAAGCTTAGAAACGATTCACAAGTTCACTCTACAAATAAGATAAAAAAATTTAACCTAAGAGACTGCAAAAAGTTTCAAGCAAGATCTCTCTCTGTCTTTTGTTTTTCCTTTATATCAATCAGTATAGCTTCTTCCATCCATAATAGGCTTCTTTCTCACTACTGCCATTGCCATAGTAATAATTATGCTCTCTTTCACTCCCTGTAACGCTGATCACAAAAAAGAATGCCCAGTTTTCTATTCAATTTACCACTTTGGTGACTCAGATTCTTCCACCTCCAATGGCCAACTCATCTTCGATAAACTCGTATCAGCTCTCAATATTCCTAATGGGAAAAACACGAAGGACAGCTTTGCTATTGCAGGGGCCACTGTCATGAGCACTCTGTTTTCTACAGGTCAAGGCAGTAACACTGAATTGCAAGCATCAAGCAGTAGCCATCCAATTCAATCACAGATTGATTCTTTCGCTTCCTCTCTCAAAACACTTTGTTCCTCTGATCATGATTGCATTCAGAAGAAGCTACAAAGGGCTTTACACTTTTTGGATCAATTTGGTGCCAACGATTACATGTACTTGTTCTTGTTAAGGAAAATAATAAGAATCGAACAACGCGCGCACACAAAAATTTAAACACTGAGATTTAATGAGGTTCTTCAATATGCCTACTACTCGGACCCACACCTAAAATATTTTACTATTTTGACAAAAATCCAGAGAAAGAAAATTAGATCAGTGCTCAGTTACAAAAAATCACTCACTTGATTTTGTACAAGACACACTTATCTCTCACTAAGTGTTCTACTCTTTTTCTCTTCTCTTGTCTTCAGTTAGAACCTAAGTCCTAATGCCAATTTATAGGCTCAGAAACAATTGTGCATTAATGAGAGTTGTTGCTGCATTTACAACTCGGCTGCAGCTACTTTACATTGCATTAATAAAAGTTGTTGTTGCATTTACAACTCTTATTAAAGACTGCAGCTCACCATTAATGAGCACATGACTTGTCGTTAATATTGGCATCCTTTTTCTACACCTTTAACAATCTCCCACTTGGAGACAATGTGCCATTTGTAACGAAATTCCATCATAGTCAAACTAGGTGTGATTCTTCTCTCGCTTCTTCAAGCATCAAGACCGATCGAAGCTGAACATCCTTTCAACTTCTCAATCGTAACAATCTTGGTTAACATGTCTGCGAGATTCTTGCTGGTGTGAATCTTTTCCAGCGTAATAACCTTTTCTTCTAAGAGCCCCCGTATGAAATGGAATCTGATGTCGATGTGCTTTGTCCTGGCATGAAATGTAGAATTTTTTACCGGATTAATTTTACTCTGACTGTCACTGTAAATCTTACAGTCCTTCTGCTCTTTGCCTAATTCTCTGAGTAGACTTTGTAGCCACACCATTTCCTTACATGCTTCTGCCGCTGCCACGTACTCTGCTTCTGTAGTCGAGAGAGTTACGATCTTCTGTAATCTCGAGACCCAACTCACTGCTGCACTGCCCAAGGTAAAGACGTACCCTGTAGTACTCTTTCTACCATCTAGGTCTCCTGCCATGTCAGAATCGACATAACCCTTCAAACTGATCTCTGATCCATCATAGCATAGGGATAGATTAGCAGTACCTCTCAAGTACCTCGTAATCCACTGCACAGCCTTCCAATGCTCATTGCCTGGATTATTCATGAATCTGCTCACGATTCCCACTGCTTGTGCAATATCTGGTATGGTACAGACCATAACATACATGAGGCTACCAATTGTTGAGGCATATGGTACTTTTGACATGTATTCATATTCTTCAACTGTCGTCGCACCTTGCCCTTTTGAAAGTGCGAAGTGACTTGCTAGTGGAGTGCTCACCGGTTTAGCCTGATCCATGTTGAACCTTTTTAGTACCTTTTCGATGTACTGTTCCTAAGATAGCCACAATCTCCGATTCTTCCTATCTCTGCTGATCCGCATACTAAAGATTTGTTTAGCTATACCCAAATCCTTCATAGAAAACTCTTTGGAGAGTTGTTCCTTCAACATTGTTATTTCCATCATGTTTGATCCTGCAATAAGCATATCATCCACATACAATAGAAGAATGATGTAGGAATCATTAAACTTCTTGAAATAACAACAATGGTCAGTGTTACATCTTGTATACCTGTTTTCAGACATGAAATTATCAAACCTGATATACCACTGCATGAGTGCTTGTTTTAACCCATACAAGCTTTTATTGAGCTTACACACTAACTCTTCTTTCCCTAGTTCTTCATACCCCTATAGTTGCTTCATGTAGATATCTTCATTCAGATCACCATGAAGGAAAGTGATTTTCACATCTAGCTATTCTAGATGTAAGTCCTCTACTGTAACAATGCTCAATACCGATTTGATGGTACACAACTTTACAACAGGAGAGAAAATCTCAATATAGTCGATACCTGCCTTCTGTTGAAATCCCTTGACTACCAACCTGGCCTTTTATCGCTTAGTTCCATCATGTTCTTCTTTCAACTTGTAAACCCACTTGTTATGCAAAGCTTTTTTGCCTTCTGGAAGCTAAGCCAAATCTCATGTCTGATTTTCTATCAGGGAGTCCATTTCTTCATTCAATCCAGCCTCCCACTTGAGCTTATCCTTAATTTGCATTGCTTCTTCATAACATTATGGTTCACCATTGTCAGTTAAAAGCAAATAATTCAGAGATGTTAAATAATGAGTCTGGAGTTGACCTTTGTTAACTCTTTCTGATCTCTTCAATTCTTGGGGGGAACTTGGGGAGCAGGAGTGTGAGATTCTATGTTTTCATCTCTGGGTTGTAACACTCATTTTGTAGAAATTTCATCAAGTTCTACAAACTCTTTCTTTTCTGTTTCCCCTTCCACTTGTTTCATCATATCCTTATATAGAACATTCTCACTAAACACTACATCTCTACTTCTGAAGACTTTTCGATTTTTTGGATCCCAAAACCGATAGCCAAACTCATTAATACTATATCCAACAGAGACACACTTTTTGGATTTTGGGTCTAGCTTAGACCTTTTATCTGAGTTTATATGGACAAAAGAAGTGCAACAAAATATTCTTAAGTGTGATAGGTTTACCTCTTTTCCCGTCCATGCTTCTTTTGGAAGTCCAAACTCAAGTGCAACAGATGGTCCTCTGTTGATCAGATAGACTGATGTGTTCACCGTTTCTGCCAAGAACTGTTTGGGTAATCTAGCATTAATCCTCATGCTTCTAGCACGTTCATTAATGGTTTGGTTCATGCGTTCTGCCATTCCATTTTGCTACGGTGTTTTCGAAACTGTCTTCTGTCTCTTGACACCATTAAGAGCACAATATTCCTCAAATTCATCGCTGCAATATTCTCCACCATTGTATGACCTTAGACATTTTAGCTTTTGACTTGTTTCAGTCTCAACCATAGCTTTTCACTTTTTGAATACATCAGATTTATGCTTCAAAAAATACACCCATAACTTCCTAGTGGCATCATCAATAAAAGTTACATAGTATTGAGACCCATTAAGAGATGGTACCTTGGTTGGTCCCCACACGTCTGTATGGACCAATTCTAACTTTTCAAGCTTTGGTTTTCTGCCCGTCTTAGAAAAACTCACTTTTTTTTTTCTGCTTTCCATAGAGATAGTCTTCATAGAAGCTCAGGTCCAGATGCTTCAAATTTGGAATCTTTCCTTTTGATAGCATGACCTTCATACCTTTCTCACTCATGTGCCCAAGTTTGCGGTGCCAGGTGTCTGCGCTCGAATCTGTTGATGCATCTGTTAGAACACTATTTGTTCCACTCGCCACATAGAGAGTGCCTTCTTTCTTTCCGTGAGCTATCACTATAGCCCCTTTAGACACCTTCCAGGAATCACTTGTGAAAGTGGTTCTGCATCCTGAATCTGACAGTTGGCCTACTGATATCAAATTCCGTGTGAGATTCGGAACATGTCGCACGTCCTTCAAATTTAGGGTAGTCTCATTCGCCAGGTTTATCTGTACATCTCCTCTTCTAGTTATGTTGCATGGTTCATCATCTCCGAGATACACTTCCCCAAAATTACCCTGCACATATTTTTGGAGTATCTCTTTCTGACAGGTAGCATGAAAAGATGCATCAGAATCTATCACCCACAAATCATTACGAACAGCAACAGAAAGGATTAAAGCATTAGAATCTTTATCAGAAAGATTAATAGAATTTTTACTTTCCTCATTATCATTCTGCTTTGGTGCTTTGCAATCTCTCATCAGATGTCATTTCTTTTCGCAGTTCCAGCAACCTCCACTTCTTGATTTTGGTCCTCTTAATTTACTCTTCCTAAATTTAGAACTTCCACGGTTCTTATTTCCTCTATTTGAATATCTTCCTCTTTCTTTTACGCTCAAAGCGTTCCCAGACGTTTCCGCAGATCTTGAAGATCATTTGCGCAATTCTTCGCTTAGAAGAACTCCTACAATGTCATTGAACTTTAGCTTTCCAGAGCCAGAAGAGTTACTGACATCCATTACCAAACTATCCCAACTATCTGGTAACGTTGACAAAGTTAGCAGTGCTCTAACTTCGTCGTCGAAGCTGATCCCAATGGATTCCAACTGATTTGCCAGTGTGTTGAAACCGTTCAAGAGTTTAGCGATGCTACCACCGTCTTCCATCTTCATATTGAAGAATCTTTTCATCAAGAATACCTTATTTGAGGCTGATGGCTTCTTGTACATTTGGACAGAGCCGTCATTAAATCTGCAGTGGTTTTCTCCTTCGAGATGTTGAACGCGATAGTTGCAGCGAGAAAGAGTCTGATCGTGTCATGATCCTTCCTGTTAAGCACCTCCCATTGTTCATCTGTCATTTCCTATGATTTCTTTGTTTTACCGCCAAGAGGAAGATAGAGGTCTTTCTGGTAAAGATAATCCTCTATTTGCATCTTCCACAAACCGAAGTTTGCTCCATTGAACTCCTCGATCCTTGCTTTACCTTCGTCCGCCATTACTCCCACTCGAATATGGCTTTCTATAGATCTTTTCTGACAATTCCTGCGAGCCTTCGTGTATTATAACACCGTTGTCGATGAATCAGTACCACCGACAAAATTTCACTATTCATGTGAATAGTAACATCACAAAAAAAAAACATACGAAAATTTATCACCAAACGTTCTGATACTAGTTGTTAAGGAAAATAGCAAGAATCGAACAACGCGCACACACAAAGAATTAAACACAGATATTTAACAAGGTTCAGCAATGTGTCTACACCTCGGACCCACACCCAAAGTATTTTACTATTTTGGCAAAAGCCCAGAGAAAGAAAATCAGAACAATGCTCCGTTATCACTCACTTGATTTTGTACAAGACACACTTATCTCTCACTAAGTGTTCAACTCTTTTTCTCTTCTCTTGTCTTCAGTTAGAACTTAAGTCCTAATGTCAATTTATAGGCTCAAAAACAATTGTACATTAATAAGAGTTGTTGTTTCACTTGCAACTCGGCTGTAGATATTTCACATTGCATTAATAAGAGTTGTTGTTGCATTTACAACTCTTATTAAAGGCTGCAGCTCACCATTAATGAGCACATGACCTGTCATTAATATTGACAGCCTTTGTCTTCACCTTTAACAGTTTTTGCAAGGCAAACAACCATGGGAGACTGATATGTACGTGCCATTGGTCACTCATTCTATCAAGAACATGTTAAAGAAACTGATGAACATGGGCGGCTCGAATTTTTTGGTCTCTGGGTCTCTGCCAATGGGTTGTCTCCCTGCTTATTTGACATTATTCAAGAACCAAGATGATCAAGATTCAATGCAATACGATGCCAACAATTGTCACATGGGTCTTAATGCATTCTCTGTTTATCACAACAATCGGCTTAAGCAATCTCTTGAAGAGCTGAGGCAAGAGTACCCTCATGTTCGCATTGTTTATGCTGATTACTACAATTCCTTCATGGGTCTTCTTCGCGACCATGTTATGCTTGGATTCAAAACACTTTTTCTTGTGTTCAGAAAATACAGTAATTCTCCGTGGCATAGTTAATCATCCAAAACACATTTTCTTGTGTTCAGAAAAAAAAAATACAGAAATAAAAGAGAGAGAGAGAGAGAGAGAGAGAGAGAGAGAGAGAGAGAGAAGAGGACAACTTTTGGTCATGCCCTTAAACCCTCAACACCAAAACCTTGTTGCTTCAGCAAAGCTACTATTCTCTGTTATTCAAATTCCTAAGAAAATATTTTTGTCTCCACCCGACACCAGGCAATCGGCTTAATTCTTTCGGTAAAGAGAAAATCATTTTTGTAAGCATTAAAATCTATGAAATTGGTATCAATTAATTTAGTTGATAAATTCAATCATCGATCCAGTATTTTGTTTAAAAAACTTAGGATTAATTACTTGAGGGATAAGAAGCCCAATAAATCAACGAAAAGAACTCCAAACAATTGCACAACTTAATTACTAGTTAATTTCAAAGCTCATGGGGGATCACATTGAGAAGATAAAACGAAAGGAACATTGCATATCCTTTCATTGAATTGATACAAGGAGATTCTACAAGATGCTTCAACCTTCATTTTTTTTGTTCTTTTTAATTTCTGAATCCTCTCTCCATCTTTTCGAAAACAATTACATAAAATCAAATCTATTAACTTGAATCTAAGGCAGCAAACCCACCACCTTTCATCATCATCTGCTTAAACTCCTTGAAATTAATCATTCCATCTCCATCAACATCCACTTTATTAATCATCTTCTTGCAATCTTCTATGGTTCTCCCATGCTTCAACCCCAAGGAGGCTAAAACCGACCTTATCTCCTCAACGGTAATAAACCCATCTCCGTTTTGATCAAACAAATTAAAAGCTTCTTTCACGTCTTCTTCCTCGTCTGTCTCGTCCATTATCGTCTGATACAAAGCACCAAATTCCTCCATATCCACGTAACCATCTCCGTTGACATCCATCTTTTCGATCATCTGGATCAAATCTTTGTCGGGGATAAAGATACCCAAGTTTTGTAGCGAGTCGCTAAGTTCTTTCTTCGTGATCCTTCCGTCTCCATTTCTGTCGAACATTTGGAAAACCCGACGAAGTTCTGCAGGATCCATTTCCCTTCGCAGAAACAGATGAAAAGAGTTAAGAGATGATAGAAGATGGCACCCAATATCAACCTCCTTGAAATGAAAGCTTGTAGCTTAACCAAGAGAGCTATATAGGAAAAGAAGAGATCTTTATGAACAAGAGGTTACTTAGACATAAATTGTTTGATTTGAGTAGCGAAAGAGAAAGATTAATTATGAGACAAAAGAGAGGTAGCAAATGGGGGAAATTATTAGTAAATCGGCAAAACGGTTTGTAAAAGATAGATAAAAATATTTACTTATAACAATATTGTGGTGGGTGCTGCTTAAATTTGTTGAGTGAAATGATGGAGAAAAATTAATGGTACACCCCTCCAATCATACGATCCTGATCTTAATGTTGATCTCTCTTTAACTCAAAGTAAACCTGATGATTTGATTGGTACAGTGTACCGTTAACACGGTGCACCTGAGTGTTGACCAAAATGAATTTTGTTGAAAAGTTCTAGAAATAGTCTACCTAGGGTGTGGTACTATATTTGGGAATATTCTCGCTTGTAAATTTATTTTGAGATTAGATTGTTAATATCTGTTATTTGTCTTTTTTTTGGAAAGTCAACAAGTTATCTTGACACGTTGAATGTTTCTATTGGAGTGAGTATTATATTTAGGAGCAGAGAGTTATTGGACCATATTTTAGCTAAGAGCACTAGAAGGAAGAAACAGCAAGTGCAGTTCTGTGGTATTTGTTTTTTGTTGGATTCTGTGGTACTACTAAATTTAGTATATTAATTAAGGTGCTGCCGTTAATTTGGATAATTGCAGCGGTTAGACCATTAATTCTGTGGTAATGTTCGTTTTGGAAGTTGAAGAGAAAGAAAACGGTGTTGACAAGTGAACGGCTAAATAATCATGTTTATCGCTAAAGATGGATAGTTTTAATATTTTAATCACTGAAATTTAAAAACGTATAAAATAATTATTAATTTTTATATAAATTAACCAATAGTTATTTTCGTCCACTATTTTATTTAGTATAAACAAAAATTTATTCTGACTTATTAAAATTTGATGTGGAGCTTAATAAACGCCTAATCATCATGCTTCTCAATAAAAAAACTTAATTACAAAAATTTAGCCACATGTCAATAATTGAGAAGTATGTTGATTAGGTGCAATAAATTATTTAATTTTAAAATATTATAATTTTTTATAAATATATTTATATGAGCCAATGTATTACTAACAAGTGTCTTTTTTTACAATTAATTTTTTTTTTATTGAGAAGCATGCTGATTAGGATTAGGTGCTTATTAGGCTACATATAAGCTTTTAATAAACCAGAACAAATTTTTGCTTGGTACTCGAAGGAATAGTTAACGGGAATGACTTGTTTGTTAATTTGTACAAAGGTTAATGACCGTTTTGCACACTTTTGAATCTCAATGATCAAAATATTAAAACGTTCAAATCTCAGTGGCAAAAATTGTTATTTAGTCACACATGAATACTTTTGAATCCTAGGCACAACATGGAGCACTTGACCGCAACCACAAGAGAAAAATGGAGTCGTCAAAGATTTGCTCGTACAATTACGGGTGATAATATTGAAGACGATATACGAACACGACTCAAACACAATATGAAATAAGTGTGTTAGTGTTGACCCTAAATGAGTTCGTGTCAGTGTCAACACAATTATGACATAAAATAATCGTTTTGTATAGTGGGTTGACCCTCAACCCAAAAGTGACACGCTAATGATCCGTTTAATTTCTACTATTTAGTGGATCGCGTCGACACGGTTACAATCCACAACCTGATATGATTCGTTTAATTAATTTTTATTTTTTAAATGTAATTAATACCTAATTATAATTTTATAATAATAACATTACAAATTTATATATGTTTAAAGTTAAGGTTATAATGGTTTATTATAATTAAAAAAATGCTAAATATATATTTGGATTATGGATGAATGTATGTTATGTTTGATTAATCAATAATGTTAGTAAATCAAGTTAAGTCGTGTTAAGCGAATCGTGCCAAGTAAGTCATATTGTGTTATACGAGTCAGATTAGGTCTAAAACAATTCGTTTATTAAATGGGTTAAACATGTTGTGTCGTCCTGTCTAACACGACTCGTTTATTAAACAGATTACACATATCGTGTCGTATTACATGTTTAATAAATATATCATATTAGTGTTGAGAATTTTTTTAACACATGCCGCATTTATATAGATCTATTTTATGTTATACCAGTGCGACCCCAAATTGCCACCTTTACCTAAAATATTGTCTAAGGCTAGTCTCATGTCTCTCATAGGGTCACTTTTTTTTTTTATAGTTATAAGGTGACTTCTGCATAAAAATCACTTCAAAACAAAAATAAAAGGCCAAATCCATTGCAATGGTAAGCCTATCTCCAAGGTCCATAATTCAACTTGGATTGCCTGGCTTAATTTCCTTGTAAACCCACTTCCCAATATCCCAACCCAAATGGTCAGAAATGAGCCCCCAAGTAGAAACAGCATCAGACCGAACTTCTTTTTTCGTTTTCTGGGAAGCTGGTGAATTTATAGAAGAAGACTATCTCATAAAGATGGTGCCAATTACATCCCTTTCAATCAATCCAAGAACCTCTCTAGGGAACTCATGGGGATTCAAACACACTCGATCCTCATTATTACAAAAGGAAGCAAAATAATGAGCAACAGAGTTTGTTTCCCTATATATGTGAAGAAAATCACAAGAATCAAAAGAATGAACTAAGCCTCTTATCTTCTGAACATATCCCTATGCTGCCAGTGAATTTGACAACCCCCTTTCGCTATTTTAATGGCTAGTAATGAGTCTCTAGCCACTTGAACCTTCATGAAACCCTTCTCAATAGCAATCCCCATTTCTGTGTGTATTGCTTTAAGCTCATGATAGATAATATTCTGAGGTTGCTCAGCATTGCCAAAACCAACCATTGCAGTACCATATGCACCCCTAATTATACCACCAGAACCTCCTTTAGTGCCGTTAATGGATCCATCAGTTTTGATGAGAAAATAATCACCTGGGGGATACTGTAAAGAGCATCTAACTTCATTCCTTTTAGTGAACTAGGGAGAGCAATTCTATGATCTGAAAGCATGTCTGTTCTGAGAAGTATCAGGGACTTTCTTAATTGTACTTATTCTAATACCCACCTCTTAAATGATAGTAGTAATAATAAACTTCTCATCTATGAATTGATTAGGAAAACTCCTATTATTTCTCTCTCCATATGTGGTGGATGGCAGCAGCAAAGCAAGCCCTTAGAATCAAGTCATTCACTGAATTAGTGTAATGTTGATTAATCAACCAATCAACCCCTTCCTCCCAAGGCAAAACTCTTCTGTTAGCATTACATTTTTCTAGAAGGTCGTTCCAGACAGCAGCACTAAAAGGACACTCAAAAAACGGATGCCCAACATCTTCTTTATCAGCCTGACAGAAGATACATGATGCAGATAGAAGAAGCCCAATATGTACAGGGGAAGTCTTGAGTTTTCAGTCTTTTTTTCAGAGCCATCCAACAAATAAATGAGTGTTTACAGACATTTAACTTACTCAACAGGTTGAGACAGTTGGGGAGAGGCCAAGTACTGTCCCTCCAGTTAAAGGAAAGACAGTACAAGCTCCCAGAGATGAGACCCAAGCTGAGAGGTCAGGCTGTGCGTGATTTCAGCGTGGCAGATCGGTTATTTTTACGGATTAAACTGTATTGATTCGGGAAGAACCAGGAGAAGAGGCATATATGCTTGGAAAGATCCGGATGTAAACAAGTAGGGGGAGAGGGGATCACCCTGTATAAGGCCCCTTTTGCCAGCAAAGAACCCATGACCCAGCCCTTGAATCTTCGAGGAAACCCAAGACCCTCAAGTGCGTGCAGTGTGCGTGCTGTGTGCGCGCAGTGTGCACCAGTCGGCTTGTCCCTTCTGCTGGCGATCCGCTCCTAGCCTTAATTGGCCGGGTCATGCCTCCGACACTGTTACTTTGAAGAAATTAGAGTGTTCAAAGCAAGCCTAAGCCAATTTGGACCAAGCACTTCTAATCGAAAACAGCCCAGAATTCTCAATGGTCCTTATAACTTCATATCACTTTTTGAATTATCTACAGTATGGAAGTTCTGAATACATCCCCATAGCCCGAGTGTGATTGTTACTAGCAGTAGGGAGATTCCGGCCATTCCTTGTAGAAAGCTCAGCCACAGAAATATGTCTTTATAACCCAACATCCTCAATTATATGTTCCCCATGTTTATCCAAAACAGGACCAAAGGGTAGCCAAGCATCATGGTAGAATGAAGTATCATTTCCATTGCCAATTTTATGAATAATAAACTGTTCTACCTTCTCTTTCATTTTCATAATCTTCTTCCAAACCCATTACTATCTTGAGGTAGTTTTACACTCCAAATATTCCTATTTTTTAAAACTATCTTACGGATCCATTCAGACCAAATAAAAGGGGCCTTTGACACACAATAACACACGTGTTTCATAATAGCAGGTTTGTTCCAATCCAGCATGTTTTTAGCCCTAAACCCCCCTTATGTAGGGGTAAACACACGTCAGTCCAAGCTACATTCACATTAGATCTAGTCATGTCAGGACCAGACCATAAAAGCTTCCTGGATATTAATCAATTTCTTTAATAACCTTAGTAAGCAGCAGAAAAACTGAGCTCCAGTAAACTTGCAAACTAAAGAGAATACTTTGAATCAATTGCAATCAACCAGCATAGGATAAGTACTTCCCCGTCCACTTCGTTAGTTGAGCTCTGATTTTCCTGTCAATCACATTTAATTTTGAAGCAATAACAGGAATTCTCAAATATTTCATTGGAAGACTCCCTGCATTAAATCCATTAGTACTGATCACCTCAGCCCTTACCTCATCAGTTCATGCCACCACAGAAGACAGTGCTCTTGGCATGATTAGCTTTTAGACCTGAAATGTCAGCAAACTCTTCCAAGCAAGACTTAATCACAGCCAAAAACTCCTTTGTACCAGCACAGAAAATTAGTAGATCATCAGCAAAACTCAGATGAGTAATGCAATTCTTCTTACACTTGGATGTAAGCTGAACTGTGGGTTAGAGTTGGCTTGTTTCTTTAACATCCTAGCAAAAACTCCATGCCAATGACAAAAAGATAGGGGAACATTAGGTCCCCTTGTCTGATTCCTTTAGCTCCTGCAAAATAGCTTTCCAAAGTACCATTAATAGCTAGAGACTATATTGGAGTTCTAACACTAACCATGACCAGTTTAACAAATTCAACACAGAAATTTAAGCCATGCAAAATTTCCTATAAGAAGCTCCATTTTACAGAATTATTGGAGTAATGTCTAGGAGTAATGTGTGACCTTTGATACACAGCTCCTGAGTAGGAAAGATATTATCAACTATCCTTTTACCCTTGATAAAAGCACCTTGAGCTGGACTAATGAGCTTGTCTATCACTGATTTAATTCTCAGTAAGAATTTTTGTATTAATTTGTAGATCACATTACAGCAAGCAATTGGCCTGTAACCTGTTTTAGAGTAGTCTGAGTATCACCTTTAGGGACCAAGGTTAGAGCAGTGGCATTAACTGATTCCAACAAGTTTCCATTAGCAAAGAATTCTTGGACTGTTCTTCCCCTATAATGTGCTAAGTTTTCTTTAAAAATAGAGCATTGTAACCATCAGGTCAAGGGGCTTTGCCATCACCAATAGAGAACATGGCATTCTTGACTCACCAGAATGCATCTATGATCTTCCTCATTCAATGCACAACCCTCAAGAACCACATCCCTTCTAACAGGCCTTCCCTTCTCTCCAGTTCCCAATATAACCTTTTTCAAAAACCCACAGTTTCCCTGCTTATCTCCTGTTGGTCAGTGAGCTAAATCCCACCTTCCGTGCATGTACTGAATATCTTCTTGAAGGCTCCCCTAGTTTGCAAAGTTCTGTGAAAATAGCTGGTATTATTATTACCCAAACTCGCTCTTGACTTCTCTTTGTATGTACTTTCAAAGAACAATGACAGAGTAATCTTTTATGTTCTTTTCTTTTTCATTCATATCCGTATTTACTTAAATGTAATTTAAATTATCAAAATTTAATTTTTTTAGAGTTAAACTTAGTAAGGTCTGCAATAAAATTCCCACTCAACAAAATCAATTTATCAGGTAAAGATTTAGAATTGATTTCTAAATTCTGGGGGAAGAAATTCCCTTGCAACAGACCGATACCATCTTTTTCTTTTCAGGATGAGATAGGCTAAAACTAAAACGGATATCCATTCCTGCGAACTCACCATCTAAGTAAAATATTTTTCGGGTAATCAAATTCTTCAAAATCAGAGAAATTTTACATGACATAAGAAACAAATCCTGGAATTCACATCACTACGGTATTTTCACCTATTAAACATAAGAAACGGAAAAACTAACCCAGAAAAGAAAACGACAATACGTAGACTTTAACAATAGGTTTTATCAAAATTGTATTCCAACCATGTGCCCGATGAGATCACTGCAAACAGATCCCATGGGCGAGTAAGTTGGAATTCAAAGTGTAAAGACTTTAATTTGATTTAGCAAACGTAGAAATTGCCTCAAAACATTCGTTTTCTCAAGAGAAAAACGGTTTTGGGACAGAGTGCGTTTGCTTGCACCCGTGAATGGAAACATCCACTTATGAACCCTAAATCCCTAAAATCAAAAATCAAAATTTACTAACGAAATTCACCGAATAAGAAATATGCCAGTAGTAAAAGGGCCTGAAAAATCAGCAAGAGGTCAGATTCAGGCGAGTGATACTGGCTGAGTTATATATCGCAAGTTTGTGAATATTTGATTGCTTGGGTCATTTTAATCTAGACCCAACCAAGAAGCTGACTTGCTTATAACTGTTCTTTGGTCATTCACCAATACAATCAACAGAATGAAAATAAAACAAAAGCAAAATACAAAGTGAAAACTAACAACTACGCAAAAAGACTACAAACATAGAGAAAAGCCTAAATTGATTGAACAAATGAGTATGAAGAGTTGGGGAGATATGAAAGAATTTATAGCTGATGAAAGACTAGGGTTAGGGTTTTGAAGTGGTCAGGTTGGGGTACTGGTGTCCGTCATTTCCAAATAAGGAGAAGGGAAACAGCCGAATAGGCACTAACCCAACAAGACCCTCCCTCGGCCCAATCCTTGGACCAGGCACTTTTAGAATTGGGCTCAGTCCACCACAAACCGATCCTTTTTCCCTTTAAATGTGAAAAAAAATGCTATATAATTTTTTTAAGTTCCTTCACACAAAAATTATGTTTATTTTTATCATAAAAATGTAAGAAATATATTAATTATAATTCATTGGTAATTGTGACTGATCGTAAGTCTCATTCTCAAAATGTTATTGATTGAATCTTTTGACTCATTGGTTAGTATTTCAAGCTCAAATTATTTAGATATTTTGAAGTTTCGAGATGAAATCCCAAACATTTTTGTTGGTAAAGAAAATTGATATCATGCGATAAAAGGAATAGGATAGCTCAGAATCACCGTTGTATCAACAAAAAAAATCATTTTCCACTAGATTTTCTTTTCGTTTATATTTTCCAGGATCCATACACGAAAAGAAATGTGAAATAACATCAAAGTAACTTGTTCTGTGAAGGTAAGCGATAAAATATGATTAATACATTCAAATTGTACATAGAACGCGACGAATAAGGATCCAACCATAATTCAGCCAAAAACCAAGCAACGATATGCTTTCATCTGATGATACATAGATCCACATTGCAAAAAAATTTCCATCCATCAATGCATACCCTCTCTTGGGTCTAAAGTTACTAAACTGATGATAAATGAAGAAACCGTTTCATTCAAATGCAAATGGTTTGGATATTAGGCGTAAGTGCACCTGTGCTAAATAAGTGCAATTTAGCTTTACTTCATTGGATCCAACTGAAGTTTCTGCTCAAGCATCCCTGCCTTCATACAGTAAACAGTACCTGCCGGCCCCTTCAAGATTAATCGATAATTACAGGGGCATCTTCAGATATTTGAGTGATTCCCTTAAAATGAATTGGGAAAATAATTTAGAGAGGTAATAGCGAAAAAAGTAGAGACAAAGCAGATCCTATTCAGAGTGACCCCAGCGGCGGAATGTGGTAACCATTTTAGGCAAAAGCGATGGCACAGTGCAGTTCTTGAGGATGTGGTTTCCACCCATGTTCTAGAACCTATTTGAGTTAATTGAGGATGTGGTTTCTTACTATGTTTCTAGAGACTCCCAGGCCAAAGGTACGATCCAGAGAATCTGCAACATCTGCAACGTCTACTTCTACATCTCATTGATGCAACCTATACCACAAAATTGGAAGTCATCATCTCAGTGATAAACACCATACTGCCTCCACATCAAAACATTATACAGGCATCTGCATCATTCTTAATCGTTTCTATCTTCACAAACTCGATAAGGATCACATGCTACATGAACTAAAGGTTGGCCTACGTGCTTTCACAGCAATGAGCAGGAACGAGATCATGAAAGCCAAGAAGTATCCCTGAAAAAGATAAATTTTGTGTTGGGAAAAGAACGTAAGGCGTTCACCTAGCATGACATCTAGAATGCAGACATTGTACTCATACATTAAACTGTTATTCATTCTTCCTCTAAAAGACTGGACATTATCCTATTCCGACATGTTTTACAACCTTGCATGACAGCTACAAATAAACCAATATCAGAAACTTACAGCCAAGACTAAGATATGTTATTCAGTTAATTGTATTCTTCTGCCGCACAAATTTTACAACCACAATTTCAATCTCACACATTTTCAAAAAAGTCGTGCTTAAATCTCATTCAGCTTGCTTTTGTCTTGAAATAAAGAAACCAGACCTTCAAAAATTACCCCAGATTCGAACTACCATATGATTTAATACTTCAGGGAAATATCTCATAAATGTTTCAATAGGAATATCCTATACAATTCTTCCACTTGAATGATGCACTCATAGGGTCCTAAAATTTGCAGTTGGAACTCCTTTGGATGATGTCCTTTTTGTCAAGTGCACAATTTTTACAACTGAAAACGTCAAACCAACACGTTTCCACAGAAATTTTCTAAAATCAAATGTCATGCTTAAATCTCATTCAGCTTCTCTTGTCGTGAAATAAGGAAATTAGATCACATCAGTAGATAAAACTATCCCATATTAGAACTACTGTATCTATTACTTTAGGGAAATATCTTGGTTCGAATAGGAATATCCTATACAATTTTTCCCTGAAACGATGTCCTCACAGGATTCCAAAATTCGCAGTTGTAACCCCACCAAAAGGTTCAGATTTATCTCAATTTTCATTTGTTTCAGAGTATCCACCTCCAAAACATAAGAAAGAAGCTTAACTATTCTGTCAAATGTCATAATCTCTGCATCAGACAAGTAATATAAATTCTGAATTTTAAGGAAAGCATATTAGACATGCGAATTCAAGAACCAATGCAATTAAAGCCAAGTACCGAAACTCCTACAAGATATAAAATTGTAATGCTGCCTCTGATTATCAAAGGAAATATAAGAAAATAGGGCATAAAACCGCTTTTAAGTTGTTTTTGCTTCTGCATATTGAAAAATTCAACTGAAGCAAGCAAAACATTTCACATCAATCATCTATATAGCACAGAAAGTTCAATATCTGAAAGTCCCCAATAGTGAGAAACCAAAATTTCTTTTAGTAAATCCTAAACAAACCAAGAAGCATATAATCAAAACAAGAGTGCTACAAGACACAATTGCCACACTAACAACAACTAAAACAAGATATGGAAGCCAACCCAAATGGACAGATGCATCAAAATCCAGACAATAGCATTAAATTGAAAACATTACCCAAATCACATGGGCAACCTTACATTAAATAAATGAAAGAAAAAAAAAATATTAAAACACAACACAAATCCATTTCCTCCAAGTACCACATTTTTGCGCGCATTATTATCATTGCAAACACATAAAAAAAAACCTAAGTATTTCCTTTTACACCGTTTCAATTTATGGAATATCCCAAGGTTTAGGCTCAGGGACCGCGACGACCATACCTTGGAGGTCAGGGGTGAGGACAACCTGACAACCCAGCCTGGAGTGCTTGTTCAAGACCCGAACCCGAGAGTTCCGCTTCAAGACATACTCCTCATCGTAGGATCGGGCCGGGAGCTTCTGGAGCCACTCCTGGGCGATGTTGACCTCGCACTCGGCAGAGCAGGCGTCGATATCCTCGAGCCGGTGAGACGCCGGGTCGATCAGCCCGCTGTTGGCCAATGCTCGGAGCAGTGTCTGACCCGACAGCCCTACGATTTCGCGCTTCTGGCCCTCTGGGTCGATCGCGAACAGCTTCACGATTCGATCCGCAACTTTCTTGGAGGAGGACGATGATGACGTGGCGGAGGATCGGAAGATTAGAGATGGAGAGAGGGAATGGAGGCGGTGGATTTGGGAGGAGAGATTGCGAAGCCTTGCTACCATCGCCATTTTGAGGACCGGTGTGGTTGTTTCGGGGGAATGGTATTTGGTGATTTTAATCATTGAAATTATTATAAAAAATAAATATCAATATAAATTGATTTTTTATCAAATTATTTTGATCGTGTAACATAATTTGAAATCATAGAAATTATACAATGAAAATTAAATTTGATTTATTAATAATAGCAACAAAAACAATATCAATAATTGAACGTTTTGTCTTTATTCTTGAAATTTTAATTAAAAAATTTAAGGAGAAATTTTTTTTCAAAGATTTTTTTTACCAATAATTATCATCGTGCAATTTTTTAAAAAGAAAATTAATTTAGCTTTTATTGGTTTGAGTGGTTTTACATATTGCCATTTTTTTCCCATTTTATTGCACCTTAATTTCATTAAAATATCTTGATATAATTATGATAATTAAATAAAGAAAACTTAAACGAAGAGAATAATTTTGACTCATTTTTCTCATTAAAAGTGTTTGTGTTCGAATTATGTTAATCAGGTTTAACTTTATTGTCCAACAAAAACCTCATTTGTGTTTAAACTAAGTATGAATATTCACATAAAGTTTGATAATTACGTTACTATAAAGAAAATAGAAAAATGTGCATAAATATGATAATTGAATAAACAAAATTTAAACGAAGATCTTTACATGAAATTTACAAAATTCTCTTAAAAAATAATACCTTTAAAAATGAAATTCAAGAACAGATCTTACAATTCAATAAAATTCATATAATTAGTAACACAAAATTTTAACAAATCACTTTAATGTATAATTTAACTCATATTTCATCGAATCATTTAATATATAATTTAACTCATATTTTATTAACATTTTAAAACTTATCAAATTTTGTATAAAAAACTAAAACTTAAATGATAAATTAAAATTTATTAAAACATATTATTTTTTGTAAATGTAAAATCCTCATAAATATATTTATAATGATAGATCATGATCATTAATTTTATTGTTATAAACGTGAAAATTTTAAAGACTTCATATAAGATTTGTCTGAAATTATTACTTTAGTAATCTAGCAGCCTATCATAGCTTGTCCAAGAGAGTTTTGTGTTGGAAAAATGTCAGGCAAACCAGGTCTCTGCTATCAGAACAAGCTATGAACAAGAAACTTAAAAAGTGCTGAACAAGAAAAACTTCACGGTTAGGCAATGAATTAGATCCCAAAGTTAAAAACTGAACGTAAAGCACCTTCCTTTTCTCTTCAGGTCTCACTTTACTAAATCCTTAGCTCTCATCCCATGCAAACATTCTTTACTCCACAATTTGTCTTGAGTTCATATAAGAAGACATTTTGAATTTGGTAGGCACCAAGAAGAAAAAACTGACCAAATTCAACTAGAAAAGAAAAAGAGAGAGAAAAATGGAACACCATCACCTATGTTCTAGCCTGCAAAATTGTATTAGTGCTGTCCAGAGCAAAATCACTAATCATCCAACTCCATATAGCATTATCAAGGGACAAATTGTTGTTGATCACAGTCCTGAGCAATCAGGTCCAGGAAAATCAGCCATTGTTCGGATCTACAGTTGCACACAATTCGACGAGGGTAGGTTTTTTTTTAATCTTAAACATCAGTCATTTGAGGGTATATACTTTTGAACCATATCATTTGCAATTATATATTCTCATATTTCACCGTTTATTCAGTGATGAGAAATACAAAACATTTATCATCACAGAAGATCGCACTCTTGCTGATATTGCATCATGACAGATACTCGCAAAGGAAAGTTAAGTGAAAGGGCATACCTCAAGCATGGAAAGAGCAAGAATCATAACGGCATAAAAACAACATCATACAGGCTGAAGTTCTATTTGCAGCCTGATTTCGGAATTCCAGGAGCTTTTCTCGTAGAAAATCAACACAAGAATGCATTCTTCCTTCAATCTGCAACTCTTGAAACTCCCAGCAATCAGCTTATCCACTTTGACTGCAGGTCTTGGGTGTACCCTGTCAAAATGACTAGAACTAAACGGATTTTCTTCTCAAACACGGTAAGTTGCATAGAAACTCTAGTTTAAGTTTTGCATTTGTTATTGCAATTTTTTTACACCAGAATACATTTTGCTGTGATAAGAGTTTTCTTCCACGGGAAACACCTCATGCACTACGGAAATTAAGGGAGGAAGAGCTTATAAGCTTGAGGGGACATGGGACTGGAGAGAGGAAGGAATGGGATCGGATCTATGACTACGATTACTACAACGATCTTGGCAATCCTAACAAAGGTCGGGATCACATTAGACCTATCTTGGGAGGCTCTAAATCATATCCGTATCCTTGTAGGGGGAGAACAGGCCGCCAACCTTTCAGAGAAGGTAAGCAAGCTGCTGCCTCCTTTCATATCTCTATAACAGTGTTTTAAAAGTATGTGAGAAGTAATATATATTCATCTTTTGCTATTGATCACTCATAAATAGATCCTTTAACGGAGAGTCGGCCACAGATGATAAAAGATGTATATGTTCCTCCAGATGAGAGATTTAGCCCCAAGAAGATGTCCGAGTTTATAAGAAATTCAATCCAGGCTACTGTATATTTCCTTATCCCCGAGGCAAAGTCCTTATCCCATGAAGATTTAAAAAGTTTTCAGTCATTTGATGAGATAAGAGACATGTTCTCTAACAACAGAAGCCGAGTAGTTGAGGGAGGGGTCACACAGAAATTGAAGAAATCCTTACCCTATGAGCTTTTCAAAGAAATTATTCATGTTATTCATGCAAGCAAAGAAGATCCCATGAAATTCCCACCGCCTCAGATTATAGCAGGTGATGCAGACAACCTCTTCTACGAAACAAACATTTTCTATATTTTCCTTTATGTTTTTTATATTTCCTTTTAATTCTACAGATAATGAATTAGCATGGATGGATGATGAGGAGTTTGGGCATCAAATGCTTGCTGGAAGTAATCTAACACTAATTCAAGTCCTTAAGGTTGCTACACCTTATTCACTGGGCTCATATATCATCAGCCTAAGCCATGCCTAATTCAACACCCACTTCTTGATTCATTTACTAACCAACCCAGATAAAATCGATTCATTATATCTCTACATGTTAATAGCTGGTAATCAATTTTCTGCAAGTAAATGTCTAGTTTACAGTCCTAATTATGTCAAACGAATGGTAAAAATTCGACTTATCTCTTTTAGGCTCTGATTGATAGAGAAAAAAGTGAGATAAAGGGAGAGGTAGAAGAAAGAAAAGGGAGAAGGTAAAAAAGTAGAGAGGATTTATGTTTTCTGTCATACTGTTTGGTAAAAATGATGGTAAGTAAGAAGAAAGTGTTAAGGCAGGAATTAGTTTCTTGTTTGGATGTAGTTTTAAGTTTCCTATTTCTATCAAGATTTATATTCCTAGATTCTATATAGGTTTGTCCATGTGATACCTATTACATAATAATACAGATTTTTTTTTAATCTCTCTTATTCTAACAGAAATAAGAAAAAAAAATAGCTTAATTATGCTTCCAGGAATGTGATTTATACACATATTAAAAGAAAACATTAATTCTCACACTTTTCTTTTTTACCTATCGGAAAAGTGCTATTTACTCACTTTTATTTCATCTCCATCTTCTTTGCTCCCATATTTTCTCTCTATCAATCATATAGAGTTTAGGCTATGTTCTCACTCCTACTCATTTTCTAATAATATAAATAAATAGATAACACGATCATATAACACAGGCTCCCTCCCCCAACCTGTAATCAGGTCTGAACCCAATCTCCCTTTGACAAGGATGAGATATGCCACTAGATCATATAATCAATTGATCACTAGCATTCACTCATTACATGATCGTAAACATAGCTTCACACTGGATTTTTTAATGTTCCAGAAATTCCCACCGCAAAGTGAAAAAGGAACGATAAGTTCAATAAAGGAATCAGACATAATGGTGGATAACCTCGACGGCCTGACTCTAGAACAGGTAACCATATAACTTAATACAGACTTCCTTTTTATCAATCAATATAATTATCTATCTAGTATGTCTGCTTCAAGGCAATAGCCAAAAAGAAAGAAAAAAGGTCATACCTGAAGGAATCTTACTTGGTCTTTTCTCTAGATTTTAAGAGCCTCTCAACATTCTTCTGAAACCATGAGTAGATTCTGAAATTGAGACTTCTTTCTTTGACCCCAATATTCATCACAGGTAATGAGCCAAAGGAGGATATTCATCTTGAATCACCATGACTATCTCATGCCATTTTTAAGCAGAATAAACACAAATGGTATTTGTGCTTATGCATCCCGAACACTATTCTTCTTAAGAAGTGATGCCACATTGAAGCCAGTGGCAATAGAATTGAGCTTGCCTGGCTCCTCTGACGGAAAGGAAACCAATAGAGTATTTCTTCCAGCAAGTGAGGGCACTGAAGCAGCACTCTGGACGATGGCTAAAGCTCATGTTGCAGCTAATGACTCAGCTTACCATCAACTAATCAGTCATTGGTGAGTTAACACTTCCTTTCTCTCATCAAAAACACTTTTTCTGTAATCAAGTTATTTTTTTAGTTACATTGGCGGGGAGGGGAATTGAACTCGAGTCTCCAAAATGGAGGACATGAAAACAGCCACTAAGCCAACAGGCTGCCTAGTCATGAAATTATTTTTCTGATAGCGAGTAAGGTATTAGGACCCCAACATTCCATTCAATAACTTTGAAGTTGAATTCTCAAATACTGTTAATTTCATAAGATACTAATATTACTAATAATTTTAAATATAAAATACCTATTTCTCTAAGAATATGCAAAGATTTTGTCCCTTCTCCTGTTTATTACTGTTTCCTTTTCTGTTTCAAATTATCTTTCTGTTTTAGCAACTAATCTTGTACATCTATGATCAATCCTACTTCTAATTTGTCTAAAGGAACTACATTTACCTTAAGAGGTGCTTTGGTGGACAGGATGGGTGGAGTATAAGATGAGAAAGATCAGTAGTCAAATGAGATGTTTTATCCTGTCTGGCCCCAAAGCCGAATGACTTTATTATGTGATTACCGGATGAGAAATCTCCATCACATCCTGTTTAGCAAACATACCCATAAGATAAAAATTATCATATCCTCCTCTCACCAGTCCACCAAATACACCCTAAGATTGGTCCAATGGTTGAAAGGATCTCATATATCCTGCTAGTATGAGAAAAATAAAATGAAAAAAATTCATCATTAATTCTTTTAATATAAATATAGTAAGAATATGTTGTGTGAAGCATTTTCTAGGTTGCATACTCATGCTGTAGTCGAGCCATTCATCATTGCCACTAGAAGACAGTTAAGTGTTATGCACCCAATCCATCGGCTGTTGGATCCTCATTTCAAGGACACCATGCACATAAATGCATTGGCTAGGAGTATCCTCGTAAACTCTGGAGGTATTCTTGAGAAGACATTGTTTTATGGTAAATTTTCCATGCTGTTATCTTCTGAGCTCTATAAAAAGTGGAGATTCGATGAGCAAGCTCTCCCTACTAATCTTCTCAAAAGGTATTTTAATTCTTCTTAATTGCTAAGTGCACACTCTCCCAAGAATTAAATCTCTTTCCAATTACTCTTTCTAGTAAAGTTAAGTCCCGTAAACTAAAATTCTATCATGACAATAAAATCACAGAGACATGGCACTGGAAGACCCAGATAGTCTCACTGGTGTTCAGATCCCCTTCAAAGACTATCCCTATGGTGCAGATGGACTTGAGATATGGGGTGCCATTGAGACTTGGGTCACGGATTTTTGCACCATCTTCTACAAGGATAATGATTCTGTCACGTCCGACAAAGAAATCCAAGAGTGGTGGTCAGAAATTCGAAATGTTGGTCATGGTGATAAGCGAAAAGAGAAATGGTGGTACGACATGGGAAGTCGCCTTGATTTAATACAGACTCTAACGACTCTCATATGGATGGCCTCTGCCCTTCATGCTTCACTGAACTTTGGTCAGTATGCATATGCTGGTTACCCCCCAAATCGTCCCACTCTATGTCGAAAATTCATTCCAGAGGAAGGGACAACAGAATTTGCAGAGTTCGAAAGTGATCCAGACAAATACTATCTTAAGATGTTGCCTGAAAGATTAGAGCTGACCCTCGGTATAGCACTAATGGAAGTCCTCTCACAGCACATATCAGATGAAGTCTATTTGGGTCAGAGATCATCACTGAACTGGACAGACAATGAAGAGGTTCTGCAGAAATTTAAGGAATTCAGTGAAAAACTTCAGAAGATAGAGGAGGAAATCTCAAAGAGGAATGGAGATCCAAAGCTTAAGAACAGATGGGGCCCTGCCAAGATTCCATACAGACTTCTCTACCCTGATACATCCAAGGTCGACTTCAAAGGCGGTAACACAGGAAAAGGGATCCCTAACAGCATATCCATTTAAATTAAATTCATTGCAATGCAAACTGCACATTCAAGACAAACATATGTAGTATAGGTTTCACCTAGCTTTACCTCATAGAATGGCTGATCTTCAGCCAAACCAAAAGGGATGGAAAAGGAAAGACCGGGGGGTAGGGGGGGTGTGGGGGGGGGGGAGGTGTGGAGGGGAAGGAGTAATTAGTTTCTTCTCTAAATCTGTACGATACTAATTTATTTAAAAAAGAAGCATATCCCAGAATAAACATTAAGCTTCCGAAACATAATACTTATTCAAGAATAATACATTGGCAGAAGAATGTGTAAATCCCTTTTCTTTTTGGTAAGTAGAATGTGAAAATTCTATGAGCAGCGAATATATTTATTGCTTTCTTTTTTCTTTTCTTAGCAACCAAACGGGCCATAATGATAGATCAAAATTTGAGAATAGAAATAAAATGTAAAATAAGATGTTATGTGAAAACTGGCTGTGTCCTTGTAACCCGATGTTATGTCTTAATTTTTCTAAGTTGTGTCGTTTTGATTTGTTTCTTGTTTTATGTGACCGAGTTGTCCATCATAGGCCGTGTGTGGTTCATTGTGGGAAGTTGTTATTTAGTGGGTTGTTGCGTCAGATTAGTAAGTCACATAAATGTTGGGTTGTACCCCACATTCTGTAACGTCCAGAGTCCCTGGGCTATTTATATCTGCTTTGAATTCAATGAAGGGAAGGAGAAGTTATTCAAGAAATTCACAAACGTAGTGGAGGCCTGGTAACCTCAAATTACCATTCAAATTTCCTAAATTTCATTATATAATTCAATAGCATATAACAGTGGTATCAGAGCCACGTTTCTGGCACCATGGCTGACGGTACTCTCCATGCTCAATTGATTGAAGCTATTGCAGCACTCAAAGGGGAGAACAGCAACCCGCGTGAAGAGCAAGAAAGGCAAAAGGGCATGTTAACTGCAATTCTTCAACAAATCAGCAATTTGGCATCTAGCTATGAACATTTGGCAGCAAATCAGAATTCAGGAGACGAGTCTTCTAATTCTAAGGTCAGTAACAATCCTTTATTTGAAGGGACTGGGGGTATTCAAGCTAGATCCTTAAGATTGGGTTTTCCTAAATTTGATGGTACTAATCCGGATGAATGGACTCAAAAAGCACAATAGTTTTTTGAATATTATAACACTCCAGATGCCCAAAGATTACAAATAACATTTTTTTCACATGGAGGGCAAAGCACTTTCATCGTACAGCTGGCTGAAAGATTCAAGTCCAGTTCACTCATGGGATGACTTTGTTTCAGCCCTAGAAGTGCGATTTGGACCTTAAGCCTATGAGGTTCCAGTGGGGGAATTTACTAAACTCAAACAAACGGGGACTGTTGAGGCATATCAAACACAATTTGAAATGCTATCTAACAAAATAAGTGGTTATCGGAAGAGTTTAGAATTAGTACCTTTTTTGAGTGGGCTAAGGGATGACTTGAGAATTACTGTCACAATGTTTAAACCATCAACTCTCTCAGCAGCTTTTGGCTTGGCCAGGTTACAAGAAGAAGAGGTGGTTAGGCGAATGAGATCAAATCCAAACAAATTCCAAACCTACCCAAACTACCTGCACCAACCCTTATACTAAGACTTCCAGCTCCTCAAAATAAACCCAACCAGAGACCTCAAAATTTCAATAACCCCAGAAAAACCAGTTTTCCCATCCAAAGAGTCTCCCCTATCCAAATGCAAGAAAGAAAGGAAAAAGGATTATGTTGGTTTTGTGATGAGAAATACCACCCGGGCCACAAATGTAACAAACCAAAAATTTACCTTTTGGAAGGAATGGAGGGAGATGAAGAGGAGAATGAGGAAACAGGGAGTGAAGAAGGGGCCTTGGCGGTGATAGAGACAAATGGAGAAGAAATGAGAGAATTGTTAGGGATAACCCTACATGCTATAGCTGGATCTCTAGCTCCTAAGACTATGAGACTGTTTGCTGAAATTAATAACCAGAAAGTTTAATTGATACAGGGAGTACTCATAGTTTTGTAGATCCAAATGTAGCAAGGAAGGTAAACTTGTCAAGGGAAGAAAGCCACTTAACAGTTCAGGTGGCTAATAGTGCCACTCTTCCTTGTCTTGGTTACTGTAAGGCAGTTCGTTTAAAGTTACAAGACTATTCTTGTGTGACTAATTTGTATGTGTTGACACTTGGGGATTGTGACCTAGTTTTGGGTATTGACTGGTTAAAAAGTTTGGGATCTGTTTTATGGAATTTTTTTAACCTGACTATGAGATTTCAGTGTGAAGATCAAGCGGTGGAATTACAGGGAATTAAAAGACCAGTTAATAATGTAACAAAGGAAGACAATATTAAAGATCTGAAAAATGGGACAACTAAAGGTATTTGGCTACAAATTATGGAAGGAGACAAATGGAGTACCAGCTCCAGTATCCCTCAGGAAGTATAGCAGGTTCTGGACAGCTTTAAAGGAGTATTTGCTGAACCAAAAGGGCTGCCACCTCCCAGAGTTATGGATCACAAAATTAAATTACAAGATGGCTGTAAACCCACCTGTGTAAGACCCTACAGATATCTCTATTACCAGAAGGAGGAAATCGAGAAGTTGGTGGCTGACTTGATCAAGAATGGCAGCATAAGGAACAGTCAAAGCCCGTACTCCTCACCCGTGCTACTAGTAAGGAAGGCTGAGGACACCATAAAAGATAAGTACCCTATTCCTAACATTGATGAGTTACTTGATGAACTAGGGGGAGCTGAAATTTTTTCTAAATTGGATTTGAGGTCGGGATATCATCAGATAAGGATGAATCCTGATGACATTCCTAAAACTACCTTTCGCACACATGAGGATCTGTACGAATTCCTGGTAATGCCCTTCGAGCTTACTAATGCTCCTTCAACTTTTCAAGGAATAATGAATGACATATTTCGGCCTTATTTGAGGAAGTTTGTGCTGGTGTTTTCGATGATATCTTAATATACAACAAGACTATGTAGGATCATGTGGAGCATCTCACATGAGTTTTAGAAATTTTAAAGGCTAAATTTTTTTTTGCAAAGTGGTCTAAATGTGTTTTTGGCAACAAGGAAGTTGAATATTTGGGGCATATTATCTCCAAAGAAGGAGTCAAAGTTGATCCACAAAAGCTGATTGCTATGCAAGAGTGGCCAACTCCTAAAAATCTCAAAGCCTTGAGAGGTTTTTTAGGACTCACTGGATATTATAGGAAGTTTGTTAAAGGTTATGGAGCTATAGCAACCCCATTTACCTGTCTTCTAAGGAAAAATGCTTTTTCTTGGAATGACGAGGCACAAGCAGCATTTGAAGCATTAAAAGAGGCTATGGTAAGTCCCCCTATACTTAGATTACCTAATTTTACTCAAACATTTGTGGTGGAGTGTGATGCCTCAGGAGAAGCATTGGGAGCAGTGCTTATGCAAGAAGGGCAGCCTTTAGCCTACTTTAGTCAAGCTTTAAAAATGAGAAATCTGGACCTTTCCACCTATGAGAAAGAACTATTGGCCTTAGTAATGGCAGTGAGGAAATGGAGGCACTACCTATGGGGACAGTTCTTTAAAGTACGCATTGACCAACAAGCCCTCAAATACTTGCTAGAACAAAGAGTGGGAACGCCCTCACAACAGAAATGGGTCTCAAAATTGCTTGGTTACGACTTCACAGTCGAATATAAGAGTGGAAAAAATAATCCAGTGGCAGATGCACTATCCAGGGTACATTACCCAGAGAAAACCGACCTAAATTGTACCCAAACACTACACCTAAACACAGACCAAACAGCAACCACCAGCACAATTCCACTACCAAGAACCCCATCAAACATCCATTCCCCACATCAATGCCCAACCAGATATCCAAACAGTACCCAATCCAAGTCCAAGTAATTAGCATAGTTCAGGCTCAATGGATCCAGGAGTTAAAGAAAGCTTACCAACAGGACCCCATGTTGCCGCAGCTTATTAGCCACTACCATCATGGAGGCCTGGACCAATCTCGTTACCAACTTTGAAATGAGCTACTCTTTTACAAGGGTAGGTTACATCTAGGGTCATTGGTACCCTTTCAGCAGCAGATCCTGCACCAATTCCACAGCAGTCCATTAGAGGGCCACACAAGGGTACAGAAAACACAAGCAAGAATAAAAAAAGGAGTTCTACTGGCCTAGCCTAAGGAATGATGTCCAGACACACATCAGGGAGTGTGATGTATGTCAAAGGAGTAAAGTTGAAGCCCTCCTCCCATCGGGGTTGCTTCAGGCTTTACCAATCCCTGCAAAGAACTGGGAAGACATTAACATGGATTTTTTTGAAGGGTTACCCCTTTCCGGAGGCAAGACAATAATCTTTGTTGTGGTGGACAAGCTAAGTAAGTATTCCCACTTTATGCCTCTTACTCATCCCTATACAGCACTAACAATGGCCAGGGTGTTCATGGACAATGCTTTCAAACTACACGGGTTACCATTAACCATAGTGAGTGATCGAGATCCTGTTTTCACTAGTAATTTTTTAAGAGAAATGTTCAGGTTATGTGGAACAGATTTGTTACTCAGTACTGCTTACCACTCTCAAACGGATGGACAAACAGAAGCCATGAACAAAGTGCTCGAGTGTTACCTTAGGTGCTTTTCAAGTGACAGACCAAAAGACTGGGTTAAGTGGTTACCTTTAGCTGAGTACTCTTACAATACCTCAGTACATACATCAACAAAGGTATCCCCTTTTGAGGCTGTCTACGGTCAACCCCCTCCTCGAATGTTACCATACGAGCCCGGAGTTACCAAGGTTCAAGCTGTTGATAAAGAACTGCGTAACCGTGAATTTATAGCCAAACTTATCAAGGAAAACCTGCAGGAAGCACAAGCTAAAATGAAATATTTTGCTGACAAGAAAATAGGAAGTCAAGAATTTGAGATTGGGGATTTAGTATACCTCAGTTTACGGCCTTACAGACAAATGACCGTAGCTATGTGACAAAATCTAAAGATCACACCAAGGTATTTTGGGCCTTTTAGGGTTATTCGCAGGGTAGGCTAAGTGGTTTACGAACTAGAACTTCCCCCCGAAGCTAAGATCTACCCTGTATTTCACATCTCGTGTCTCAAGAAAAAGTCAGAAGAAAGAGTACAAGCTTACCCTAGTCTGTTGAATCTCACACCGGAGGAATCACTTGAACTGGAACCAAAGAAAGTGCTCCAACGAAGGCCGAAAAAGAAGGGAAGCGTCGCCAGAGTCGAGGTCCTAGTGTAGTGGGCTGGAACCAATGAAGGAGATGCGACATGGGAGGATCTGGAAACCCTAAGGCGCTGCTTTCCTAACCTTGAGGACAAGGTTTTCTAACCAAGGGGGTCTGTTATGTGAAAACTGGCTGTGTCCTTGTAACGCGATGTTATGTCTTAATTTTTCTAAGCTGTGTCGTTTTGATTTGTTTCCTGTTTTATGTGACCGAGTCGTCCATCATGGGTCGTGTGTGGTTCATTGTGGGAAGCTGTTATTTAGTGGGTTATTGGGTCAGTTTAGTAAGTCGCGTAAATGTTGGGTTATACCCCACATTCTGTAACGTCCAGAGTCTCTGGGCTATTTATGTTTGCTTTGAATTCAATGAAGGGAATGAGAAGTTATTCAAGAAATTCACAAACATAGTGGAGGCCTGGTAACCTCGAATTACCATACAAATTTCCTAAATTTCATTACATAAATCAATAGCATATAACATAAGAGGCTTACCAGTAGCACCAGGGAAAGGGACAGCCTTATCAGCCATGGAAACGGAAAGATCCAACCCGGTCAAGAACTGTCAGGCAATCGTCAACACGATAATGACGACTTCGAAAGAATAGGAAGCGGCCATGACTAATATGACTCGAACTAGAATTGTTGAACGGGTTCGTTTTTGATTAACAGTGAAAAGCACGATTTCCTCGGGAATTTGGTCAAGGTTGATTCGAATGCAAGGGAACATAAATGCTTTCTATGAAACGAAACAACGTCGTTTCTCAAAGGTATAAGGTTTGGTGAATATATTAAACTGACATGTCTTTGTTAATGGATTCTTCGGTGTTGTTTAGATTTGGTTTTAAGTCGATTCAAAGTATTAAAATTCAAATCCAAACAACACTTACAACTTGTAATACAACAATAATTTAATCGAAAAAAGCAAAGAGCCAAGTAGCTGTAATGAGCTGATTGAAATCAATTTGGTGATATGAAGTGATTACGAGATGTCCAAATTTATCTAACCAAAACAATAACAAAGGGAATTTAATAGTTGGATTTGCCATGTAAATTTCAATTTTAACCTTTCAAGTTTGCAATTTGCCTTATTTACAAAACTTTAATTTGTAATTTGTCTTATTTACAAAGCTTAATTTGTTTCAATTGAATGCCCACTCATTACTTGTAAATCGTGCTAAATCTGACATAATGATAATTGTAAATTAAAATTTAATTTATCACGGAATATAATTTTATGATATTATTTATACGAAAATTTTTAAATTATTGAATGATAGATTGAAACTCTAAGTAAAAACTTTGAAAAACAATTTAGAGTCTCGAACTCGTTTGTTTACGCTTTGGGTTTGAACTCTCTCCTTCGGGATGATTGTATTGGGTCACGTGACTTATCGTCATCATCTGCCCTTTAACAGCAGCAGCAAAAACAATAATAAAGCTTTATTGGTTTTGATTTATGACTTTATCACAAATTCCAGCTCTAGTTCAAAGAGAGAGATATGCCACTGTATTTCTTAAAGCCCAACGTGAATCACAATTACCAAGCTGTAATTGGAAAGATGCAAAAAGGAAAAAGAGACTGCTTAAGGATAAAACATTCAGACAAGGAAGGGATTGGATGCATAGTTAAGAACCAAGGCCAAGCACATTTTCTCTTCATGGTTCACATGGCATTTCACTGTCAAAAGTTTTTCAGAAATTCTCTTCCCATTGTAATTAGAAAGATGCAAAAGGAAAAAGAGACTGCTTAACGAGAAAACCTTGCCAATAAGGAAGGGATTAGATGCATAGTTAAGAACCAAGGCCAAGCATATTTTCTTTTCATGGTTCACATGGCATTTCACTGTCAAAAGTTTTTCAGATATTCTCTTCCTATTCAAGCATTCCACACATAACGGGTTCTTTACAGTTCATATAAGAAGCTATATATATATATAGATTGCGGCAGTCATCAAGTTAGAAACTTAAAGAAGAAAAAGAGAGACAGTCAACACAAATAATGGAAAACCAACCTGCACGTCATTTCATCACGGGGGAAATCGTCATTAGTTTGGGACCAAAGCAAAAAATTCCTAATAACTCAATTTCTGTTCAGATTTGCAGTGCCACGAAAATGGGAAAAGGTTAGTGATTTTTTTGTTTTTTCCAATC